>OY974083.1:37157436-37757436 GCA_963854165.1 Sylvicola cinctus | reverse complement strand
TCAACTGGGCATTTTTCATATGGATAATTATTATTGAAATATTTTAATCGAGATTTTCTCACTATAGCAAAATATTTATATTGTAGGGAGGAAACATATTTTATCAATAAGATACAGAATTATTCAAGTTTTTACTACTACATCCTTAAAATCCATGAATCAGCAATTTAAAATTCCTTATACAAAACGTTTCTTAAGAATTATTCATTAATTCCATAACTTAACATTAATCCATTGAATTTGCATGTTGTGTTCATAGAAATTTGAAAATGAACTTGACTAATTTCCTTTGTACTATTTATGTATCTCCACAATCTAAAGTAATTAATATGTATTTCCCAAAACCAAAGCCAATATTAATTCAAGAGACAAACATTCACAAACAATAAATATATGCAAGCAGAAACAAAATTTGATGCCAACATCGTGCTGGTTTTAATGTATTAAAGCACACAATTAAATTTATCGAAATTTACATTCTCAGTTTGCCAGTAGTGTAAATAAATTGAATGTGTATCTGTCGTACTTATCGGTATAATTTTCAAGTTCATAGTTTGGCACGTAACTACACTGTCTATAAACATGTAGTTTTCCAACAAACAATTTGAGAAAAAGTAGGTATTTCTGTTTGTTTCAAGGTAAAACTAAGCACATAAGAATATAACTGTTAAGTTTATTTTATTGAAAACATACAACTCGTACTCCACATAAAGTTTTCTGAATTAGCTAATCCACTTGATCAGGTAATTGGATTTTAAAAGACAACACAGAAATGAGACAGATAAAATTGTTAAAGAGACTTTTGAAATGTTTTTCACACAAGATTAAGGAAAGTGGATTCCATGTAAAACAAATAAAACTGTTGATTCAATGGTCGAATACCGTATAAGAATTGCATAACATTGCAATTTACGGTTGAATGACTTTATGTGAACTGCGAGTTGCGACTTTATTAGAGAGTTTCAGTTTTGTTTATATGTGTAAGCACTAAGCAGAGTACAAAGATGGGAAGAGCTTAATTTAAACTGGTACAGCTGACCTGTTTCAAAGCATGCACATTTTTTGTTCTCGTAAACTCAATTTACCCTCAGCATGTAAGTTTTATTGTACCTAATTTGTTCATGAAGAATAGAAGAGACGGCATCAATTTAACTCTCTTTACGTACAATGGCAAATTGAGATGAGATTGACACAATAATAGCCGATAGGAAGACCGATTCAATCACTTCCATTTTAATTATATTTGAAATGAAATGAGATTTTATGCAGATTCAAAAATTACATCAATATCTATTTAGCATTGCATTTTAATTTCAGGCAACACAAAAGTCTGTTGGCGTATATTTTCTCATCCCATTTGTCAAGTTTAATGAATAATTGACACAATAGAGAATTAGTATTCTGCAATTCATTTCAATTTATTGTGTATTTATGCAAATTCCAAAGAGTATAATTACAAGTTTTTTATCGTTTCAAAGACAACGAGACGCTTCAGATTTTTATTGCCAATTATCTAGAGAAGCGCTATACACTTTCCAGACAAGTATTATACCTACAAAGTTTAACAGTGATAATATGTTAACGTAGATGAACTGGAGTGCAATGAACGTTTGCAATGGATTCACAGGTTTACACGAACTCCTCCCCGTACAAACATTGTTCATAATGCGATTAAATGGAAGGGCGTAAAATAGGTGCATAGAAGTTGGTTAGTTTATTGAAATGAATTCTCATTGGTACTAAAATTATTGAGCTAATTATCTGCTTAATAAGGGAACACTGAATGGCGACCCTTGTGGGGTTAATTAGGTGCAAAACTATTTGCACTGTTCTTTGTTAGGTGAGCGGGGACGGTTCTTTATCAATTATAATTGCCATTGTTTTGTGTCTGTTTTGATATAAAATTGTTATGATACAGCTGCCAGTAATATAGAAATTCCCCTGACACATTATTGTTAGACGCAACTTATAAAATTTTTTGTTATTGTCTTATTAATAATTAGTGAAATATCAAAAAAATCTACAGCTATGCATGTTAATATAAGTTTTAAAGATATCTTAAACTTTTCTTATGCATATACGCTTTAGGTAAATTAAGTAAATATTGTAATTACTTTATAGTATATATGATCTTTAATGTGTTCAAAATATGAAAGAAAAAGCATAAAAAATTATTATTAACTTTAATAAAATTCAGTTTTAATAAATTGGGAATTCGTTAAATATTTTATCTGTAAGGAGTCATGGTATATGATTTAAATCTTAGTTAAATTAGAATGATCTCCAAAATTTAAAACGCTTGGTATGCATGTCTCTTATCTCGCATTAAGTCGTAAGATTTGCCCTTTAACCGTAACAAAGCTTTCAAAACTTTCTTTTTAAATTAAACATATTATTAAAATCATGATGCATTGAAGGTTACGAAAATAAAGGGATTTTAGTGAAAAAATTGTAATTCTTAACGCAAAATGCTATAGAAATGTAAAGTGTACTTTGTAATAATAATAAAATCTACAACCTGGTTTAAGAACCTAATCACAATCCATTAGAACATTAATATGTTTAGTTCAGTAATATTAGCTCCAAGAACGACCTATCTGAGCATTTTTTGAAAGGACTGAAAATTTTGATTGGATATTGTGGGCCACATCGGGACTAACTTATAACTTGATTTGCGGGATTGAAAAATCATGCTCTCGGCCGCCCTCTTGAAAAAAGTGTGAATTGTTTTTACGCTTTACCTCGTAAAACGATTTCACTTATTAATATTTGTTATTTTTATATACATTATATTTAGTATCGAGTATTATTTCAAAATTTTATGCATCACAATATTGCTATTTAGCATGTGAAATAATTTAACAATTTGGTTCGCTCATTGATGTCATTGGCCGATAGTCTATAGTAATCATATCTAAATAAATCACAAAAAGATAGATAGATATCTAGTCAATTATGTGTGTAAATAAAGCTGAGTGCCTCACACCAAAATGTTTGCATATGCGTAACCGCAATAGCAGTAAAAGGTCCAACATTACTAAAAATACTACCGTTTGTTTCATATCTGTCTGTTCACAAATGCTTTTAACATGGAGGAGTTTTTCCACCTGTTAGTGAGAAATTCTAACAAAAAATGAAAAAGTTTTGTACTTCATTATTGGAAAAAAATGAAACAATTTCTTATTGCAAATTATATAAAAAAACATTTAAATTGCGTAATCACATGCTATAAAGTCATAAAGAAGTCTTAAAAATATTTAATTAATTTCCAATTATTAAAGTTTTTTTCAATTTCTTTGCACAACATTCTCAATGAATATTCTGTTCATGAATCAAGATTATAATATAGAATTTGACAAAGTGTTTGGCTATGCAATCATTTACTGAAACTAAGTGTATATAAAACTAACAGTAACAGTCCAGTAACAGCAGAGCGTGTAATTGCAAACTTTCCCAAAATATACACACACACCTCCAAATTCCAATCGCATTGCAAGCTTCTAATGCGTATGTTTCTTTATTATACTTCTCAAATATATTATGTTACTCCTTAATGGGTAACAATGCGAGTCAATCTCATAATTTTCAGGGAGTGGTCAAATAATGCCGGTTTATAAAGTTATGGACTTTATTGAATATTAATTTGACTACATTTACACAAGGCTCTAAGGATTGTTTACAGAAGAGTCCATTTTTGTTTGAGTTTAAGTAACCAGCAAACATTCTGATACAGGGTGCAGCTTAGGAATTTAAAATCAATCCTTTGTGTGGTTTTATGATGTCACTATTTTCTTAAATATTAAATCTGCATGCAAAGCATTCTTCGTTAATTTTTTTTTGCTCAAAATAACACTGAGAAAGTTGTGTATATATTGCAATTGTTGTAAAATTAAATAGATCGAGATTTCATCTATTAATATAACATCATCAATCAAGCGGAGAGTCATAGTGACAAATGGTTGTAGGGCCATGATACAATCTGAGAAGTTTAATTTGGCCGGGCCAATATTGTCAAAGCGAAAACATTATATGAAATGTGACTTATATTACTAAAGTCGAGTATAGTGGGCTACTGCTGTGTGTGGGTGCCTCGGTGAAATGTTTCCCATTCAAAAATTGCTCTCAATCATTTTGCAAACAGATTCCCTTATATAGCATTAAGTGCTTGTATATAAATTAGGGGATTCTTTGTTTCCCATTCGAAATATAATCTTGGTTTGATCTTTGAAGTCTCAAAGCTATATAAAATAACAAAGTAATATCATGCAGTTATTTTAAGATTCAACTACCTACTAGATCCAATTTCAATAAATTAAGTAACTTCACCAGGTGGTATTTCAGTCTTCTTGCATGCTTTATGTTTATTATACTCAGAAAGTTTACCTTTGAAATAATGACTCCTGGAATGGCAGTTGAACTGGTATTTTAATTTAATTTTTAATTTGACTCCTACATCATAGTGTGATTAAACCAACAACATGTTGTTGCCAACAGTGGACAGTAGGTATTTTTAATCCCACACCACTTGCCCATGAATTTGTTGAAATTTACACTAATGAGTTAAGTTTAACAAAGCCATTTATCACTATTAAATTGCGCATGTTCGTAACAATATTTTATCCGCTTAAAAGCACAAAACAGCTTTATCGTTTAGTAATCCTGCTCTGGTGGTACTCATAATACCATGATCTAACACCTACAGTGTTACTACAGTATTCGAAATTGAGGTGAATAAACGGATTTCAAAAATAAATCCTTACCCTCCTTTCCCCCACTTTTGTCGAATGATTATAGAATATATGTATCACGAAGTTCTCGAAATTGATTGATGTGACACCAAGTATACCTCAAATTGGGTCAAGCTTATTACCGAAGTATAAAAGATGTGGCAAAATCTGATACTAAATAGTGAATACCTGTTTATTTCATGTACATATATATATAGTTAACCAATTTTAATCCTATTTAGTCAATACGATTCAATCTTCTTTTTCGTTTTTTAAATATATATTCAGGGTGCAGACTTTCGAATTTATTTCTATTTCATTTATTTACCACCTATGAAATAATGAAGGAAAAAATCGCAATAATGGCGAATCGGAGCTTAATTCAAGAAAAAAAAAAAGTTTTATAAAGGGTATTCCAATAAATGCTTCCTGTTGAACAAAACACAAATTCAAAAAAAAAAAAAAATAGAAGATTTATTCAACAGACATATTTCGTTTTAATTGAACATCTATAAAAGATTTAATAGTAAAGGCTGGGTTACCCCGATGGGTTTAGCCCTTAGTAAAAGTTTAATTCAAATGGTCATAAACATATAAACATGAAATATTTGATTTTTTGAAGCATCTATAAAAAATTTAACACATAAATATGGTAAATTAATACAATTTAAAATTAAGACTTACTATAACACTCAAACTTACTTACAAATATTTAAAATTAACAATTTTTAACGTGACATAAAATACAACTAAATGTGATTTGCGATGTAGTACTAACAAAACAATATATAATAATCAATGGTGGGACACTTTTATTCAAATAGAATTTCTGGTTTATCGACGTGAACGTAAGATTTCACATACGAGTATTTCCACAGAAAGTACTACAATGGTGTAATATGTATCACAAGATCTCGGTGCCCAATTAATAGAACCTCATCTTGGGCTGATGATTTCATCAAGAGTTTCCGTCAATATATCGATTGTTACATGTTAGTTGTATGACTTCTTGAAATTCTGGCAACAAAAATTCAGTGATCATGTCAGTAAATCATGCCTGAATCTATTGGAAAAATTACCTCCTGGCTCCCAATTGGATCACCCTTTATATTTGTCTTTGATATTATTATCATCAATTTCAGGTACCAACACAGTTTTTTTTTTGAATTTGAACTAAAACGTTCAGTGACTACCACGTCACCAATTTTTAACTTGATTTAGTAAGTACGTGCCATTACCCTCGAAACGTAATATCCATTTCACATGCCGTGGGTAAATTTTAATGGTGTACCGTAGATAAAATCCATGGGAATTCTAATGGCATAAATTTGTATCTTCGCGTTTGAACTCTGAGGGTGTTTCATTGATTATTTGTGTGTATTTGCATTGATTACTTTGGTTGAAGCTTATCGTATTTTTTGTAAGTGTGGCGAGTGAGTGAGTTCGTAAGAACATTTCGTTTTACAAGTACCGTTACCATACCACCCCAATGTTTTCTTCATTAATAATTGATTTTAATTACTGCAGGCGTACGATTTTGGTTTTTGATATGGATACCAACATCACCGATAGAAATATGTACACATTTTCCAATCCTTGAGTTATTTTTACGAACAAGGTCGTAGGAAACGTTTAATTATAATAAAAAGGGGGTAGCGAGGTTGTGATTGATTTTAAATTATCTGTAATTTTTAGTCAAAATACATTTAATTTTAATGGCTCTGTTCATTGTTGTGTCATCAAAGAAGGAACTAGGTCTTAGATACTGAAATAGAAATTTGCAACAATTAAATACTGTTTAGATTGTTCAGTCCAACAAGTGACAAACAACTATCAAATGCAATTAAGGTACAATCAAGAACCATAAATTTGTTAATACACAACTGACCACTCTGACATTCATTGTACTCAATGCGACGGTTACACCACAATCGTAACATTTCCTATTACAGTTCGATAGGATCTATATCGTATAAAACATATTAATTTGATTCAAACATTTATTGATCCCAATTGAACATCTCATAAAATGAACTCCCGAAAACAAACAGAGAAGCTTTCAGATTTGCATTTCCATAAATAAACTTGTAGATATTTCGATGTGGTGCAATTGAAAAAGCAATTACATTGGCATTCGAGCTTGCCGCTCAATTGCATTTAATGCAGATTCAAATTCTCCGAAAACAGCATCAAATTGAAATAAGACAATAAACACTGTCACTTTATTTTGCCAATTCATTAGATTACACCCACTCGTCGCAAAGGCGTTAACATATTTCGTTTTAACGTTCCTGAATGTTGACGTACAAACAACAGTCGTAACTCGCAATTTGCACACATTTTGCAGCAGTCGCTTTCTTAATTTATTACGACCCAGTATGGTTGTAGAAGATTCTTACATTCGTAAAATTCTTTGAAAAAAGGTAATGATGCAGAAACGCTTTTTGACATCCCCTAAGTCCAAACAAGTGGATAGAAAAAATGTGTGAAAGTACGATTGAACGTTCGAATGTCCGAAAGATTTCTCAGAAACTACTATAAGGATTTACATGAAATTATGACGTCTTGTATAAAAACTTTTTGTCCCTAATATATTATATTTTATTTGAAGGTCACATCGTCCAAGGTCTAGTCAAAAAACGGGGGATTTGATGGGATGTAAGCGCGATATGACGTCATCTATTATCTCGAAAACCTACGAAACATGAAAAAAATTATTCCACATCAATTTAACCTTTTGTAATACAAAAAATTTATCGAACCATGATTTTTTTAAATTTCTCATTTACCTTATTGTAGCTTCCAAAAAAGCGAAAAACTTGCCGAAAATTTCAAGGTTACAATCTCAAAATTAACCACGTTTCGGTCTGCCAACGATGCATTTTGTACTAGGTGGTAATACATTCACACTTCGCTCTCCCTGCAATGTAGTTTTTAAATGAACAAGAATTTAACTTCATCTTTATCTGTAATATATTTCATTTAAACTATAAATATGTTGAACATACATTTTTTTCAGATTATGTGGGACTTAATTAAATTCGTAAAACAATGGAAACAAAATTGCTGCATAGTACTTCAGGAAAAAGTTGTTGTGACAGTTTCTCTGTAAAAAATAATGTGTTGCATAATTGAAAACAATCAACAAAATGAATAAACAAAAAGTTTAAAAACAATATAAACTCCGTAATATGAAAATAAAAATAAGATGCAATTTGTTCTAAATTCAGTGACTTTATAGTGCAATAAGAGACAGAAGCGAAAAAAAATATGTTGCTGAAATGATCTTAATAAGTCATAACGAAACACCCTCACAGCACAGCTGAGTGCATCTAACTTTAAAGACAAATTACTTTCGCTGGGTATAAAAAACCTCTCCCTTTACAAGAGATGAAAGGGCTTCAACTATATTCGTGGATTGTAGTAGCATATCTTTCAACAAATGGTGAGTTTTTAATGCATTGCATTTAAAATTATTATTAATAACTAGAATGACAAATTCTTATACAAATACGTTTTTATATATTTTTTTTTATATTGCTAAATTACTCTATGGAGCTTAAAATTAGTGGAGATTTCAATTTTTAATATAAATTCCTAATGTCACATATTCAGCAGACAGTCGAGTTGCGACAACATAAAACGCTGGGCAATAATATCGCAAATCAAAAGAAATCAAACGTGTGTTTTTATGTAATTTTTTTTAGCAATCTTTATTTACATTAATTATTGTTAAGACAAGATTCCTTCATAGAATCATTTGTTAAATTAAAAATTCACCAGTTTCATTACTCTAAATCATAATTATGTAAGGAAGTGAGTATATACAAGTAAATGAAATCCCAAGGCATAAGCAAATTTCACTGCGAGAAAACACCAATGTTTTTGCTTTTACGTATTTTTTGTTATTAAATTACCAACAGCACCAAGCAAACATATAATTTCATTCAAGAAGAACTCATAATACAATAAGATAACACAACATGGCAGGGGTACATTGTTTCATAATGCACATTATTTTTAAAACATTGCCAACGATTAAGTGTATAATATTTATGTTGCTAAAAAAAAATTAAATTGCTTTAAGCTTAAAAGATAGATAATTTATTTGTAAGATTTTGAAGCACAAACCGACTTTAAGAGGAATCACTATTAAAAAGCCATACTTAAAGAAAATTCTCGACCCCACAAAATTAGACAAACCGCGAATCCAAAACCTTGCTACATCCTCTGTTCTTTTATAGTGAGCCATATTAAAAATGCCTGATGGCCCTTTTGCTTTTTCAACATTTTTTCCTCTCACTGATTCCCCCGCTTTTATCCATTGAAATAAAACAAAAGATTGATCTTTTCAACTTCAAATTTTTGTTATACCCAAAAATAAATCTTGGCGAAAGAATGTTTGTCTTGCGAAAATTTAACCCCCTCCCCTCCCATCGGTTGATTATTTTAAAAGATTGAGCGATTATTTTAAGCATATTCTCCTCGAATTCCTATACACTTTGCTGATGCGGTCTCACACAAACAGTTTAATTGACAAGAAAATCAAATTAGCGATGAAAAAGGCATTGGGATGGGGGATGTTTTTGAATGGTTTGGTGTTTTAATGTAATGTGTCTGATTATTATGCTTATCGATTTGATTCCGATTGATATGCGGTAAAATATGTTGGGGTTGGTGCGTGACTGAAAAAAGTGATTGCTTTTAGTCGACTGGGACGGAGCGATTTGTAAGAAAATTGGTAGCGTTTGTTAAACGTATTACACGCGTATGAGCGTACACATGTGTTACATAAAATGCGTGGGCTGCTGGCATCTGGTTTCGATGTCATTTTTGATGAAAATATTGTATACGTGAAAAGCAATAAATCTGTAAATAAGAAGGTAACACTAAAATAAAAAATGATTATATGTTTTTAACGTAACTTAATTTAATTTTGGTTTAATCAAACATACAATTTTATTGTGTGCTATTTTGTCTTATTTTTAACCAAACAATGAATTGATTTAATTATTTTCTAAGAAGTATTGAAGCAAGTTACTCTGATAATAATTTTACTCTTTGTGTAGCAGAACAAAAACAGCCAACATAAAATAGACAAAATCCCATTGGTCATGGATTTAAATGAATTTCCTTTGGTTTGTGTTGGGCAATTGAAACCCTTTTCATTTTGGACGTGTTGCGTGTACCGTTATAACACAAAATCATCCCCTTTTTTCAATAACTTGTACGGTTTACTGATAACTGAACAGATCAACATTTTTTCACACGTTTAATACGGGTTCTTTGTCAATGCAATATGTTGAAATGTTTTGAATTATGCTTGCAACTGTATTAAGAGAATTCTGAAAACAATATGAAAACAATGAAAGAGAAAGTGGAAAGGATCACAGAGGTATTATTTGAGGATTCATATTATATTTAATATAAACAACATAATAGACAAATAATAGAAAAAAGTGTAAAACACAACAGCTTTGAGCTTCAATACACAAATGAATTCAAAAATGTTTGACCTTTTAGCTTAATCGTGTTTATCCTCAGGGAATAAATATAAAGAAATGTAATTGTATATTTTTGGGAGCAAAGAAAAATTTTTTTGTTAAAATAATTTCCTTTTTAAAAATGGAAATAAATTTTACTTCCGTCTGTTTTAATTATTTTGAAACAAAACGCACGTGTTTCCGGCGGAAATGTTTACTGAATTTCAACTGTAACCTTTCGCCTAATAAGACGCTAATTCTACACAATTTATTTCAATATTGAATTTGCATTTGAATATCAACTGCGCCATTTTCTCAGCTTCCAATCGAAGATAATTAAAAACTTACCGCTGTAGTATTGATTAATTACTTCCACATAATAGGATTTATAAGTGTTCTTCACTTGTATATTTCATCACAATACCTATTCCTTACACAAATTTAATATCTGTATTGCTTTGTAATATGATTTGGAGTAACTCCTTGAAAATTTTAAACATCTCCTGGGATACAAATTGAAAGAAATTCGACCGAACTACAGACAGGAAGTGAAACTTTTCACTGATCCAATCGCAAAGTTTAATCCCTTTCAAGTTCGAAGTTGCCGCTTGGCGCTTACCTATATTTTCTATACAGGCACTACGAATATACAGATACTATTTGCTTGCAGAGTTGTAGTTACAATTCAATACCTCACATTCTTCCGACATAATAAACGATTTAATAAAACACCAACAACCAAAAAATTTCAAGTTCGCCCACAGAATGCTTTCAAAATTAACATTAATCATGATAAAAGAAATTGCTTCCGGTAAAATTCCTTTCCAAATATTTGCTAAATTCATTATAAATATGCGTGTATGCCTTAACTGCTCATCTTAAACAATTGCTGCAAAATGTTGCTTGCGAGGTAAATTTGTTAACACGCGAGAGCAAGAGGAACGCACGTATGTCATACATAATATGTACATATATTAACGTCAAAAAGGATTGTTTTTTCATAAGAACGAAAACAAAGAAAAGAAATTATTTTCTGAAAAAATGTTTGCTTAAAACATTTGAGACAAAAGCTGTTAAATAAATTCATGTAGGAGCACCAAAGTCAGTCTGCACCACGCGCATACACAATTCATGTTTATATTAAAATTTATTAAAGTCATGGACACATAACGTCCGATCCCAGCATTCGAATTGTTGCGAGTTCATAAAATCTCCAGCATCATAATATAAATCCGACTGTTTTTTTTACAGTACACCAGTCTAATTATATTATCCTTTTTACATTTGGACACACAACATGAATACCATTTGGAAAATTCGCCGCGTCAAGACCGACAATCTTTATTGCGACAAAATAAACAAAACGCTGTCATCACGTACTCGCTGATGGGAATATTGCAGAGTAATCCTTGGCATTCCTTTTTAAATAAAATTGTCCGCAATTTTTGGTTTGATTCAGTTTTGTAACCATAAAATAATGAATAAATATATTTATCATTAGCGATCTCTTTCCACACAGACACGATGTTAAATTTACATAATGCACTCTATTTAATACAGATCCCAGTAATTGTATAAACAAATTATTAAAATCAATTTGAATAACTTCCTGCAACATCAATACTCTGTTGGCAAAAATAACAATTAAATTAAAATCATTTTTGTTCTTAATGGGATATTGTAAAATTATCCCCAAAAATGTTTTAAATATTCTCCTTCCGAAACCATTAGTCATTGAGACTAATTCATTGCCCCAAGGATTGCCATCAATGTATGTACAGTTAAAAAAGGGATTAAGATTTAAACACGCGCAAATAATTCAGTCTTGTGGTACGCAGTTTCATGTATGGCCATGGAAGACAAATACGGATGTAGGAGGCTCCCAAAATAAACTTTGTAAGTACTTAAGCTTTTGAGTCGACGAATGTGTAAATGAAGAAAACAATAACTCTTAGCATGCTCTTTTGCAATGGCACCATAAAATGAACGTGGTATTCCTGAAGGAGTTCTTCACTTATTAAGGTTCATTCATATATGATCTTTCATCTTTATGATAAAGTCTGTGGGGAACTTCATTAAATTAAATTATGAAGTGGAATATTTACATTTAAACTTTCTACGACTTGAAATAAGTTATATGAAAACAACTTTTTAAGTTTTTTTGTTAATTTGATCAATGAGATGTGACTCCTATCATCTTCAAAAAATCTCATTTAGTTTAAGAATACATAATATAGACCTATGTGGGCACTTTGGCCGTATTGCTTGATTTGTTGAATTAATTATGCAAAGTTAAAATAAATTTTAAAATATTGTTAAAGTTAAAAAAGTATTTTAAAAATGTTTAGTTTTAATTAATTTTTTTTCTAATGTTTCCGAAATACCAAAAAAATTTCCAAATATTTCCTGATTGGTCAAAAAAAATTCATCAGACGCATTGAAAAACAACATATATAGAGAGAATAGAGAACATTCACGTGTTATTTCGATTTTCAATCGAATTAAAGTAAAAGTTTGAAGAATCTATCATTTTCATTCCATCATTTTGCGATTTCACTCATGCGAAAATATGTTTCATGTATTACGTACATACACCATTGTTCATCTAATTTTGTGTTTCATTCATCTGAATTACGTAAGCATTCATACGCCGACGAATGGATGAAAACATAATGGTATTTGAATGGGCTTCACGATGTTAAAACTTTTTTCCATTTTGTTCATTTCCAACAACATTGACTGTTTATGATTGAAAGGAATTCTAAATCTCAATACCTATATCCCTTCAAAAATGCGTACAACAAAAATTGATTTGTTTTTCTATTTTATATTTTTTTATCATCTTTTGACAAAGTTGATACTTGATGGAGATCAAAGGATGACATTCATAAATTGGGGCATAACATGAAGTTTTTCTTTTTCATAATATTTAAAATGGTTCAACCGTAAGCATGGCTTTTGTCGGCGTATATATCGCTTCGGAATTGCTCTATCATCCAGGGAGGCGTAGTCAGCCAAGTGTGTTAATTCAGGGAAGTGGATAATCATACATGGCACGTAATGTCATACTCGTGCTGCCACGTTAAAGCTTCATTGGTGCTTCCAATTGAAAAAACGATGCTAACAGTCGTAGCTATCAAATAGGCGATTTTGAATGGAATATCCAGAGGGATGTTGGTCACAAATTGGGCTAAATGTACTGTAGCATATGTAATGGCCCCCTTTTAACGTTTGGGAAAGCGACAGGATTTTTAATTGGATGATGTTAATGCTTGATTTACTTTTTTTTGTTTTTATGTGGAATTGGTTACAGCTATTACAAAACGATTTCTAATGGATTTACGAATTGTTTTTGAAATAACGTAAGATAGGAATTAGGGATGTTAAATTGAAAATTATTGATCACATATATTTTAATAAAATATGTGACAAATGTATTATATCGATTAATTTCTCTTGACTCTTAAAATAAATTATTCAAAATACGCGTTTAAGTTGTCAATACCTATTTGTTTTTGTTTCAATCAAAACATATTCCCGTATATTTTTGTGCATTGGTGCGGTGGAAAAAGCTATAAAACTGCTAGTGACAGTTTCGGTACACCCAATTAAAATGTTTAAAAAAATTAATGTATGAAAAATGTCAATAAAGCTTAATTTTTAATATGCAATACTCCGAACGAAGAGGTTAAATTAACAATACAAAAACACAAAGCCATTACAGGTGTTATTTTATGAATAAAAAATACGTTTCCAGTTGGTGAATTTGTTGATCCTTTACGAAATCGGATTTTTATAATTCATTTATTATTAGTCCTTTTGCACGAAATTAGTTGAGTTTGTTTATAATAAGTGAATGAAGCTTTAACGTGGTACTAACACATAAAATCAACAAACAATGAATAAGTTGCCATCACGTTTAATATTTGCATCCATTTATTGGACCAATTGCGTGTATGTTTTTGGGACTTATTTTTTAATTTTTAAACGTTGCTCGATTAATTTATATCAATTACTGCTTTTCAGTGCACTTTCGTTTCAACCGCATTCATTAAAATTAATAATTAGTTTGCATTATTTTTATAAACCGCACAGAACTTTTATTTAAAAGTCAAAACCATCAAAAAAAATGAATTGCTGCTTTTATTAAATTGGTAACAATAACAAATAATTAAAATATTATTAATGAAAAATGTTATGAATTTTTTAAAGTAAATAAAATTAATTTACAAATATATTGTATAAAAACATGGTACACAATACCTACGATTGGAAACATATTCATAACTCGTCATTAATGTTTTATGTATGTGCGTTTGGGAGAACCTAAAATTAGAGATTTAAAAGGAGATGTTAAAATTATCGGCTGGAGATGAATTATTTATATATCACTTGACATTTGAAATTTAATCCAGTTATCTAAACTCTGAATTATAAATGTCATGTTTATTGAATAATTATTATCACGTTAAAAATATTGATTTAATGAAATAATTTGTAAGAAACTTTGAAGGTAACTTTGAAGACATTTCTTACAAATTATTTAATAGAACTTTTTTCATTTAATTAAATAATAATAAATAAATTGTAATTTCATTAATACATAATCGTAAGCTTTGCAGTTAAAGCACCTTCTCTTGTAATATTGAAATTTATTTTTGGGCTATGATATGTGAATTTCGTCGATGATGAAAAAGCAACATCTTTAATAAATATTGAAATCTGTTCGACTAACAACAATTTGATTATGATTGCTGGATATAAAATAAAATAATGGCAACATTAAAATTCCAAAGTGATGAAAGACTGGCTCATATTTGCGTGTGTCGCTGTTGTACGTAAAATGAAGTTATTGACAAATGACACACTCATGGAATTATGTCGGTGGTACTCAAACGAATTTGATACCATTGTGAACAGAAATTCGGTTGCCATAAGTGACATACTAACATTTGGAGCGTGTTACAATATTTCCAAACAACGCATCGTTATAAGGGAATGGCGAAGAAAATGTGTGTGCATGTAGTTACATCTCTGTTGTAAATAAATCATGTGCGACAGCAAAAATATGAGCTTACTATTTCAGTTTTCTTATTTCATTCACCTATTTAATGGATATGCGTGTGTCGAATAGGCGGGTCATATTAAGAAACTCAGTAACGAAAAGGATTTAATTGAATTCTGGTTCAGAAAATCATCATGCAGATGAATAAATGTTGAAATTATAAGGAAGCCTGACTAAGTCTTTAAAAAGAAAGACACATTCTTCGAATAAGAAGCTTTTTCTGACAATAAATTCCAAGAGTAAATGTAATTTGTCTACTAAACTGTTTATTTTATTATTGAAAAACATAAATATTTTATATCGTCAAATATGCATCACGTCTGCCTGTCTTTAAGTGTCTTCGGGCATGTCTTCGTCAGTCGTTTGTTATTTCATCAAAACTTTGCATTTGCAATTTGTCTTAAAATGTCTGAGGGCGATTAAAGTCTCTTTATTGTATAATGAACAGAAATACGTTCCATACACTTTAACAGGAAGTTGGGTATTTCTTTGATATTAGCTAAATAATTGTTTGAAAATGTATACAAACAAACATTATGTAAAATTTAATATATTTAAAATAACTTAGAATATATAATGAAAAATATAGAAAATTGCCAAAAACTCACTTGCACTTCAATCCCTCTTGATGATTTGCAGATTTTCTCAAAAACGACCTAAAATTAATTATTAACCAAAATGATCCTTGCGAATACATTTAATATGTGTAGGTATGGTGCTAAATGCTAATGAATAATCCTTGAGGATAAATCAATTCTAATTAGGGATTCATGTTTGCAAGAACTCATCCATCCCAATCCAATCCAATTTTACGGTAGCCATCAATTCAGTCATTTCCGGCTGAACAAGGTCAAATTGTGTTAGCATCCGTTATTCCGCCTTATGTACAAGCATAACTAAAGGAGGTGTATTGTCTATATGCTCTATGGGAAATGGAAAACAATATGTAATTATATAAAATTGATACTGTTTCAGTATCATGTAAGCTGTGTGAATGCAAGCATGTGCCAAAACCAAATACGCACATGACAAGCACATATAATGCGTATGTAAACAGGACGAATTTTCAGCGTCACGACCCGTTTCACAACACAAAAATTAAGAGAAACAATGTTTAACCAGACGTGACACGAAAAGGGCTGACTAAATATGTTATTCGCTAAAGATTGATCGATGACATCCTCTTTTCAGTTTATTGTTTATATTGTGGAATGGCACTAAGTACACCCAAAAATTGCCTTTGCAGCGAACTCGACCTTTGCAATGGAGACAAATCACAAAAGGCGAACTCCACTCCCGCCTAGCCCCTATCATGATATGAAATGAATGAAATTCAGTATTTAGGTTCAATATGTACAAATACGTCAAATATCATTTTCATTCATGCGGTGGGAGTGTTGTCATAGCGCGTGGATCATTGTTTTACGAAACGTGATACACCTTCCAACCAATGCAATGATTAAAAAACTTGAAGTATTTTCAATGTTTGATGCGTAGCGGAAATGTCGTTAAGATACGCTTTTGGGTATTTTGACTGTCCCTGCGGTTTCACGGTCAATAAAACACTTTCCTTTTTATTTTGGGATGACAAAGAAGGTCCTTTAGGGCGCAAAAACTGACAATGTCGAACATTTTTTGTATATTTAATACGCATTACGAAATACAAATAAAAGGATAATTCGTAAAAAAATACAAACAAATGCTTTTTTAACAGTAAATGAAGAATTGTAGAAAATTGAATTAGGCAACACAAACAAATCATTTAGTAATATTCTTTCATTTAAATTGTTTAACCTTCATTATTAACTTTTACATAATAAGTAGGAACGACGAATTTGCGAAGCAATAAATTTAATTGCGTTTCTTGCAAAGAAATCCTCTTTGCTGATTTATTATTATCATTACCGCAGGCTTTTGTGTCTACATTTGATATTGCCTATTTCAATAAAATGTCATTAACTATATAGGCATTTCAGATTGTCCGGGATAACCCAATAAACATGGGAGAAAACACAAATTCTGAGCCAAATAAACAATTATTGACCGCGACGAAGCGAATGTCGAACATGAATACAAAAGCCCTAATCTCATGGGATTAGGCAGCCTGTAATTGTATCAGCGGTATTGGGATTGGATTAAAACATAATCTGCAAATGTCAATTTGAGACAAATTCGTTTAGTTCCGCAACTGCTGATTATATGGGCCGAAAGTCCAGTCATTGTTGTATATTATGCACATAAGAAGTTCGTTTTGTAATCTTCTTCACGAATAAGAAAAAAATGTTTAGGCTTTTGTTTTTAGTCCTATAAATGAATTATTGAAATTGAATCCTGACTGATTTTAAGTAACCATTTTAATGCATTTTCCTCATCATACTGAATTTTTATTTTATTACGTTATATTTAAACTAAACGAAGAAAAATAATTTCAATTTCATTGATTTTGGCCATTTATAGAAGTTTCTAAACTAGTTAGGTGTTGTAAAACAAAATACTCAGAACGTGGTCAATATTGCACACAATACATGGATTTAATTAGAAAAGTTTCAACCAACGTCTAATTTTAACTTAACACGTGCCAAATAATTACAAAGCCGTTCATTTTTAGAAATTGCAACTCATTTGCATGTTAAGCAGCATAATAAATTCATATGTAATTTGGTTTTTCGTATAACCGACAATGAAAAAGAAATTCATGATGATTAATATGGGTCAGCAGACCATTGTAAACTCAACCACACTCGCACTCTCATTTGCTTTTATTTATGCCATTATCTTTCAGTCCGGAATCTACATCAACGTCAAATATAAATCTTGTAATGTTGGTAACCGTTGTTAACCCGTTGTGTTTCTTTCCTTTTTTGTTAGAAAACATTCACAATCCCTTTTTGCCAATAAAATTCTTTTATTATTTGAATAAATATATTACATAACACTTGAATTTATAAAGCCATAATCGATCATAATAGTTAAAAATTCAGAAAGGATTTTTCTTTCTTTAAGAATTTGGTGAATTTTATTTTAAATTCTTAAAAAAATTTGTTGAGTTTCTTGTTTAAAAAAATTTCTTTTAACGTCTTTAATAATTATTGCTTGGGGATGCTCTATAGTAAATCAATAAAACAAGTGGATTGCAGAGTTAAACACATCTTCCATAAAAACAACACAATCCAAATGAAAATAAAATAAAAACATTCATTCAAGTTGTGTTTTTCACATTTCCGCTACACGTCCTTTTATTTCTATATATCATTACGACCATATAGAAAAGCCTTTTATCAATTTGTGGTGCTTTTTCTATAATTATGTTTTATCATGCGTCTTTAGTTTATTTTTAGCACATTGACTCAGTGCGTGTGTTGTATTGTAGTATATTGTAAGCATATTATCCTCATATTTGAGTACATTGCTTCTACAATATAGGAATTATTTACAAATTGGCTTCATCTTCTTTACAGTGCATCTCACTGAGCTTAGTATGGTGCCAGTCGTGCCGGGCCTTAATGCGGAAATCTTTGAACTCAACACAAAGCTAGTTACCAGCGGAGGATGTCCCAATGGATATTTCAAGTACGCTTTTTTTTGCACAATAAAGCCGTAATAAAGCCTTGATTTAATGTGGGTTCTAATTCATTGTTATTGTATGTCATGTTTAGATGTAATGCAACAATACAATGTATTGCTCAAAAAAAGAATTGTGATGGCATTACTGACTGTGATGATGGGTCGGATGAATGGGACTGTGAAGATGAATCTGATTCCCTGTTTTGGGATCACTTGTTTAGAAAGCGGCCTGGCGCTGAGTTGGATGAAATTCCAATGGTTTTGTGTGGTAAGCATGAACATTGTTTCCATATCAATTTATGTCCTTTAATTATTCATTACTTTTGCAGACTGGGATAGCCTCAACTCGTCATGCAAATGCCGTTCAAATGAATTGCATTGCCAGTATGGACAGCTTACATCGATTCCAGTCAATCTTCCTACATCAAAGATATCCCTTTTGTAATTTTTAATATATTTTTACTGAAAAAAGAGAATTTTTAATGTTTTTTTTTTACACAGAGATTTAACTGGAAATATTTTTTCAACCATAAATGACGACTTTTTCCGATATCTACCAGACGTTGAAACATTGTGAGTAAAATGTACTTTAATACAATAAATATGGGCTTCCATTTCGATTCAAAAATGCTAAAGAACTTTTTTCATTTTTTTTACAGAGTCCTGAAGCACTGCTTGATAAATATGATTACGCCATTTGCCTTTGACAGATTAAGGCACATCGCATTGCGAACCCTGTAAGCAATTTAAGCACGTCTCTTATCATCATATTTTATTTTGTATTCTCTGCGATGGTGTTATTTTCTATTGAGATGCAAAAAATGCGCGAAATTTTAATAAACACATTCATTAGAAACAGTATAAAATATGCGAACGTTGCGTTATTGAATTAAATAGAGGGCTCGTTGGTGACTGATTGCCAACAATGATGTAAAACAATTTTTTGTTAAATTCAAACCTTGAGAATTTTATTAAACAAATCAAATAAGTGATTAATTTATGTGGCTCATATTGTGGCTGCACTCACAAATATTCAGTGCCTATCGTTTTCTAACTACTTTTGACTTAATTGATGAGATCCTAAAGTGTGTTAACACAATCGACGTTATTCTCTATCAGACTCTGTACAATGTTACCCTTAATGAATCACATAAATATTTACTTTATTGATTAGACTTTCTTATATTGCGTACAATGTGAGTCATGATTCATGTAATGTTTTGCTGAAAATCGTGTGTGTAATTATCTTTCAATTTGTAACACAATCTATTCACACACAAGCCCATCACATGTTGTATTCATTGGCAGAATCATAACATTAACGACGCCTACTACCAACCCCAATAAAGATAAACCGTTAAATAATGTCAACATCGTTAATATTTCCCTTTTATATACATTCACTTAGATATTTAGATAACAACATGCTTAAAGTATTGCCAGAGAATTTCTTTCCACCCGGAAATTGTTTGGAAGTTCTGTAAGTATTTTCTTACCAAAGTTAATACGCATATTTTCACAACATCATTAAAATTAAAAGCAACAACATTACTGACACATTTCAATAATCACCCCCCCCCCCAGAATTTTGGCGGGCAACAAAATAACGAAGCTGCATGGCACCGAGTTCAATCACATGGATTCATTGGAAGAATTGTAATAAATAGTTTTGTAATCTTTTACCCTAATGGAAATTAAAATTTTTTAAATCATAACAATTAAAATGTTACAGAGATTTGCGAGACAACTGCATCACAACATTTGGGGAAAGTGTGTTCAAACCGTTGCACAACTTGCAAATACTTTACCTAAATGGTAATCACATACACGCGTTAACGGCGTCAATGCTTCCGGTGCTCCCCCGACTTATGACTCTATCACTGGCTGACAATCAAATACGCTACATTTCCCGCGAGGCACTTCGACTACCGGCTCTGCAAAATTTGTAAGCCTCCATAATTAAGTGTCAAAAGTTTATGTGTTTTACCATTTTACCAGTATATACAAGTACTTTCAACCGCTCCATTTCACTCCTTCTCCCCTAACATTTAGGTTTTTGTCTGGTAATCGCTTGAGCCACCTACACAACCAAACGTTTAAACATTTGCCGAAATTAATGGGACTGTACGTATAAAATGATCTCGCTCTTTGTGTTTTTGTTTTTGGTCGAAATACCACAGATATTTTTAATTTGCAATTGAACCATTTTGAATTCTTCTTTCAATCATGGTGAATTGAAAACTTTTTTGTTTGTAATTAAAGTTGAGTGTTTTTCCATTTAATTACAGGAATTTAAATGACAATGAAATCGATGACTTTCAATTGGGAGCTTTTGATGGGGTGGAAAATTTAACGTCCCTGTGAGTCGTGAAATGAGAAATGAAAAGTTTTTTCTATTTATTTATTGTGCACAATTTAAACTTTATAAATCTGCTTGATTTTCATTTGCAGATATTTGATGGGAAACTCCTTTAAAACATTGGATGTTCGAGTGCTGCAGAACTTGAATAGCATACAATATATGTGAGTAATTAATTAAAATTATTGAACAGGAAGAGTTTTTGTATATCTAAAACTATACATTATAGTTAAAATTGTCCTTGGTGGAAATAATTTTTTTTTAATTGTACAAAAATCACTTTAGGAATTGAGCGTTTGTCTCAAATTTTAAGTGTAAGTACAAATGCTTATAAAACTTGCATTTGGTATTTTGTTGATTTAGTTTTCTCAATTGTAAAGCTATTATTTTATTGAGTTACTTTAAGCGTTTTGAGAATCGTCTGTAGCAGTTCCTTCCGAGAAGAGATACTTAAAAACGCATTTTGACATTACCCTTGCAATAATTTTGATGCCATCATAACGTAGCAACAAAACTTTTTCTCCTCTTCCATTGTTAAAGATTTTAGGAAAAGCTTCACCAAACCACAATAAAATATCTCTTCAATCTTATTCAAATGGTGCTTCAATTGCGGTTCAACTTACCATTTCCCAAACCACTCGACGTCTAAGTATGAATGGTGGGCACTTAATTTTAGGCATTTTGAGCTTTTCCTAATTGATGAATAAATTTCCAAGGCTTATGCAATATTAATGATCAATTATATAAGTTTTCGATGAACAGGGTACTGCTTTAAAAAAGCACATTTGAATATTGTAAATATTTTAATAACAAAACTAAACATAATGGATGTTCTTTGCACGCACACGACGCAATGTCTCAAAATATCCATTTTTTGCTTGAAAAAGAATGTTGTTAATTTAACTCGTTTGGTGTACTGCATTATGTAGGAGTTGCATGTTTGCTTTAAATGGTGACTCTTCTTTTTCATGGTATAGTTTGTCATTGTCTTTTTTAAAAATGGGAAAAATTAATTCTGACCGGCTCCTGATTTTAAAAATTCGATGGGTTGTACTTAAAAAAAAAATATTTTCCATGCATTTAATTTCGCACCTTCATTAAATAATTCAAGACTTAAAGTTTTTATACTGTCTCGGTGGTGTCTCGACTTTTCGAATTCCTTTTAATTCTTAAATGTATCGCAATTTGTTTACATTTTTTGACCTTCAGTTGCGTAAGGTGTCACTTGTTTTGAAATTATTTTTTAGGCTTTCTTGAGCATCGTCATCAATTTTGACCTTTTTACCTTGTCTTTATTCAAAAGGCACAAAAAGTTTAAAAAAGGATATGAAAAATTATGTACGTGTAATGTTAAAATTTGTTCTCGTTTCATTACATTTACAATTTTTTATGAAAAAATGATTTTGGTTGAATCCTCATTACCTTCAAATCAAATATACTAAAAAGAGAAAAAATTTCCGTAGTTAAATAAATGATATAAAGACGACGATTGCGAAAAAAAATAAAAAATAAAAAATTGTAACCCAACAGCATTTATAACATAAACATCATTCATATCGACGCTTTCACAAGACCTTTATAACTTTTATTAAATACATTAAAGCATCAAGATGCTCCCTCGTATAGTCACACCATGCAACATAATGTGCCACATCAAAGCCGAAAGGTACTGTTTTTGTAATTGTGTATGATGATCAAATTAAATGCTGATAATAAACCAAATATGTCTTTTGTTTATTGGCCTCTGTGGGTGAGGTTTCACTTTGCGACGTCCATTTTGGAATTTAATCTGATCTTGGACGTTGGTGGGCTTTGAATCGATGTCTGAATGAACCCATGCACGAGTTCCCTTGGGACAATCAAGATTGTAAATGAAATGGCAACTTGGAGGCAATTTTATTCAGCATCTTAAACAGCATCATTATGTATTTGATAAGACTCATAATTAATGTAAAATGGTTTCGGTCGGAAATTAAATTCATGACTAACACAATTCAGTTCGGAATACTTGTCGATTTTTGTTTAATATATTGTACAACATATTTACTGATTTTGTGAATAGTACGTCTACACTCTCAGAAAGTACAAACATTTTTTAATAATTGTCAAATTTAAGATGAAATGTAAATTAGAGTTTTGTTTAAATCTTTAATTTTTTCTCCCTATTTCAGATACTTCTCATGGTTCCATCTGTGTCGTGCTGCAATGCATGTACGAGTCTGCGAACCACGCGGTGATGGCATTAGCAGTGACCGACATCTGCTTGATAATCCAGTGCTGCGGACAAGGCAAGCCCATAAACCCGGATTATGTTAATTCACTACCGTATAAACATACATTTTGTGTACTTCCAGCGTGTGGATAATGGCAATCATCGCAATTGTTGGCAACTTGCTGGTGTTGTTCGGACGTTTTGTTTCTAAGCGTCGCAATTCTCAAAGTCACATTGAACATTCATTGTACTTGCGGCATTTGGCAGCCAGTGACTTGCTGATGGGTATTTATTTGGCAATAATTGCCACGGCTGACATACAGTATCGTGGAGAATATTTGCTGCATGAAGAGAAATGGCGACACAGCACAATATGCCAAATTTGTGGTAATGTTTTTATTCAAATTATGTTGTCCTGTTTTCAATATTTTATGTTCGTGTAATACAGGAGTTTTAAGTACACTGAGCTGTCAATCGTCCACACTGCTACTAACATTGGTTACATGGGATCGCCTCATATCTGTGACGCGACCTCTCTTACCACGGGCATCCGGCAAGGTACGGGCTGCCTTCCGACTGAGTGCTTTGTGGGCAATGGCAGCAGCTACAGCTTTGGCCCCACTTTCAGCTACTGACTACTTTGGAAATCATTTCTATGGCAATAATGGTGTGTGCTTGTCGCTGCACATACACGACCCATACGCTCGAGGGTGGGAGTACTCAGCGGCTATTTTTATTCTTGTAAATACATTGTCGTTGGTTTTCATCGGATTGAGTTACCTGCGTATGCTGCAGGCGATTCGGGGCTCCGGTGAGGCAATGCGTAGTACATTGAGCGGCCGAGAGAATGCTGTTGCCCGGAGATTTGCCATTATTGTGGCGACTGATTGTGCCTGTTGGTTACCTGTGATTATTGTTAAACTTACTGCTTTGGCAGGTAAGTTCCGCAACATCGAAATATTCAATTGCGTGAATGCTCCAGTCCCTTTAATGTTATTATGTATAATGTTTATACATATGCTGGTTCCGGGTACCTCTGGGATTTTCCACACAAAATTTGTTTCATCACAAAAATGTTCATCAATGCTGTCGGTTACCGACTACCGCACTTCATGTGCTTGAGATATCCTCTGCATATAGTACCATAATCAAATAGGGGTTGAAATTGAAAAGTACTGAATGAGCATATGTATGCCCACTGCCTGCATATATTAAATTGAATAATTGATGGCAGCAAAAGGTTGTATCCCGCGTCATGTAACCCCAAAAGGTATATGATTCCAAATGTTGATTATACACAAGACTTGAATTAGAAAATATGCGTCCTTTTATGTAAAGGACGTGTTGCATGATCTGAATGATTGTGGTGTATCTATAAAGTAATAAGAGAACGTGACCTGGGCGGTTCGCATTGCTGGGTAGGGGTGCAAATTTAAGTAGCCACCAATCGCCACATTACGAGAATAAATTTTTGAATTTTGTGTAACGATGTCGTCGCGTTAATAGCCGCTAATGAGATTCAATGAAAAATGAAAACCCCCGCCCAAGGGTACGTCCCCATTTAGTTGAAGAAAGAATATTTAAATCTCAATGAAAAACCGTATACTTATTTTTAATTAACTCCCCAACATCGCCTTGCTAATTATCATACTTGACAGAATTTTCTCCCTTATGTAATACAATTTTGAATCTTCTGCATTTATGAGCAAGTGAATAATTTGATCGGTGACTTTAAATATAAATAAGTCTTTAATCTGTATTTTAAAGTTGTTTTTGTACATATTTTATTTAACATTACAATTAAAATTTACATCATATACATTATTCAATAAAATATTAGTGCAAAAGATATCAACTTTGATCGGCTTATACAGAAAAGGTCAATACCACAATCAATTAATTTATTTTCAATTTTTAAGGGCTGTCTGGGGATTCATAGTAGTGTATTCTAAACTTTTGTGCTTTTATCTCTGACATATGGTATTTAGCAACTTACTAAAAGTGAAAATAATGTCAGGTGCGGTTGAAAATTAACCGCACTTATCTCTGATGAAATCTAATTTGTTGAACAAAGTTTCACAACATTTTAGTCGACATTGTTTGTGGTAAGCTCCCAATTGCTGTTATTGACACCTTGTACCCTTATGTAACATGAAAAAGCTCTTATCTTTAGTGCAGACAACAAACCTGTTGACCACACATGGGATGGGCGCAAATTCTTGTGCTCACAGTATTGCGTCTTTTGACCGTCTTACGAAGGCAAAACTTTCATAAAGATAAAGCTTAAAGGTAAAGTCATTATTACCAAAATAGACGACCGGCCGATTCAGGTATTTCTATGGCAATAACATTGGTTATAGTTGACGACACACGTTACATTTGGTTTCTATTTGTATAACATTCCTCTAATGTTTTGTGTAAGCTGTGCCTCATTTTCATGAAAGCATTTTGCGTGACAAGCCTAATTCCTTTTTATTAAGAACATTCCGTTTTGTTAAAAATTGTTTTTAAATAAAAATCCTAAATGTTTATATCTTAAGAATGTTCATAATTCCTTCTCAAACAGATTTCTTGTAGAATTTAAAGTGGAATTTTTATGAATTTTAATTTTCACAAAAGTTTTTAAATTTTGTTTTTATTAAAGAGTCATATTTAAGTCAAGGTCATTTCGTAATGTAATTTATACCCTTTTTAATCATTTTTGTTGTGCCATTGTCAAACATAAAAAAAGCTCTTTAAGTTTTTAAATTAATCGTAAATAACAACAAATCAAGTGTCTATAAGAAACCAGACATCGTAGTCGCTTTCCAAATCTTAATAATGTTAAATCTTGTTAAGCTTTTTAAGACAAAAATGAATTTAACACCCTCTTGCAGTTTGGTTATGGAAATTCTTAAAGACGCAAAATTATGTGGCCAATTAGAAATTGTATACGTTTAAACTTTCACAACTTTTTATCACAAAAATGTACCAACAAAAAATCATTACATTTAACGAGCACCAGGACGGGCGGCGCGGCGCGGCGCGGCGCTTACCGTAATATTGTTTGCGTGATTTGCGATAAGATTCTTTATTAAAATTACACGCGTATTGTGGATACAACGCCTTACAACACAATGCAGCAAAAGAAAAGCGTATCCTCAACTCTTAAGTTAAACAACAAGGTGGATTTAATTGCAAATTGTTATGACCTGATACTGTGGAGTGTGGATGCTTCTGCTATTAGCATAAATCAACAGTTAAGGGCTCAGACTTTAACTAATTGGCATTGCATAAAATTTGACTACACTGGTGTAGCATTTCTTGATTTGTGAAAGCTCAAAGGTTAAATACATATTTAGGTAGAAAGTACACAAAACATCATTACTACTATGCTTCATCATTATTGCTTGTATTAAATATACCGAAAAGCACAAAAATATAATTGTCAGAGTGATGACATTTGCAAAGCCTTTAGGCTATGTTTATTTGTTTTTGCATTACGGTGGGTAGCATGTATTGTAACACCGAGCTCGCACAAGAAAAAGTTCAATTCTTATCACTTTTCAGTGCCACAATCTTGTCTTAATATTAAAGCTCTTAATCATGAGTGACACTTTTTGAAGTGCTCTTTTCTATTCATTTTGCGGATGTGTTCATAAATTTTGGTGTGTTGCTACTTGCTGTGTTCTTTTATATACATAAATATAATGAAAACATGAACAACGACGACGTTGTGGTTGATAAGACAGCTTTTCTTGATGCGCTTGCAATTTTCATAAATTAATGTGTGTATTATTAGTACATTATAAAATGTGTAGATGAAATTATAAGAAACAAAGGATAAGGCTGTTAATCTCTGTCTAAACCGCAACCATTAGAGATCCTGTTAAATGAAATTATAATGTCTTCAGCATTGCTCTATCAATTTTCTTTTTAGTTTTGAACTTTTTATCTTTTTCCTACAGTGTTAATTATGGGACAATTTCCAGAAGACTGTCAAAAATAAGTCATTGTTTTCGGTAAACGCGCGACATATTTTTTTGAAGAAATTTAAATCATCTGTTTTAAATTCGTGCGTCTTACCTTAAAGGTAGAATTCACCCCAATTTAATGTTAAATAAATAAATTCAAAATTGCAGCGTGACGATCGCGGCGCGACTTGATATATTCGATATATCAGCAATGTCGCTTGTCGTTACATGTTTATCTTGAGCTGAATTTAATTTAAAGAAAACAATTCGTTTTGTTTCAATTCACAAATGTTTATCTACGGGGCACGGGTACTTGTGGGCACTGTTTCTAGCGCAGCATAACGAATTTGTGAAATATTTCTTGCGTATATTACTTCCGAGCAATTCAATTGAAAAAGTTAGGACTCTATAGAATATTTGGGGAATAAACCATAAAGTTCATTTATTTTATTTCTATTCAAACAAATTGTTTTTTTTTTGTTGATACTTTCTTTGTACACAAAGAAATTGTAAAAGTAAGTAAATTTTTGCTTCATCCATCAGGATTCTGAGTAGTATTATTCTTGAGTTAGAAAATTGATTACCGTCTCTTTTGTATTCGCTAATACTTTCGCTGAATTTATTACTGTTTCTGAAGTTTTTTGACATTAAGGGTGAATTTTTTTGATGTCATGTTTAGGTAATGTAGATTGTTGTAGAAAGATCATTTTCAAGCAGTTAAGATCGATGGCTTCACAGTTATAGCAAACATTTGTCGTTTTTTCAACAAGCAACGATTGTTAAAACTTAAAAAACACGAAAAATGTATTACATAATTTCAAAATATTTTTTAGGTGTTAAAATTTCTCCATCGCTTTATGGATGGTTGGCTGTGCTTGTGCTTCCTGTTAACTCAGCACTTAATCCAGTGCTTTATACGCTGACAACAACTGCTTTTAAACAACAAGTAAGTAATCTTTAAAAATTATTTATAAAAAAAAACAAATTTTTTTGTTATTACGCAATTTAATATAAATCGATTAAAATGACTTGACATTAATTTAAAAACAATACTCATCAAAATTTAATAAAAATACAAGCAAATGCTCCTTCCTCAATATTTCTCATATCCCTTATTGTATTCTTCAGAGGTAGTTCAAGTCGCTCCGTTCTCTCTGGCGGCAACAACTTAGCTGCCTCACGTAAGGGTGGAATTGGCATTGTGGGGAATATTTTGAAAGGCCCCTGCAACGCGCCATTCTGCATGTAACCCAACAAAAGCATTATGTAATCGTTACGTAATTCCTTCGCATTAGTGCAGTGATTTTTGTCAATTTGAGCCAGCGTTTTAATCCAAGTGCATGCTTTTTGAACATCCGTCGCAGACTTAAGTGTAGCACTCAGGGATTGAGCCATTGACAACAAAAATCCAAATTGTAGATCCAAACCTTTGCAAACGTCAGTGTCGGTTCTTTGATCGAATGAGCAATGTTGCTCTTCATGAAAAAAACATGTTAATGGTTTATTGGAGACCATATATGAAACGGATGTATAAGCCGCTCTAATATCGTTTAACAAATTCTTCCAACGACCATCGCTTTCCCATCTAGCTTCCTTTTGCTTGGGAAATTTTAAATCTTTTATCTCCAATAATTGATCTGGTGGTGGCTTATTAACTATCGGATCTGTAGAATTTTAAAGTGTTATTGCATTTTTCTTTAAATTATCGTTGCAACGAACTTACGTTCAAACAAGCCTGATGCAAAACTGGCTACAATGAAATGAAGATATTTATTTCTCTGATCCCGCATTTTCTTTTGAATACGAAAATGGTCTTTCAGCAGTCGATGCACCCATAGATGTAGATTGTGTCGCAGTCCATGATCTAATACCTTCGGTATCAATTCTTCCAATTGTTGTCTACAAAACAAATAACATTTATGAGATTCAAACGTGTACAATGAAAACTGAATTTTACATGTAATATCTAAATTCAATTTCAAGTGCATCCTGAGGTGCATAAGCAAGATGTGCTACTGGTGGTGGTGGTGATTCAGCCATGCCAAAACGTTAATTTTTAACACAATAGAAATTTAATTTAATTATTATGTAAACAAATTTAGTAAAAACAAAACAAAAATAACTAATGCGTTTGTAATCTACTTCTCAATTGCCTATGATAATTCTAGCTTGTTCAATTTAGCTTGTAATATTTATATTTCTAGAGTGTATTAAATTGTCTGGTGGTCTAAATGATATCAAATTAATTTTGCCTTATAAGTTGGTTTACAAAGTTTAATAGATAATAATCATTTTTAGGCAACAAAATTCTTTTATTCATCGGTACCATGCGGCGCCAGCATTCACGACCAAACTGGATACGAGTTGAGCATTAGCCTGCCACAAAACGGTGGCAATCGTCGATTCTTTCATCGGCGGGTGAGTACAAAAGTGGAATTACAACAGCTTAAAGCATCAATTCCCACATAGAGTAGACATTACCACTAATCTAATTAATTGTTATCTTCTATTTTTAATACTATGTTATATCATAGTCTTGTATTGCTCATACCATTACATTTCTTATTGTTTGAGCGTAAATGTCATTGTGTTAATTGTAGCAAATCACTTTCATTTTTCTATCAATAAATGTGAAATTCTGAGTGCATGAAGAGTTTTGTCTTTTCATCTGTTTTGGAATTGCGATTGAGTTTAATTTTGATTGTGTGTTCTTTATTGATTTTACGTTGATTTGTGTCTTTCAGTTATTTGATATTTCATACTTTTTCAGAATGATTACAATTTTTTCCTACTGTTTGTTTACAATTATTAATGAGCGCATCTGTTCCCTCAACTTTTTCATTCAGACTTGCTGACTGGACAGCACATATTTTTAAGTAGTTATAAGCATTTATGTGCACAGTATATAACTCGACCACGAATATTCATTTATTGATGTCTGCAAGAACGAATAATAATGAAAGGAAGAAAAGTTGAGAAAACAATTATCATAATGTGAAATCTTGAGCGAAAACAATACTGTGACCCTCGAAAATGTTTCAATTGTTATAATACATAATTGCATTTTTCACGTCAAATTTGAATCACCTCTAAAAAAAATTAACGAAAATGCTTTAATAAAGCAGACATGAATAAGTTTGCGAACCGTCGCGACGCCACTGTAACTAAAATAGGCCCTTTTCACTCCTTATCCAAAAATTTTACATAATCCTAAATCAGATTTTATTCGCGTAAAATTTCGTTACTCCTTTTTTCAATATGTATTCGGTATTGTGTTGTACACTTTTTGAGATGCTTATTTGTAGACGTCTCGCTCGTCAATTTGAATACATCTTGTAACGTGTTTATTATTGTTTGCTTAAAAGATTTGTTAAAAGATACGAATAATATTGAAGGTTTTTTCATAATATTTCTGATGTTTTGTGATTTATTGTTAATATTGCAGTGACAATTGGATACTAACTACAATACATACTTAATATTAAATGAGTATAAAACATATCACAACATAAATTCATAATTAATATAAAGCCTAATTCAAATCATGAATTCATCAATCGTCTAATGCTTTGGAATATATATATAATATTTATAGTGTTTACTTCATAAATATGTACTAACCATTTGAAATCACGGCCATTTATTGCTCGTCATTCATCACGTACATCAACACATTCTCGCCTTTTTATCAAATCATTTTCTTCTCTAGTCCTCAATCTTCATTTTAGTCGGTATTTGTAAGTGGAATAACCGTATCAGGGCTCAGCTGGATAATGAAATGTCTTCATTTTATGTTTATGCTCGTGTGTATACCATCGATTTACTTCTAAGAAACAAATTGTTGGGTTCCTTTTAGAACCTCATTCATTACAACAAAATGATGCTTCGTTAGGAGAATTAAGGTTATTGTCCTGGCGAGGAAAACACCATATGAAATGAGGAAATATTTTAAGGGTTCACTTACCAATTGACTAGCAGAGTTGAATGAGTCGCTGTACGAATATTAAATAGTGATCAATATAAAATAGTTGTCAAAATATAAAGCAATCAGATATTCTTTTAAAGATAATTCAACTAACATTTTTTTACGGTTTAAATCATAATTTTAAGTTGGTTTTCTGATGAAAATGTAAAATGAACGATAAATCAATTTCCAAATCCACTTAAAGTATTGCCAATCCTTACAAAAAATTTAAGCAATTTTTGAATTATTGGTATGACTGCTTCCTTCGATAACAGCACTTTCTCTAATATGTTCCATTGATCGATATATATTACTACGAAATAGACTAAACATTAGTAGAAAACTGAACCAAAATACAATCAATAATTGTGACAACCGCTCAGATGATTGCCAATTCATTTTAATTTATGGGATTTCACAGCTTGAGTTTTCCGTATATTGATGAGCTCAATAAAACAATATTCTTTTATTAATAATCACAAACAATCACAATAAAAATCTTGAAATTGATTTTCTTTTATCACACATGAAAGCACTAGAAAAACGTGCGATTGCCAACGCGAACTCCTGGCGACTGATAACAACTTTTATGTGTTTTGTTTTGTCAAAGCTTCAATGTGTCATAACTCAATAAGTCATTATCATTACACGATTGTGGTCCCCTAATTGATTTTACATGTCTTTGATAATAATTAATATGATAATTCACGAAATATTGCTTTCGATTTTTTGCTACTCAAAATGCCAGCATCTTTTTATTTAAAAATATATCTTATAAAAATCGATTCACCTTTGAACATCCCGTTTTCTTGTAAAAAACTAATGGCTATGTTTTTGCAAAGGAAACTTGCAAACTTTTTTCAAAATTTCAATTTTCATAAACCCAACATTGCATTGTGAAGCATTTCAGTGAAAATCCTTAAAGTAAATTTGTGTGTATATATTTTTAATACCGGTCATCCTCGCCCAAAGCATTTGGTTATAATGTTGGCACGTTTTATATCAAAATCATGTAATACAATATTTTGGTTATTTTACAGTATACTGTAAATCAAGTAAACATTATTGGCATCCTTGCCTTGTACATTTCTCTTAATTCATGGTGCCATAAATGGTTCAACTATAATAATTATTATATAAAATACATTTCATTTTTATTAAAAGAAAGGAATGATATTAATTTACAAAATAAATAAATGTTTTAAAAATCCATTATTTTTGCCACAAACGATGAACAAATTTGTCTTTAAATTAGAAAATGATTAGAATCTATTTTTAAATTTCGTTTTTTGGATTATTATGTCTATTCGTACTGTCAGCTGAATCCCAAATTTAGAATAAAAATGTATGTATGACTGAGTAATAACCCTCTTGAAAATAAACTCTTATCAGATTTAGTACCATAAGGAGCAATAATAATGCGTTGTAACATTTACCTGCCATTTTTATTTAGAAACACTCTAAAAACCAAATTCTACAAAACGTAAACTTTTGTGATGTTTTTTAAAATGAAATAAAACACCTAATTAACAACTTAATATGACGTAAAAAATTCCCTAACTTACCCGTAAAACATTAGGATTAATCCCATGCACGAGTCCTTAACATGAAAACGAATTGTACAATGCATGAAGTATTCTTTCAAATGTTAACTTGTAATTATGTTAATGGTTCTTAGAAAAATGTACACATTAACCTTTAATTTTTTTTTGGAATATGTTCAGCATTAAACATAACGAAATTTATTCTAAGGAATGACCTTTTTATTTAATTAGATTCAATAGGAAAATAAAAACAATTTAAATTTTAATATATAATATTTAAAAAAATTATTTATTTCTAATTTAAATTTAAATTTTAAATTATTTATGCTCACGTACTTTAAATTACAAGGGATTGCTACATAAAATATTGATTTAAAAAATCCTTGATTAATTTAAGTATCTTCAATACCATCTCGCAGATCCCTAATAAATCCTAAATCTAATAGTGCTTGTTGCGATCGTGGCACCAGTCTATTTTTATATTTCAGAATATTTGTATCTTCAACACTTTCATTAAAATTGCGGCAACTGTGAAATTTCTCACAGCCCCCACGATAATGTTGTAACTGTGATTGATTCGTAGGAATGCCAAAAGTTCGGCACGTTTCCCTCAAACAGCTGATTGGAAGGTGGTTGTGCAATGTGAGAATATTTTCGGGATCATAAAAACACTTGGCACCCGACGTCAATTTCTCATGAAATGATTGTCGATACACCGTCTGCAGCATATACAAATGCTTGGGAATGTCACCGATTGGTTTATGCGATGCTGCGTTTATATCAAAGAAGTGAATATTTCGCGAGTACAAGCTTTGGTACTGCACGCCCTTATTCCAATTTGGTTTTCCCTTAACTCGTCTTATTAAGTCACTCCATGTGTAGTCACTGGGATCGGTTGGCACAATTGCCTCATCTGTGTCAAGGCTCACCAAATAGGTATATCGGTACATATTGCGATACAGACAATCATTATAGGCAATAATTTCATTGGTTCGCTTGTTAAATACATTCCCCGCCAAATACTTGTGCTGCAATCCTGGCAAATTAGGTTGATTGCCCGGCAAAGATAGTGGTTTCACATCAACAAATCCGGATATGGAATAGTAGTCCAACACTTTAGTGACATTGGGATGCACGGAGAGTTGGTACATGAATATTTTATCTACACCGAGCAGACGCAAAAACTCAATCCACTCAACAAGTAACACGGATTTGTCTTCGTGCTGAAAATCAAGTCCTTTCACGCAAACAGCAAACTCTTTTTTGGGCTTATTTTCATCAGGTAAGTTGTAAAAAACATGCAAATTATTTGTGATCTTTGCACCAATGGTTTCCACCAATGAGACACTGTCAGGTGCTTTACTGATATTCATTGGAAGTTCACATGTTATTAAGAATGTGTAATACTTATCGATTGGATGAGACCATGAATCGCGCCAAACAACCGTATAGGCTTTGTATGGCACGGTCACTGCGTCGCCACGATCGCTAAACCAGAAGGCACAGTGAGTCTGAACAACCGGCTTATATCGGTCTATTACGGCAACAATGCGAATGGAAGGGCGCAGCAAGGAGTGTTCTCGGATGTCGAAATAAGCACCGTACAAATAGAATGTGCCGTTGGAAGTGCGTAATGTCTGCCAGTAGTCATTGTTGTATTGGATATCATACATTGAGGGATATTTGTTAGGCTTTTTTTGATTATTAAAATATGCCAGGGGAAACGATGGCAATCGGGATTGTATAGACTCCATAACATCACTTTCATTAAATTCTAAAAATATTTAAATTCATTTATTATTCTTTATTAAAGTTTTTTTTTTGTTTTTCACTTACTTGTGTGGTCTATTCTTGGTTTCTGTTCTGCAAATATGTTTGAAAAGGCTGTCGTTCCATGCGAGATGATACTCATATTCGTTTGAGCATGAAAAAGAAATATGACGCACAAAAATCCCAATACCGTAACGGCTTGCAAAAACCGCCGAAAATATTGCATTTTGATACTCGTATTTATCACAATCACAAGAAATAATTTGGCTTTCTTTTACATAATACTATTTAGCCACTGTTCAGTATAAATACTTTTGAACATTAATCATTATTGAGCGTATGGAACAATAATATGAAAACGATTCATTTTCCACGTTACACTTTGGCGAAACTATTACAAATACTCGTTAACATATTGAATCTCATATCACGGTTTTGCTATCAACCGAAATGCAAAGACTGTCGTCCGCTTGTGCGCCCCAAAAACGTGACGAGTGTTAGGTTTATCTGCCATCAAACCAGTGATAAAATCTAATTACCTATCGTTCGAATAATTTTATTGATATGTGGCGATATTCGACACCTTGCTTACGCATCTCTTTACGGGAGTCACCCCAACGAGACTAACTGTTTGTTGCGGAATATAATTTTCCAATGCAGAGCTCAGCTTTGTGATTGATCAAAACAGTTTTGACATTAAGAATGAACTAATAAGATTTTTAGATATTGTTATTTGTTATTTCAACATACTAGCACAACTTTGATTGATAACGCAAAAAGGCGACAGCGTTTACAATTACATAAAGTTATGTATTGTAGGTAAAAACGTTTGTAATCAGATTTTGTAATTTGAAACCAATACCGTCGTAGTTTATCATTATTCGTTGTGAAAATAATCAATAACAATTGAAGGGGGCATATGTTTAATTACGCAAATGGGAAATTTTATTTGATAATATTTTTATCGTCATCTAAAGTGTCAAATAATTGATAAACTAATTTTAGTTACAAGATAAAACAAAATCTTTAATTTAATTAAAATTTATTGAAAGGTAAAAGCGATGCACTGAAATAACACAAATCATTTCATTTTTCTTATTTTCTATATCACAGACTACAGCAACTCATAAACAAATACTTTCAATATCTTTCTCTTCATCCTCCAAAAAACTCCAAGATCTCCAATGTTTTTGTACACCGCCTAATCAATTCGTCTTTGTATCGCCAAATAGAATTATCCAAAACACTCTTCCCACGTTCTATTTCACGACACGCTTTCCTTGACCTAACATCACAATCACTTGAATAATATTGCAGTTGCGTTTCCTCTTGTGCAATGGAATAGGAGCGACAAACCCCATGCAGGCATCGTATCGGAAAATTGTTATGCAAGAGTACAACTTGTTGTGGATCGTAAAAAAATCTCACAAATTGTCGTCGCTTTGTGTTATTTTTCGAGCGGTAAACATTGCGCAACATGTGAAAATATGAAGGAATGTCCTTACTGACATCGTAGTGCAGTAATTGGGCATTGCCCATAATGTGTGCAGTGCGTATGTGATAGCTGTCGAATTCATTAAGTGTGTCACCAGCTTTCAAGCGAACATTTTCCATGAGATCAAACCATGTTTTTGATTCCACGCTTGTGGGAATGATGACTTCATCAATGTCCAATGATGTCAAGTATTCATATCGATACATATTTTGATAGAAGCAATCGTTTGATGGAATTACGTCATTTTGTCGTTTTCTGTTGGCATATTTGGTTAGGAAGAGGTGTTGAAACCCTTCAACATTGGGTTGGCCACCAGCAAGCGTGAGAGATGTCGTATGTACCTTACCAAGGCTCTCATAGTGCTTAAGTACTTTTGAAATGTTCGGATGGACATGCAATTCGTAGAAAAATATTTTGTCAACACCTTGTAGCATTAACAGTTCAATCCATTCAATAAGACGCGTTGAAACATCCTCGTACCAAAAATCTAATCCTTTGACACACACAGCAAATCCTTTTTTTGCATCATTTTCTGGTTGATTAAAAATCACTCTTAAATTATTGGACGCTGTGTCGCAAAAGTGTTCTACTAGTGACACAGAGATTGGCATGCGCCCACGAAATTTAATTGGAAGTTCGCAAGTAACTAGATAGGGATGGTAAATCCCTTGCTTGTTATTGGCGCCGCTCCATTTTGATTTCCAAATGTGCATGTACTCATTTGTCTGGACAATGACCGGTTCGCGTTGTCCATCATACCATAGTTGGCAAAAGGTCGTCACATTGGGTTTAAATCGATCAATCATTGTTAGTATTCGAATGGATGGTACAAGCACGGATGGGTTGCGGATGTCGTAATAGGCACCGAATAGTTGAAAAGTGCCATTCGAAGACTGCATCGTCTGCCAGTAAATATTGTTAAATTGCAGCTCAAATATTGACGGGTAATTGGCGCACATGCTTTTGTTTTTCTTTTGGGAAGCTAACAGTTTGTGTTTGCTCCAGTAATGAAGTGGTAGTGAGGGAACTCTGGATTCAACATCACGCACTAATTCTTCGCTGTCGATTCCTGCAATTGAATTTATTAACCGTAACTTGAAATTCATCGCAAAAAGGAATTAATTTGTTCAAACAAAACTGATTACATACCGGCTCTATTGTCAATGAATACGTCTTCTGGATATGGACTGAGTGTTGTTGTAAAAAATGCCCGTCTGACTTTGTCCAACAAATTACGACCCTGATAATTGTGCTTTTGGTTGCTTTCAATTTCGTCCACATCGTGAATATTGATCACCACAAATATAACAAGCGTCCATAAGCTGAGTGCGAAAAAATACTTTAACAGCAATCGTTTGGAGTGGATATACTGGCGAAGCATCGTGAATCGTGGTTAATCTGAGATGATGAGAAAAAAAAACATGCTGTCTATCATTTTCTCTCTTGTGTGTAATAAATATATATCGTAGGTAAAAATGAACGACAACGTAAATAATCGTACACACTACATTGTATTGATTTCACCGAGTCATTGACCACTTCTGGGCTCTGGCACAAAATTCGTTAATCATAATTCATACTATACCCGTTTACGGAATGGAGTTCCAATTTTCTACAACATTTTCAAATACACGGTTTGAGTTAAAAAAAAGTAATCAAACATTTTCAAACAACACGAAAGTAATTGCAATAAGTCAACCAATCTAGAATTTTTTTATCATCTTAGAGTAGATAATAATAATGCGTACGCTCATTAAAAAAGATAACAAATCTCATTTTGTGTAATTTAGTAAATTACAATTGTCGAAATCGTGTTAAATAAGTTATTTGAGATATTGTTTCCTATCATTAACAAAAAAAAGTAAAAAAGTAATTAAAAATTTGATTTATAGAAAACAGAATCATTATTTAAAACGTTGTTTAAATAACATTTAGCTAAGCCCTAGCAGCTACTAGTCATTTTCATATGTCAATTATAATAACTAATTATTATAATTATTGTTGTAATTTAAATATAATAAACATTTCGCTTCTTTAGCACTTCAAATAACTCAGTTCATGAATTATGTTAAAATTTTAAATACAATAACAAAATATACGTTTAATTTTAATTAACAAATTGCATCATTTTTTGTTATTTATTCATTTTCATTAACATTTTAAAATGAAGTAACATATAACACACTCATTATTGTTTAAACAATAAATTTAAATTATCCTAAAATACTTTCACTAAAATTGGCGATGAGTAAATTAGCAAAACATTAGTTATTTCCAATCAGTTATCACTCAATCGAGTTATTGTTATGAACATTATTAAGAATATTTTATTAACATTTTAATTATTATTATTGAGCAATGAATCAGTCTTTAATTAAAGCTTCGCATTCGCTTTGTCAATGAGGAAGTATAGTTTTAAATTTAAGGCAAATCTAACTAAATTTTATAAGCTATAACGAAGAAACACGAATATTTTGGTAATCACCAAGAGGTCAAAAACACTTCAAGCTTCTTATTTATGTTCGTACTAAAACATCACAGGGAGAGCAACGTGTGAATTTATTACGATTTCTTTTAAAATAGCAAAGTGTACTATGCTATCTTTTATTATAATTTATTCAGGAAATACGTATTTTTTAACTTTAAACCTTAATAATTTGACCTTAAAATGTCAGCTAATGTTTGTATCAAAAATTAGTTTCTTAAAATTTTCACACAATTAAACGTTTCGTAAAATTTAATGTTTTGGAGATATAATTAGTATGACCATCAATTTTAACCTTGAAATATCCCTATAAAAATCGAAGGATCAATTTTATCCTTTAGTGCCGTTTTCGGTATTTGCACAATATCAAAATATCACTTTCATGCAAATCATCAATCCAGTATTTTCTTTGCAAAATTCAGGCAGACACACGTACGGAAATGCCACTTTTCAGAAGTCAGTAGTCGTCAGGTATTTCTGCATAATTTTCATATTTTTGATTAAAGTTGTGAACGTAAGAATCTATTACTTCAGTATCTCGGGTTATAAAAAATTCAAAAATTCAAAATGTAAATCTTAGCCATACTATCTAAGAAGCACGAACAGGTTTTCTGAAAATATGCAAATATCGTTTAACTTAAAGCACGTCCGATAATATGTCATTAAATTTCTAAGACTTTTTATTTATATGCGACCAACCTTACGGAGTATATAAAAACTTGTAATCACATATTTTGGCGAAAGAAATTTTCATGATGCGGAAACACTAAACTCACACTTTAAATTGTTATTATAACAATACTCGAAAACTTTAAATGTAAAAAAAAAATATAGCGTTTAACCATTTTCAATAAAATTAATAATAATAATAAATTAATAAATTTCGTAATTAAAGGTCAAAATTCAAAAATTTTAAGACACATTTCTGTCAAAAACGACGTAATTTTTACAAAAAAAAACATCACATAAATATTTCAAGATCAAACAATAAAATAATCAGTGAATCGGTAAGCCTATTTGGCACACAATACATTTTAAGATGCATAATAAACTTATGAACTCCGCAAAGCCTTTTAATTATTTGCAATTATAACGTAATCGTTTATAAAGTCTTGTGTGTCTCTCCCAGACATGAAGTTTTTTTTACACAAATCCCTTCTTTTTTTCCCAAAAAATGTGAAATGTATATGCTTACAGATCTCACCTTTTATTATTCACACTGCATTAACATATTTAAAATTACTAAAATCAAAATTTACGTTGAGGCTTGAGCTAACGAAAGTATTAAGTTTTATTTAAGTTCATCTAACTACACAATCAAACACAATTTTAACCTATTTCAATAAAAAATTGTTTTTAAAACTAAATCAAAATAACAAATCTTCCTAATTTATAATTTGATTCCTCACCCACTGAGTGCCGGCACCTAACTGCGAAGTTTAACACTGATGAGCGCAGAGTGAGGTGCCCTAGGCTTGGTAGTATTTTTGTTTGTTGGTCTCATCTTTTCTTTTGTCCAACTCCAACATTCGTATATATAAACCGTAATCATATTTGCTGAGTTAAGCTTCCACGTTTAAAGATTAGGTACAAACATACTTTTAAAATCGATTTGTTTTTGGGTCTAATTGATAAAATAAATTCGTGTAAAAATATAAGCTCTAACTGTTTAAAAAAAAAAAGTTTCTTGTTTATAAATAAACACAGAGTCTTATTACGAATTCTGTTTCTGAAAATCTTTAAAGTTTAAAGTGAATTGAACAACTTGACGACTACCTCACTATTAGCAACTGATTGATATTCAGACCGTGATGTAACTTATCATTCAGCCAATGATCCCACGTCTTATTGGAGACAGCCTTGAATGAAAGCGAACGGACAGTCATCATTATTAAAATGTCTTTCAAATTGACTTCTTACTTCTTGACGACATTCATTGTTTTCTTAATTTATAATTTTTTCTTGTATTTTATTGTTGTAGAATTGTCATTCACTCATACGGTTAGGGATGAGGTTCTAAAAATAAATTAGACATAACTTTTTTGATATAGGTTCAACAACGGAAATCAATTTAAAGTTATTGAAATAAAAACTTAATTCACCATATTCATCGGAATATCATAAAGTGACGTAAGAGGAAATATATGTAAAACTGCAACTTCACCTTTTTATCACTATAATGTGTACTTTCTAATATATGGGTAGATTAAGTGTTTCTCTGATAGTGCATGCGTGTGTGATTTCATTTATTAAACCCGGTGCAAGTATAAATTGATTGATTTCAGTGCGTACTAATTACTAACAAAAAAAAAAACGTATTTAATTCATTAATGATTTCAAATTAATAGACGGCAACTAATAGCACATTGACTTCGAGTTGCAAGCGAGCTGCACTTGTCTAAAGATCATCATATGCAGTGCAACACCGAGGCCCGAATAGACTTCTCTTCGATCTCGGATTTTTTGTAACTAATGTATTGCGTACAAAATATATTTATATACCTTTTATCGCTTTCATGTGATTGTAAATAAGAAATATACCAAGTTAGTTTAAGACAAACATTATACTGCAAGTGCATATTGATTTTATAAAGAATCACAACTGTATTTCGTTACTTATACAAAAAGCGTTATAGCTTTTGCTTGTCTACTTAATTTTTTTTTTAAGCTCAATGCAATTTATTCAATATAGTAATTAATTTTAAAATGCATGCTCTTATAAAGTTGTAGTTATGACAACAAATGTAAATAATTTAATTATTAATTTTATATTGAAATATGAATATGTTGCTAAAAATAAGGAAAAATAAAATAAAAATTTAAATAAATTGTAGTATTTAAATTCAAGTAAGAAAATATTCCTTTTCTAAATACGTTTTAATTAATTCTAATTACAATAATACTAACGATTATGCATTAACTGCAGTGATAACTGTAAATTATATATTTACCCTAAGTACCTATAGTAATACGTATAATATATTTATTAGTTTCTTCATAAATAACAAATATGTATTACAACTTTATGATGCATTATTAAGATAATGAAAAATGTCGGCTATTTGAATTTACTTAATATTTGAGTTTACTTTTTCATGCTTATATTATATTTCTTTACTAATGCTGAAGAATTTAAATATATATTCATTGAATGATAATGTACAATTTTGAAATTTTAATCATGAATGCATAAATGTCGGCAATTTTGTTTGATGAATTGGAAGGGCGAGCCACTCATCATTTTCGCAATTTTCATTATCTTAATTTAGTTACATCAAAGAACAAGTGATTATAACATAAAATAATTAACAGCGCCTACATTAAATTAAATTAATTGATTATTGAAAAATGCGTTTATCAATTTAAAAGCTATGCGAATATTTGTATTTAAAATCACTACACAGAATTGTATAATAACATCGAAATTATTAATTGTATATAAAAGATAAAATTAACGATTATTGCTTTAAAGGCTTTTAATAATATATGTGTACAATAATTATATTTTTTAAAGAGTTCCAGTTATTAATAAATGCTTAGTATAAGCACTGTTATAGCTTTGTTTATTTAATTTAACAAATTTTGAAGACTGATTGTTTTAGAGCTTAGTAACTTCGATTCAACTAAGTTTTCAGCAAAACAATATAAAAAAATATCAATTGAAGAACCATCCTAAAAGAACTATTGAATTAGGTAAAAAGACATATTTTTCAGTTTACGTAATGTGTTGACACAGACAACACAATCAATCACTTTTATTAATTCTTAAAATGCCCCTATATTATGAGTACATGCCTTAGTTATTAAGCCTGCTCAAGACAATTTGAAAATTTTCAGTGACAAGATAATCATCCTGGAACACCATGACGAGATTCATTTCAAATTCTAAAAAAATCATATGTAAAAAAGTATTAAACGGTCAAGCAGCCAGGATCAATAAAAAAAATAGCACTCACCAATTTTAAAGTTTTTGGTAATTAATGTTGGGCATGTAAAGAGTCTTGGAAATATCATATAGATTGGAATCTGCAGTTTATGACAAACATTCCCTTCAGCAATTTGGATGTTTTGAATTTCAGTGGCTGTAAAATTAAAAAAAGGCAAAGTAACAATTAAATTTAAATGGTATCAACCATAAGTACCATCTCGTGAGTATCCTTCAGCACATCCACATGTTTCAACACGAACCAATTGGATTTCAATCGACTTTACAGACACTTCTGAATGTTGAACAGTTACCTAAGCGAAAGAAATATCAGTAAATATCTCAAATAAATCTCAAAAAAATTAAGACTTGTTACATGGCCTGTGAGTGGTTTCGTTAAACAACATTCCGTATTGTCTAGTCGTCCAGTTATAAGGAACCTTGGAACTGTAATTCTATCTTTAGCGTTTTTCATAAGTGTCTCTGGACTGATAGAGAAATTAACTTCATTTGTTGGGGGCTTATTAATTGGCTAAAATTGAATAGAATTAGCATTTTAGTAAAAATACATTGTACATGAACCATATTCAATACCTTATAAAGAATAACAAATTCTTGTGTCTTCTGAATGCTTTTAGCTAAGAAGTTTCGTTTTATTTCCATCTTTGCAACATAATTGACATTGACGAAAACGCCATGATATGTTTCGTAGAGTATTTTTTGTTCCTTACTAGCCTTTAAAGGAAATTCGAATGGAATGTCTGTGGTCCCGGCCACTAGTTTACCAGATGGAGCTAAATCCAGGTGAGCGGTTATGAGCTGAATCGGCTGGAAATTTATTTTGCAATAAATGTATATGTGGTAAATTGCAAATTTAGTTAAAATGATTTCTACTTACCTTAACGGAATTATAAAATGCTTCAAAAATGCCAACATTCTTATTGCTCATTTGTAAGTTGACAGTGCCTTCGATGGCAATTGTGATGCCGTCATGTTTAGAGTCTGTGCCACAAGTAATTTGGACGACACCTTTAACGATTTCCTGCAATTGGAAAATGGGGATCAGTAAAAGCTATTTTACGAATTGTTTATATTTTTACGCCTTCTGTATATGTTTTATTTGCTTTTTTAAAGAGAATTTCTGCATTAATTGACATTTTTTCTGTGCAATATAGTGCAATTAATTTTATCGTAAACTTCGATCTGTTTTGACTTTTGAGTTTTGACAGCTGCATATATTTGAACCGACAATTAAGTTTCGAACAAAAACAGGGCTGCCGCGTGCCATACAGTTTCACATTCTTTTTTCTTTCTTGTTTTTTTGTTAGACATGATTGACTCAAAATGTTTTTGAATTTACATTTTTTTAGCACAACCAACGCATAAGCCTATAAAGTTGCATATTGGAGTTTTATAACATATTTTGTTTGACGATTTAATTTATTTTACCTAGCTCTTCATTTTGGGAAGAAAATGAATTTCGAATTATCCTAACCGAATTGTTTGTTAAGTACACTCTGACGTATTTTTGACACTTATACTTAACTGCTGCATACTTAGTACGTGCCAAAGTAAGCAAAAATTTGTACTCCAAGTAAAATTTCTTGTGTGCGACGTGCGTGCTTATTGACTAAAATTGCGTCAGTCCATTCCATTATATTTTTTAACATGCAATTTGTATTGCTTTTTATTTTTACCTAGTTATAAGTTTTGGCTAAAAGTTCAATTTATCAGATATTTGTTATCAGTGTTATCTTTAAATGCTATACCTATCTGTTTTAAGTGTCAAATAATAAATGCCGATAAAAAATTTGCCCTCGAGACCACAAGCTATAACATACGCAATTCGTGTTAGAATATGAGTAGGCAAATAGTCACATCTTTATCAAGTGCATATTTACAAAATTATAAAAAAACAGCTTTTAGAAAGATATTTCATTAGGCGTAATTTCCTTAAGAACTTATAACAATGTTTGCATCACTTAAAAATAAAATAAAAGAAGAGACCGGGAGTGACGTGTCGGTAGTGACTTCTCGTCTTACATCCGATCGTAGATCGCGCCAAGGCTCTTCTAGTAACAGTTCAACTTTTGATGATTTGTCGTATAAAGAACAGGTAGGTAAACACAAAATATCGGGCAAAAGTGAAACTAATCCATTATGAATTACCTCCAGGAAAAGAATGTAGAAATTGCAGCACTACGGACTCAGTACAATGAGCTTTTGGCCAGGTATGAAGATCTCAGTATGAGATTTGAAGCCAGTGAAGTGGAAAGGGCTCGATTGGAAAGTACAAATGACTTGTTGGAGGAATCCGTAAGAGTTGCACAATGTAAGTTAAAAAATTATTATTCATTCTCGAGTCACAACTGAGTAAACAAATAATTTTCATTTCGTTATTTTGCTTTCAGCGCAAAAAGAGTTAATTTGCGATGAGCAAGACAAAATTCAAAATATTCAATCACAAGAAATAGCCAAGCTGAAAAGTATGTTACTCTTTAGAGAACAGGTAATTAAAGACTTGAATTAAACACTATTTACTAATACTCATTCTTTAAATCATTGACTAAGTTGATTTTTTTTTTTTTTTACCAGGAAGCTATTGATCGGTTGTCCCAAATCAAACAGAATCAACAACTAATCGATAATTATAAAAATGAAATTGATCGTTTGAAGGATTTGCAGCCCCTGCTTGAGGATGCGCAGGTTTTTAACCCCATTATAATTAATTATCGGCTTATGTGTTTGTGTTCATTTTAAGTATAATTTATCAAAAGCTCCCAGCGAGTTATATTCTACATTATATTGTTTATTGTTTTGTCAGTGGGACGTGTTTTCCTTTTTCAATTATCTGCCAACATTCTTATTTGCATAATTATCGCAAATTTCGGTTAAAGACACTTTTTTGTGTGAACGGCTTCGCATTTTGTTTGTTGTGTTAAACACGTTTGTTATTTCCAGCATTATCTTTGGTGAGTTAAATGTTTATTTTTTAAATTAAATTCTTGTAGGTTTGTATTTCTTATCAATTATATTGGTAGTGAGGCTAAATGTATTTTTATTATGCTTAATAGCTGGTGGCATGGTGCAATTGCGTTTCCTTTTCACTATTCTTTTATATACCTATTTTTAAATAGTTTCGATGACACCTAAGAAGTCTTTCGGTGATAAGATAATAAAGCCGCGTTTTTTACACCAATACCTCAAATACAAATAATAACTATAAGGGTTTCAGGAAAAATAATTGAAATTCAATGGTGCAGCTTTTTTGATTGTCGGTTGTTTGGACCTTAATATTCTTTAGCCTCCTACTTAATTGATTCTATTTATAAACTATGTAATTGTATGTTGAATCGGTAAATTGATAGATATGTACGTTTTTAGGATGAATTAGAGCAAATCAAACATTCCTCGCAATTGGAAAGAAATAGCCTTACGACAACCCTAGCAGCAACTAACGAAGAAAATCGTCACCTCAAGAGTCGTATTGAAGTATATTTTTAAAATATACCTTCGAAGCAAAAAAACACTAACCCCTTCTTCGGTTACATTCTCTCGCTGCAGGTTCTTGAACAATCGCGTTTAAGTTTAACTGCTAACCCAGATGAAAAAATGCGTATGTTATTGCAAGAGCGAAAATTACTGGAACAGCGTCTCGAAGAGGCGCACTTGCATTTGTCAGACATCAAGAGCACATGGAGTGCACAGAATTTGTCACTTGAGATTCAACTCAGTCGACTGTCCCATCAGGTGGCTGAGGAGACGTCCGAGAAACGAAAGACTATTAAACAAAAAGATGAGCTTGCCGAGAAATTGAAGTCTGTACAATTTGAATTGGAGAAAAAGTTAGAAGAATTTGAACAGAGAGACAATAAGGTGGTAACTAAGGGTTCATTTATTTGCCAGCCATTGTATTTCAATGGGCATTGTTTGTATTATTGAAGAGTCTTTGTATGTCTTTTAGATAAAAATCCTTGAGGAAGAGATTGATGATTTAAGTTCTGCACTGAGAGAAACACGTTTGGATAGTGAAGAAGAAATTATGTTTTTAAGAACGAAATTCGTAAGTAATTAAGTTTGAAATGAGTTTGCGTTTGCCGGTAGTGTTGGAGTTTTTTTTCGTTTCTCTGCAAATTTCTTGGACCAAATTAGTTTTGTTTTATATTTGGTAAACATATTGTTTTGCGCCTTACTATTGCTGTATCTATGTTTAATGGAATGTTTTAATAAAAATGCACTTTTATTTACTTACATTATTTATTGTTTTCGTTTTATTTCATTATTTCACAAACACGTTTTTTCTATACCTTTGACAATACCACGATTTATTAAAATGTTTTCACGCGCTTTTTTTTGTTTTTTTGTCTTTATATAGGAACAAACTTGTCATGAAACTAAGAATATTCGTGAGCGCCTCGAAAAGGCAGAGGAACGACTTGGGGAGTATCACGACAACAGCGAAAAGGAGTCGGAATCTTTGCAATTACAATGTGGACAGTTGCAGGAACAAATCAGAGGTCTCACCATTTCTTTGGAAAGGTTTGCTCAAAAGGATTCAAATAGTTTTTGTGTCATTTTACATATGATTTTTGTTTTAGCGAGAAGCAAGAAAAACATACGGCATTTCTAAGAAACGCTGAAATCTCTCAACGAGAAGAAATTTTAAAACAAAAACTTCGGTCCGAGGAAGGTGAACTTACTGAATTGAATGAACGGTTAAGCCAGATGAGGGATGAGTTGGACACCAGGTTAGTGATGTTGCAAATAGCCTTTCTAATGTTTGTTTTTACTTGTTTTCATTTTTTTTATTTTTTTTTATTTTTTTTATTTTTTCCGGTGTTAATTTTTATTTCAAATTAATAAAGCATGTTGACGGGTGGGGCAAAAGTGATAGGATATAAAAGAACACCGCGCTCTGTCAAAACCGCTAAAGGGGGTAAATCCAAGGCGCACTAACTGCCCACCAAGTCACAGATGGTAAAGTCATGTTGGGAATATTTTTTTCTTTGAAATAATTACATATCGATTCACAAATTCATTTGTGAGTTTTAAAAATAAATTCTACTGCATATTTTTGGATGTGCCATTCTGTGACAATTGGCGGGTTATTTTGTATTGCTCCGTGGATATTTTGAGCGGTAAGTTTAGGTTCGATTGGTGATGGGAGATTTAAAATCTATGATTTTGTGTAACGTTAAAAGCATGCTTTCTTATTATGGTCGACAATATATAAATTAAGTGCTTTTGAGTTGTCTTTTGATGTTTATTTTTCAATTTATTTTAATGAATTTAAAATACATAAAAATAATAATCACAAATTTTCAGAGACTCTTTACTTACTGAGATGCAAGAAAAACTTACACATCACGACCAAACTATTAAGGATCAATCAGACAAGCTGGTCAAAATGACTGGTATCAGCAATGAGCTGAACGAAAAAAACAAATCCATCAAAAATCTGCATCAGCGCATGATTGACATGAAGAAGATGCTGCATCAAGAGATGAAGAGTAACAACAGCGCCTCCTCAGTCGTTAGCGCTATTGAAGCGGCCGCTACATATAATGGGTCTTCCACAAATGGACCAGTGATAATGGATGAAGTCAATTTTAAATATTTAAAACATGTGATAGTTAAATTTTTAACCAGTCGTGAAGTAAGTTGCCACAGAAAATGTTATTGACAGAAAAGACTTATGGTATATTTTGCAGGTTGAAGCAAGACACCTCATAAGGGCAGTGTCTACATTATTACGACTTACAAATGAAGAGGAAAAGTTGCTGCACGACACATTGACATGGAAAATGAGTTGGTTCGGCAGCAAGCCAGATGTTTATTTTAAGCACAAAAACTTTTCCATTCCCCCTAGTTAATTGACCATTTTGCAGTATTTTGTTTTTAATTTGTAACGACATCGAACGAGTTTTGTTGATGTTTGGCGCATCCAAGTCTAAGTCAGATGTTTAAGTTACTTGTACTTCCTGTAGGTGTTCAGTGAATTTAATTGATATTGCGCAAGCTTACTTGTTACTTAACTATTTTATGTGTGTCGGAGCTTGCAAACTTTATAATTGTACACATTCCACAAAAAAAAATTATTGGCTGTTAATTTATGTTTAAGATTTTGATGTTAATTCGGGTGAGAATCAGAAAAATATTGTACGCATCGTTTGTATTTTGTTTTAAAGCGTTATTTATTTATTTAACAATAATATGCGGTTGTCTTTCGATACTTAAACATTGTCTACATTTTATTGCTTTAATTACATAATATTTTATCAAAAGAAAAACAATATAACCTACAGTCTCAATAACATACATAAAAATAAATTGCGGTTCTCACACTCCGTCATCTGCGAAGATGCACTCACATTACAACACTATTAATAATTAATATTCTTTATCACACAATCTCATTTAGTTCTTTTTTTCATTTGTTTATATTAAAGATTCATCGGCTGTCTCCCTTGACCAACATTCACAACATTCTAAACCATTCAAATTCATTCATTCATTCCTCTCCAATTCTTAAACCAGTAAAATAATTTTAAATAACTCTTAATTAATGTTTAGTTCTATATTTGTGTGTTTGTGTGTGTATTTTTAACCTGCACAATGCACATTCGGGCAGTATTTAAAACCTCATTTCCCCTTTGCATATTCGGGCGTATGCGTCTTTGTCTAATTTCTCATACTTCCCACTTGTACCCATGTAGTATAAATTATCCTCGATGACATTCGGATTGAATCCTTCTTTTTGGAGGTCAACTTTGCGCAGCTTATAGGTTCCCGTCATCTCCACTTTGGTTAGTATTCGCAGAAACAGTGGACGAGCGTATGTGGGTAACACTTTTTTGAGGCCGTCACATAACTCATTCAGATCAACTTTATTCTGTGGATCAACAATGGCTGCCATTCCAGCGCGTCCTTCATTGTTGGGAATCTAAAAAAAAATTGTTAATGAAAAAATATACTAACAAAAAAGAACAAGAGAAAAAATTACCTCAACACCAAATACAACTGTATCACGATATCCAGCAACATTGCTTACTTGTGCCTCCACCTCGCTAGTCGAAACATTCTCACCCTTCCACCGGAATGTGTCACCAGTTCGGTCCTTGAAGAACAAATTTCCCCTTTCATCAGCTACCAAAATATCGCCAGACAAGAATGCGGAATCGCCCTTTTGGAATACATCGTAAACAATTTTTTTGCTAGATGCCTTTTTATCAACATAACCAAGGAACGCGCGTGATGGATCATTTGGTATAATTTTGCCAATAAAAACACCAGGTTCATTTGCTTTGCAAATCTGGAATAAAAATCTTGAATTTAAAATGGCAGTTTTTAAATACAAATTTTTAGGAACATACCTGGCATAATCCATTTTTGCCGCGAATCGGTTCTCCAGTTTCTGGATCAGCTCGTATTATGGAAATCGGATAAACTTTCGGAAGAGTCCTCGACACAAATCCAATTGCGCCAACAGTATTATCAATATTGACTGTAATTAAATTAAGATTTAATTGAAGTCATTTAAATATTTTATATGTATATTACCAATATTAGCATTTCCCTCCGTAGCACCATAAAACTCAGCTACGTCCTTTATCTTGAAGCGTTCAATGAACTGTGGCCAAATTTGCGGTCTCAAACCATTTCCAAAAATACAACGTACTTTGTGCTTGCGATCATTGGTGGATGGTGGTGTCGCCAAAATGTAGCGGCACATCTCACCAATGTATTGCGCAACAGTGCAATTGTATTTGGAACAATCTGCAAAGTATCCGGATGCTGAGAACTTTTTGCGCATCACAACTGTTGTACCGAATATCAATGCCTGACCAACACTCATCACGCCACCAGCTGTATGATACAGTGGCAATGGTGTGTAAATTATGTCATCTCTCTTGAAGTTGGAGATGTAGTGAATGGCGCCAGAAATAAAAATGTACCTGCATAAACAGTAAAAATTCAATTTAATTAAAATATATGTGGTTTACGTATAACACGTTGAATACGTGTCTAAAATTACAGTATGCAAAATTACAGTGGGTAAATGCGTGCTCCGAATAAATACCTTGAATGTGAGATAACCGCAGCCTTGGGCAAGCCAGTTGTACCCGATGTATAGATGTACAACAATTGATCGTGATGGTCTTGCTTCTCCATATTTGTAGGCACACGATCCTTGGATACGCTAGACATGGCCGTGGTCAGGTCTTTGGCGTTTGGCATAACTTTTCCGTTTAGCTCATCGTTCAATTGGTACAATGCCAAATTAGAGGGCAAGGTGGAGCTGATTTCATCAACGGACGATTGCAGAGATTCACCGTAAATCAACGCATTGCAATTAGACACGGTAATGCTGTGCAAGAGGGTGGCTTGACGCAAGTTTGTGTTGATCAGTGGGATGACGCAACCAATTTTGGATAAACCCAACCAGGTGGCAGGAAATTCTGGACGATTCTCAAGGAGTAGGGCAACAATGTCACCTTTGCGGTAACCATGGCTGTAGAATACATTTCCTATCCGATTAGAGTACTCATTAATCTGTGAAATAAAAAGAACAAGCGTTAATTATAAATGTGTGAAATTTATTTAACTAATTTTATTTGTGGGGTTTTACCTCTCTGTATGACCATTCCTTGTCCTCAAAGATAAAACATGTTTTGTCTGGATGCTTTGCAACTGATGCAGCGAATACATCCGCAATTGTAACATTTTTGCGTTGAAATTTTTTCACAGCAATTAGCAAATAAATGTATCTGTATAGGGCTCTGTAATAAAAAGGATAAATTAGTATTTATTAATCAGTAGCGGAATGGGAAGCAATTCAATTTCTTTGAAAATTGTTGAAAGATCTTAAGGAACATTAATTATAAATAGGACAAAAAATTTTAAAAAAATTATCCGTAACAATTAGTTAACATAAATGTCTAAAATAAATATTAATTAAACATTTGGAATCTTTATTAACATACTAATCGTTTAAGTAAAACTAAAGTCAATATTGATTAAGTAATTTTTTGATATATCTATCGCATAAATCATTGGACATTGGTCACTTACCACAAAATCATGCTCATCAATTATTAGAGTAAATAAACAGCAATACACGTAACTGTCGTAAGTCCAATATTTTGTTAAGAAAAATATTTATCTTGAAATTAGCGATTCCTACCAATTTGGATGCATTGAATATAAAGACTTGCACGTGTGCTTTAATTGCTCTACTTATTTGCATAAAAATTTTTTCCCCACAGGATGACATTTTAAATGGGGGGCAAAGATGTATGCAAATAATTTCAGTCTTGTAAGTACGTATTTATCTCTCATTACATGTTAAACTGCACTTTGTCCTTCAAATCTCTTCAATTCAAAACTTTTCAAGCGTATACACGAGCATACCTTAACGACCACTTTATACCATCAAAAAAGATTATGATGTGGATGCCCATTGACGTCAAAGCATCAGCCGTTGTTATTAGACATATTTTGCATGTAGTATATGGAGGCTTAAATATTATGTTGTATTGAAATCGGAGCGAACAAGTAGCTTCCACACATCCACCCCGCCATGTCATCCTTTCCACCATCCAATGGTCTTCATTCATGTGACTGGTGAGAGCTTTTTTTAAGCTCGTATGGGTACAGACAGTATGGCCAATGGCCATAACGTGTGGTTTCTAATAAATTTCACAATTTGCTCTTTATGTAGCCTCCCTAATTGAACTAAATTACTGAATGGATTTGCAGTGCAGTCAGGCGACATGGCATTTCCAAATAAAATATGCCTAGTTATATAAATGCGCTAAAAGAAATTTCAAAAGATATATATTGTGTTAAATGTTGTGATAACTCGGGCCCAGGACTGTTAGCATAACCACGACTATATTGGTAACTTTCTGGTCACCATATGTGGTACAATTAAACTCAATGCAAATTAATTAACACAGTGCTGCACATTACACAATTGTAAATCCGTTTGGGTGTGCGCGGATGACACAGGCGTATAAAAATTGAATGCGCACACACTTGACATACTTACAAATTTTTAAATTAAATTCGTGAGTTTTCAACTGGACGGTGTGCGTTTTGGAATTGACCTGCGAATTTAGGTATTAGAATTAATTTGTAATCCCGGGAATAGTGTTTGTACTTCTTCTGTTAGTTACTCATTAGATATTTCAATGAATAAATTCATGGAAAATTTGAACAACACAATTGCTTGAACGTTTTGCCGCACATGTTTTAAGTAGCTTGACCGGGAGCTCATTGGCGCGACCTTTGTTTAATGGCCATTGTTGTGTGTAGTATGTACTTGCACTTGCCACAAACAAATTATTTTCTTATTTAATAAGATTGTGTATACATATAGAAATCGTAAAGATGTGCTTTGACTATATTTATTATTGAGATTCTCACGTCAATTTGTGCAATATTGGACTCTGTAATTGTAGAATGGAAGTCTATTTTGTTTAAAGATAAGTGTCTGAAGATGTTGTTAAAACACTTACATATGGCTTAGGTTTGCAGATCTTCATAAAATATAAAAACAACATTTAACACACACACATTATAAGTGCTTGAAAATGTGTGACGCAATTTAACTAATATTGACTAGATTAATATTAATCTTACGTGTTGGCAAAGTTTAGAATTTAGGAGAAGAAAAGTAATTTGTTGGTATAATTATACGAGAACAACTTTAACAAAGAGCATTAAAAAAGGTAAAACAGTTTCTTAATAATTTTTTTTTTAATAAAAACGATAATTCAAGTTTTCTTTAATAATACAGTAAAATCGAGAAAATTTTTTAAACAATAATGTATTAAAACTCTCGTGCAGTTGAATCAACATTGATGCGAGACGCGACGTAATCGACAACCTTTATTCTTTATGGGTCAAGTAAATGTGCCACTTAAGGCCTGCTTGTATTTCTTGATTGCAAATAATTGCACTACGCATCAGGCAACAACATTTTTGACATTTTAATATTACTGCGGAACGAGTAGGACATATGAGAGTTGAAGACTCCAGTAGAAAATTAGCAGCTCAAAGCATGCTTTTTGTAATACATTAAGTCTTACGAAGTCGTCTATAATTTTGTTTTAAAATACTTTTCTTAAAATAATTTATAATAATTAATTAAATCTTTTAAATAAATGCAAAAATTCATCAACCTATGCATGTATTACAATAACAAACAAATGCAAAGTACGTTTTTATACATACTCGTTTTTTTTTAAGTTCGAAAATGGTTAAAATTGGAAGACATCTTGGGTTTTTCCTCACCATGCATACACTCAACTTGTATTGACGTAGGTGCTTACCTCGGCGAAATGCGTCAAGTCATTTGCGAGTTGGGTCTAAAGAACATTGACCCTCTTCCTTCAACATATTTCTCGCAATAATTTATTATGTTGTTATATGCTTTGCAGCTGTCAAAAGATATTTATTGGAATAAACGTGCATTCATTTATGTCTCATTTCATAAATCATAAATTCAAGATGATATTAGACGCTAATAAACATTTAGAAATCTTAATTGACATTTTTGTTTCACGGTTCTCATGCACATTGAAAAACCCTCAAAATTTAATGAGCCACTTCCAAAACTTGATGTATGAATTGCCAATGCAAATTTATTTTTATGAAGTAACCGACTGCACTTTGTGTAGTACGGCCGACACATGCCGCATAATCGGTGCAAAATGCACATATATTACATATGGGCAAGCGTCACAATTTCACACAGCAAAATTCACAACAGGCTTTCGATGTCACGGCCTCTGGTGTGGCATAATCGCGTACATCAAACCTATGCAGCAAATTGAAGACAGTAAAAAAAAAACAGCCAGCAAAATCACTTTTCTTTGTTGTAATCGGGCAATTCGAGTTGTGAATTGTGACTGTGTGACGATTTGGTATTGAAATTTTGGCCAAAACAACGTGATAGAATGCCAGTACACGTACGCAACTAATACCGCAGCTTATTGGTATAAATGTATGCACGAATTCGTCATTAACACTCATTAAAGTTTGAAGACTTCATAGAAATGAAATGTGTTTGTTTGAAAATAAATAAAATACACGCCTCAATTATATAATGTACAATAATTGATTGTTAAATTCCAAATGTAGATCACTGGCCGAATATTTGAGAAAAACGAAATTGATTTACTTTACTGCAAATTGTTTGATAAATTTATATAGATTTGCGTATTTTTTAATGGAATTTACAAAACAAATTTCTCGAGTCAAATTAAGTCCTATCTAAGAAAATCTAAATAATTGTTATTTAAGTGAACTCATATTAATTAATAACATCATTACGGACACGTTTTGCCATATTCTGTTTGTAACGTTCTAATTGGAATGATTGGTATTTAGACGTTAAATTAATTGTAAAATAAATTTACAAACTATAATGCAAATATATTCACTGGTAGTAATTGTTAGAAATTAAAATAAATTCAAAAAAATTGCATCATGAACACTAAAAACCAAATGTAAATATTCATTTTTACAAATAGGTAAGTCATAATTAAAATACTCATTACAATTATTGCATTTTTCGCATATTTAACTTTTTAATTAAACTTATTCATATTCTTACTTATAGTATTTATTTAATGTAAAATGATTGAACATATGCCGTTTTATTTTATGTAAAAAGCTGACGAAATACAAAACAGTTTCAATATATGACGTTGTAAAGAATTTTAAATTTACACATTAACTTTACTGGCACAAAACATTAAATAAAAATAATATTAAAACATTTATGTATACCTAGGTAGATACTGTAAAAATATACAACAAGTTTACCAGCAATTTCTTCATTTTATTTATTTTATCTATTTTTGTTTTAAAACCAGTTTCAAAACTGCAGAATTTTATTCGCTTTATTATTGCAATCGTTGCATTTATTTGCAAGTAACAAGCAAAAGCTGCTCAACTGCTAGTAAAATACAAACAATTTCTAAACTCCATCGTGACACAATAATTACCAAAAACTGAACATCCAGTAACTATTTTTTTTTAAATCGCCGAAAGTCATGAACGTAAATTGTAAACAAATATCATTTCGTAAACAAAATAAAAAGAATACATTGTGCTGTAACACTTCACAGTTGAGAGCATAATATTCAAGGTTCACCAGTTATTATGTCTGTGTCACAACTCACAAGTATATATTCAAAAATTCGAGATCATTTTTTGCTATAAATTAAAGTGTATAATGACTTGAGAAATTTTTAAAACAAAAAAGCTCAATGCCATTTAATTCAATACAAAAAATTCTGCAGGTACTTGATTTTTTATTTTAAAATTGATCGCTTCATGGAGATCACCATGATTAATTTTTCCTCTTGAATTGCGTCTTATTCAACTGTTTGTAGCCTTAGGCAATGGAACACCAATTTAAAAAGGTTTTGTAGACGGTCAGACTCACATAGCGCTTTTAAAGTGCGAGTGTTAAAATTTATTTGTCGTTTAATTTTCATTTCTCAATGTTTATTGCAAGAAGGTTTATTTCACTATAAAGTTGTTAAATAATTTAAAAAATGCTATGAAAACTATGAATGTTAAGTAATTTTACAAAAAAATCCTCTGTTTTGTGGCAAGCAATTGTACAGAATAAAAAATTTGAAGATTTTTTTATTCAACAAGTCAGTTTTAAGTCAGTTATAATATAAATAATAAATTTCATACAAAAAATTACTTTTATATTAATTTAAATAGGTTTTAAAACCGGTTGAGGCAACACTAATATTGTATTAAATTGGTCTGAAGTTATACAATTATGTATAATCACTTTTCTTCTATAATTACAATTGCGTATTAAAATTAATGTATTCTTCAAAATAAATTGCAACAAATACTATTATTTGCATGAAAATAAGTTGAACATTGTTCAAAGTCAATGTGTAATGAATTTAAATGCCCCTATATTCACAAATTGGGAACGAAGTACACGAATAAGCATCATAACAGTTCAAAGTTTATCATGTTCATTTCATAATCAGCAAACATTACTGTGGTGAAAGCAGCAGATACAACAAATATACATTAAAAATGCGGTTATTTATTTATTTTGATTACAAAATGTATTGCGGGGAGGCGGATGTCTCTTTAAGTACTTGATATAATGATTAATGACTAACGTGATAACGTGGTAAGCCATAACAATGTTTATCATTGTTGTTATTTATGAAATGAGTATATTGTATAGTTAATGCATCCATATATAAGTATATGAAAATCAACTAGCCATTATTAAACTGAATGATATAGCAGTTGTAATTGTGATGAACTCATACATGCAGCGACTAACGTAAATTGCAGGTCATTTAAAAATAAAATAGAATATGAGTTTAAAATAAACAAGAAATGCATTGAAGTTTGAGCTTGCGACATGCCAAGGAAGTAGCACAAGATTTATTTTATTTAAATACACTATACCTTTGTTTGCAAATTGAATGGCTTTAATGAATTTTAAATATATGTTATACAAATGTTATATAGTCAATTTGCGTAATAGTTTTGTTTATTTATAAACATTAAAAAGAATGCAATAGAACAAACATATTAAAGGTAAATCGTTTCAAAATTATATGGCTTTTAAAGTACTCGTAAGTATCTTGTAACTAGTTACAATCAAAATTAGCGGCATTATAATAATTTAAGAAACAGTGCAAATATACGTTACATCTAAGTGTTAATATCAAATTAGAAGTCTTGTGATACATTATTTTCTAAATTAGAATATAACATCTACATCACTCAATTTGAATCAAATCAAAAAAATTTCCAAAAAGCTCAAAACTGAGCTTTTAAATTGCAAGTAAGTTAATTTGCATTCTGCATTAAATACAAAAAATGGAAAAAATGTTATTTATATCAGCTTTAAGAGGAATTCTATAACGTACATATGTATATTGGTATTCATATACATACATTATGCTAATATTTAGCCGCGTGAATGTCGCAAACGAATTAATATTGAACGAAGTCTACACACTTTAAACATGTGCTTGATAAAATGTCGGCATGGTTCCTTTTCTTGATAGCCCAGTCTCTGTGTCTCCCAAAGAGATCATGACCGGATTTTTTGCGATTTGTATGAAAATTACGTAACATATGTTTTGTTTTTTTCATGCTTTACTCGTATGCAGGCATCTTTCGGTACAAAATCGATATTTTTGATACCGTACAAATTAGTTTTCAATTTTATAATGACTCAGTAATTTTAAATGCACATAAATGATAATAAGTTTAAAAACATTAGAAGCTTGATTTTTTTCTACAATTGACTGGTTGAATAAACCGTAATATATTTTAGTTTTAAATTACAATTTGAATTACGTGTGTATACATCGCAAAATTCATACTGAAAAGCAGTATTTCATTGTGAATAACGCAATTTACGACATGTGTGATATATGTATGTTACACTTTCTTATCTTGTAAATACAAAAATATAAGTTCATTGATAAAAAAAAACAAACATAATCATGAAATGTGTTAATGAACCTTTGCCAGACGTTTAATAAAATAAAAAGTGGGTCATAATAAAAATGAAGAGAAGATGTTTCATTAAATGACTCAGAAGACAGCAAATTTTTGGCCCTTCCTATTTATAATACACCATAAGATGTCGAAGATTACAAAAAGCTTTTATTTTATCTATATGGAATTAACACAATAGCTGTGGTGCCGACGCATTTTAACGTGTTATTCTCATTGACGTATATACGTGAAACGTGAGAATTGAGAAACCGCAAAATACGAATTTTAATCAGGAAGTTGTATTGTACATACGTAGAAATTTCAATACACACAAACTTACATTGTTGCGTGTTTAAATTCTTGATCCATTAATATTAGCGACATGCGCGCACATTTTCAACACTTTGTGACGCCCAAAGTGATCTAGACTTAAACATGAATGAGCATCTTTACTGTTAAATTTTGAGAAACCCGGCAAATACCTGTTTCAAACTATCATGCATGGTAAAAATAGACGGATTATAAAATGCATTTAAATCTAAAAGAATATAACAAGTTATTCATTCACAGTTGAAGTTATAATAACATTTTTCGAATAGCTAATTTGCATCGAGAAAGCTAATAACTGTTACACTCTCACTCGTATATTGGCAAAATGGGGATGAGAAAAAGCTTCGGGTATTAATAATTGTTTATTAAAATCCATACGAGTAAATATAAAGTATTTAAAAAAGTGTGTATAATGGAATTTTGGCAAGAGAACGTGTATCCGGACTCCTTGGAATTTCAAACACTTTTGATTTTGTAATAAGTGAAATAACTCATGGAAGGCGCGGTAGATGCATGTCAAAATGATGATCCCACATTATATATATACATACTCATACATCATAAGTAATACAAGCTTTAATATGTATTGTATATTATTTAATTAATCACATAACTTTTATATAATTCATTGATACCAATAGACCTACACATTTGAGAATGTTTTACATATTTCATTGAATATAAAACTCCACACAACTTTACGATGCATTTATTAATATAATTTAGCAAGAGAAAGGCCTTATACTGCATATACCTAGCTCGTATATGCGACAGCTTTCTCTCGCGCGCATATATCTACTGGAAGCTGTGATATGTGAACCGCGAACTCAACTCATCTTTTGTTGTTATCGTGGAAGCAAACTTTACAAGCGGATCTTTTGAAATTAAATTCTGGGCCAATCAAATACATTAACACTTGTTGCCGGTTGCTCTTACAGTGTAATTAGCAAAAGCACTTACTGCACAAAATAACTGTGTAAACTGTGTAAAAACTTTGTATTTGATCACAAAGAAATTGTGTGTGTGCGTATTTATTCGGAATAAATACGGTAAACCTGCTGATTCATTACAATGGACGTATATTATTATTTAGTGCCTTAATGTGTACGAAAAGGCAAGCATTATGCCGTGAATAGCGACTTGCAAAATAGTAATTTGATTGCACGTTTCACAAGAATGCACCCGACACTTAGTTTATAAAAAAAAAATCATCAAAAAACATAGAATAAAAATATTTGTACTCACTTAACATCTCTGGGCGTTGTTAAGATGGCGATATAAATCCAATGCCATGCCCCACTTGCTATTATAATTGCAATTAATGCAATTATAATTGCTTGCACACCGTAAATCCAACCCATGTAGTACCACAATAATGTAACAACAACGGCACAAGTAATGGCGCACACAACCGATACGAAAGCAACTCGACGATCAACTGATTGGGTGGCTTGTTGTTGTGCCGACAACTGGTTTTTGAAATCCGTCGCTGTCGCCGTTGCCGCTGACTTTACACCGCTATAGTTGTTGTTCGTCTCGTTGTTTATTACAGCTTGTAATTGATCATTTCTGTTGGTGATCATGGTGGGTGAGGGTGATGTTCTTCCCTTCTCCAAATCGACGATCGCAGAGGGCTGCTGTCGATGAGAAAAACTTTTTAATTTGGGCTTTATTAAACGGGTCAAACGGTTTGTATGGCAATTGCGTCATAAGAGGAATGTTGCACCCATGCGAATGGGTCGAAGAATGTAACGCGAACGTATCAACAAAGATTTTGTAAACAGAAACATATTTAAGAATATTATTTTTGTAATGCACACATTTATTTTCACTAGAGTTTAATCATTTTTGAATGACGTACTGCTGTGTGAGATTAAGATAGCCTTTAAAATGTTTGCAAATGGGAAATGTTATGTTGACTTGGTTGATATAGCATACTGACAGGCGTTTTTACGCATGACTAAAAAAGTGCTGAATAAAAAATGTTGTGCTGAATTAGTGTGGCGGGATTTTTGACCGTTATTAATTATTCCAATTCGAATTTGTTCTAAAGTTAATTTTACCACTTTATGTAATAAGTATTGGAATAAAAAATTAATTCGAATTACAAGATTTTCGTCCCTATTTGTGTTTTATTGACTGACCGCCATTAATTTATGTTACTGTAGTTATAATATATAGTTGGTGTAAAAATAGTTCTGAAATGAGTTAAAAGAAATATAATTTTGGAACAATGTACAATTTCGTGTCACTTCTTGTCATCCCTGTTACATTTCGGATTGGCTTTATTTTTTAATATGTGAATCCAACTCTATTAAATTGCCTATGGTTCAGAACAAATTGTTGTGATATTGTTCCATGTACATTAAAAAGGATCTTGCAAAAAACAAAGCAAAAGTAAACGTTTCAATTGTAACGCTTCTTTTATTAAAAACTTTTTTTTTTTTGTAATTTATATAAGTAAGTGTAAGGAGTGCTCATAAAGGGTTAAAATGAATTTGATCATTTTTATGAAGGATATTTTCACAAATATTAAAAATAAAAATGTATTTACACTGTAGGAATTCTCTCTCGCCCGGATTTTATAACCTAAAACTTTCAATATTTTAATAATGACAATGGTTTAAAAACTTTTAATTCTTCCATAGCATAATGCTCTACAATCTACATTATTACTAGTACCACTCAAGGTCAAAAAAATTAAACCCGTACATTAACCCATTTTAAATTTAGATATTTTATTTAATTCCTTCTTTATGACCCTCCGCGAGTTTTTATTACTGCACTTAGTTTTTTATAGCTGTTTAATTACATAAATAAGACTGAGTCAGAAATGTTAAAGAGAATTCAATTAATTAATTAATTTAAATTTCAGGCAAATCCTATCATTTTCGAACTTTAATTAAAAATACTTGTCGAAATAGTTTGTCATAAGGAGGGTAAAACAAACACTTCAACTCCTGAATAAATGTATTTAATTTCATTATTTACACAAAATGCAAAATATTTATTTTAGTCTGATAAAGCTTCTTATTATTTTCGACTTTGTTGGAAGATTCCGGACTATGTACTTGTATACTTTTATTCAAAGTAATTAAAATGTGCTAAACATTTTATTATTTTATTACCAAAACAAGCCATTTAAAAACCTTGAGAGTTCAGACTGTAAAGAAATATATATTTATTATTACTAGACCTATATTATAGATATAACAAAAAGTGTTTGTATATTTTTATTTCTCATACAAACTGAAGGCGTAAATATATAGGGAATAAAAATTCCGGTTCTTATGCTTCAGTAAAGGTCTACACAAAAATAACGAAGCGACGTGCTTTACGGAAACCATAAATCTCATTCAAACATTTTGGTATTGTTGCAATGACCTTGATAAACAAAGAACTACATATTTAGATTGTAATTTTGTGGTGAATGTTTTGGTTAAGTTTTGCGAAAATGTGCGAAATATGGTCAATCAAAATACCCGCAAAAAGCAATAAATAATATCCGCATTAAAGAATGGCAACCCAATTCTCGGTGTGTGCTATTTAATTGTCTGCATCTCACCATTCACCACAGAAAAGCACTATAAAGATGCATGAAAGATTATTACCACAAGTATTTGCATGAATGTAGCACCTTTTACATTCAATGCGCGTCATTCCATTTAATTTAATCAATAAATTATGCCGCATGAAAAATGTAAATTAAGGAAATACGTTTTTAATATAGACACACTCACGCAGATTGTGGTCATGTTAAAATGAAATAAAAGCTTGGATTGACCATGAACTTCGAAATATATAACGTTTAACATAAAATACATAATAAAACAATTGGGTTATTGTATCTTTTTCTTGTTTTATTTCTTTATGCTAATGCTGTGGTTGAAACTTGGAAGTTTTGTTTCCTGATTAAAATTATAATCCTGGCGAAAGTTGTTGTTATAAACTATTAATTATTGTAATGGAAAACTTTCAATTTTTTTTAGTGCAAATCTGGAAGCATAATATATTTATAATTGGAAATAGAAATTTTGGTTGCATTTTTATTTTCTTTGTGGCAACACATTTAGAGATCAGTAAAATTGATTTAAAAGCGTTAATTGTTTTTTTTTTTGGTAATTTTGTTGGGAAATTTCGTAAATAGACTATAATTCAGCCTTGCTTGACATATTTTTTGCAACATTTAATTTGCACACAATGCATAAACAGCAAGTTAGTGACAGTCGTGATTTTTGATGCAATACCAAATTTTTTAATTTAAAATACAAAATAAAAAATTGTGATCTTATTCACAATTTAATGTGAATTGTATAGAAAGCATAATTAAATTAATATTGACATTGAACTTTGAGGACAAATTAAATATTGGATATAGCAAAAAAGAATAATATGTAAAATCAATGATGCAAGATGTGTAAATTTAAAAAATATATAGTAAAATAAATAATGAAAACTATATATTATACGGTAGGCAGTCATTGTATATTGTTAGTGCTTTGTATTTCCAGTTTTCACACCTATTTTTTGGAAAACAGACACGCATTCGTCTCCATGTATCATCGCCCGTGACCATCTATGATAACCAAAAAAATTATGAAAAACCATAAACAAAAACTTATTAATTTATAATTGTTAATTAATTTTAATCATTTTTTTTTCTCAATGCAAAACTTTAGATATTTTATATTAAATGGTTTATCTAATTTGCATATTTTTATGTTGTATGCGGCTTCCTCATTGACATATTCCATATTTCATTATGACTTGTGGCATAATTCCCAAACACGTTTCTTTCTAAAAGTACCCATCAAAGTCATCTCTTTGTAAGCTTTAAATAATTAGGTAGTCCTAAACACTTAAAAACTATTCGCAACAATTATGCCATTAAAACTCAATTACTTAACATATTTTTCAACGTTACATAAGCCAATATTTGGGTAACTAAAACTTTTATTTCAACAGCGACATCAAGTCCGCCAACTGCGGCGTAAAATCTTTAAAACAGTCTATAAGGCAAACTGTTTGTTTTGGCTAATTGCTTACAAGCCATTTATGCGATCGACTTAAAAGGTGGCGAAGTACCAATAGTATTTAAAATTATAATTATGTGTATTTATAAATAAGTAATTGTTTGTGGTCATGACACCCCATGTGATGCGTCCGTATAAGCAATATTGCGGCAAATACCCACAGTGTGGCATTGTTATGACTTATGAATATTGATAAGCATTGGCATGATGATATTTATGATTGTTAACACATTTGGAATATGCATTATCTTAATTTTACTGCACTAAAAATTAACTGTGGATATTCAATCAATTTTAAATTGTTATTTAGCAAATGTATTTCAATGCGCCTATACAAACATTTGTTAAATGACTATCGATCAGTTTAAATTTACTTGCGCTGATACAATCAGCCTAATTATTATTGATTATGTTATACTTGTTATCTTTTGGACTTGTACATGTGCATACTATATATTCTAGTAGATAGTACTTGGTCTATGATTTATTTGAAAAATCGTGATAATGCGCGATAAAGCATTGTTTATGATACTTTTTCGCCGATATAAAAATACGTATTGGAAAAGATATCTCTAATTGCCAATAAATGCAAATTTTAATAAAAATTATTATCTTTTCGTTAAAACGAAAACAGTTTTAAAACTCAAGTTAACATTTTCTGTTAAACAATCATTATTTTAAATATTTGTTTCTTAATTTCTTTAATTTTGTTGCATATATTATTTTCAAATTATTTATATGCATTTTGTAGAATGTATTCCATTCCGTTTTATTTACATCTTGAATAAATAAAATTTAAATAAGGAAACGGCATTTAATGTGTTAACAATGGCTATTAATGTTTAACAACTCACATCAAATAAAAACTATTATAATTTGTAATTCTGTAAATGAAACTTTTTTTTTCCTTTTACTTTTGTTCATTTTTTAAAAATATAATGGATTATGGAATAGTAAAATCATAAAAACTTAAGCAGATATATAAACTCAAACAAAGTGATTACAGCACAAACCATTTCTTATTTTCATTTAAAATTGCAATAAAAATATTACCTCTGCGGACTGCATGTTTTTTGTCACTTTATTACAACTGAAAAACTAATTGTTGCAAAATTTAAAAAAACAATACTATGACTTGTTAAAAAATGCATTTGTTTTCCAATGTGCAAAATAAATATTCATTCAATCAGTATTATGTATTCAACCCAGTTAAAATGCGTATTGTTCTTTGCCACACAACTACATGTAATACGAGTATGTGCTTAACATAAATTCCATTTTAAGCAATATTTTCTGTTGCTTACAATATAAAAATTAATTTTAAAAACATGATATTCAAACATTTTTAATAATTATTTTAAAGCAATTTACCATTTAGGAGTCTTGTCCACTGTTTTGCAATAAAATCCAAAAATGATTTTACCTTCGTTTATTGATATGAAAACATTATAATCTGTAAATAGCCATTATCAAAACTCAGCGGCTGTTGCCTTTAAAATGATTAATTACTCAGTGCCACCAAAAATGTTTATCAAAAGTTTATTTAAAGATTAAATGGAAAATTCAATTACAAAAACAATTAAGATATTTAACGTAAAGCATTTTTACACGAATTACATGTGAACATCTTTAATTCATTTAAATCCTACATAATAGTGTTGATAATGATTTCCGTTTTCATGACATTGAAATTTGCAACTGTTATAATCTGTGACAAACTTTTCACATATTTTTGGCCATGCTCGTCTTCCGTGTTTCCATGTCATCAAATTTGGTTACAAAAAAAAATAAACGTCGTAAAATGATATGTGTGGAAATTTTAAAATGCAGTCAAATTTGACCCCACTCATTAACCCTTTTCAGCGCTTTGCAAACTCATAACAATATGTAAATTTTGATTGCAAAACGAATACAGTTTACGAAGTAGTTTACAACAAATCACCGCTCATAACACATCAAGTCTCATATCGATGTATTGATATGAGACTTGATGTTTGAAAGATGATGTGCAACACAATTTAATATGGTTGGTCTGATTAAGTGCTTTTACACCTAAAGTCAATTATTCAAATTTCGGCTATGCGGTAATACAATTTATTTTATAAGAAGAAAGCGTTGCTCACTCGTGTAAAGTATTACAAAAATTTAGTTTACTTTGGAAAAATTTCTATTCAGGGCATAAGACAAAAGCGCTCTAAAAATATTCTGAAAATGGAATAAAGTAAATCAATCAATTCAATAATAGCGGTAATTAATGATCACAACAAGCACATTTTTCAGGCTACAACAAATACGTGAATGACCGCATAAGCTTCTCATACAAGTCCGAATTGAGTTCCGTTGTTTTAATCAAGATCATCATTCCTTACAAATTCAAATTCAGTGACGCACCAAGAAATGATACTAAACGGAAACGACAACCTAATCTGCATACACATGACGATCTAATAAACTGCGATCTGTGGATCCGATCCCCAAAAGTGTGCGGCATGACGTCAAATCATTAATTTTATTAACAACATCTTTTAAATTTTTAGTTATTTACAAAAACATCGATCTCACTATGTAGACCAAACGTAAGCAACTTATTTTATTATGTGGGTATTTTTAATTCTATAGACATATTATTATGTATGTTCGTAGCTATATTCCAAAAATTTGGGATTGTCCAAAGATATTTTGTGTCAATTTGAAATAGAATGAAATAAATTAAGACCCATAACACGCGCATAAAAACAATTTTATCTTTATGCATTTTCTATAAATAAAACTTTTGTTTAATCTATGTTTAATATTGTCAATTTGGAAATATTTTTGATTTACGTAAATTAAAGTGATGGAAAATACCAATATTTATTAATTCGCGCGTGTTGAATGCACTTCAATATATACTTCGGTGTCATTCCTCGGAGAAGTCTTGTATATTTACAATGTCAAGAAAGGCTACAAGAACTTTGTTAAATTATTTTAAAATGGGTATTACCAAAAATTTTTGCTACGGTTTCAAAATATAATATTTGTTTTTAACAATAATTAAATTGTTGTATATTGTGATACGTATATAACTTTTTAATTTATAGCTTTGAGGAGACACACTTTTAACATCAAATGAATGAAGTTATGTTTAAAAAATATGTTGATTTTGAACAGAGTCCTTACGTCTTTGCGTGTTCGGTTTTGCGTATATGACGCTACAATGGATTCAGACAAACAAAATCTGGTTTCTGAACCATCTAATTCTATTAATGTGCAGTTTGCTTTGCATATTTTATTCATATTTCAGAACCGGAATCTTTTGGAAACTTCACTCTCAATTTTTTCTGGTTTTGTTAGTTTTTCTCTTCAATGCCTTATCACAAAGAGCTTGAACTGTAGATTATGACGTAAATGTTGATTACATTTCAAAATCATTTGTTTCTTTAAATATATTTAGGATCCAATTTAAGAAAGAATGTTTCTGACATATATAATATTTTTAATTTCCTCCATCGGTAGCTAAATATAATTTCTTAAATATTTTGTTAAGTAAACGTTCCAGTCGACCTTCATTTTGTAATCCGGTCTGTTGAATTCGCCTTGCAAATTATCCGGAATATTGCTATTTTTTGGCGTGTGCAGAAAATAAATTCTGCGCACGGGGTTTCCGTTAATACCAGTTAATATTTTTAGTAAATTTTTTATTTATTTTTTGGTATACATAGACATGTTTGGAACAGGTAATTTCAAGACTTTAAAAAGAATAGTTAAAAGAACGGAATATTTTTAATTTTTTGCCCTTTTCTGATTGAACGAGATTTTTTTTAATTTTTTTTAAATTTTAAATTTTTTACCTTCAAATCGATTTCGGTCATCATTTTAATGCACACTAAAATCCTTTTTTATTACGAAAAATACAGCACACAATAATCCCACTTATTTATTCACTAAATGTTTTAAAGTTTTTTAGAATTTCTTGTTTAAGATTTTAAACATATAATATAAATTCTGGTATTTCCTTTTAAAGGATGTTGTTTTCAACTTCATCACCCACGAAAATGTATCTTGATATAAGCAAATAATAAAATATAACTGCCACCACATTTGCTCAATAATAAATTTAATTTAATTTAGAAGAACTTTGTTTGAAAAAGAAAACCTTGTGTCCCGAGCACAAAGCTTGCGTTTCACATGTGATCGTATCAAAAACCCTCACGCAACTGATCCAGCCATGAAAAAAGCTCAACAAAAATTACGTTGCACGCAGTGACAACCTAGTCCGCGGACCCGCAAAGTGGTGGAACGATACCGACTTACATTTCAGACTACAAGGGAGTTGAAACGTCTTGATGAGAGTTTACGCGATTTAAATCGCTTGTGATTAGCGCAGTCGTTTTGGCATCGCTCGCTTAAATTCTCATGCATAAAAGCATACACACGCAGTGTAGAATGTTAATACAGTATTCTCTCTGGTTCAAGTTTGCAATGACGCGCTTTGATCTGCATTCAGGTTGATTATAAGAAAGCTATCTCTTCATCAGGCTGCAGAAGCACTTCGCTGACATGAATTTTTTTTTGTAATTCATCATGCTGTTCACGATTTGCAGTTACACCTATATGCGCGTGTGCACGTAAAACATATTGTGCTGCTTAAGCTACGAGCATTATGGGCACGAATTAAGTGTTGAGACTTGAGTTAGAAGTTATTGTGTTTTTCACGTAGATCTATATCTCAATTTCAATGGAAACGGCAACTGTTACAATTTGAACTTTCTTTTCACCTGCTTCTCGGATTATGAAGAGAGCGAATTTAATCAACAAGCGCAGGAGAATGAATCAATAAAATAATATTTTACGCTTTTTCTCGTATTACGAAAAAGCTAAAAATAATGTTTTTAAATATTCGCAAGTACATATCAGAAAAAAATATTTCTTTGAACCCAATAATATATGTTCATATTAACATATATAAAACAATATATTAATATTTAAAATAATGTAATATAATGCTGAATCGGTTTAAATCTTGTTCGTTTGAAAATCCAAAAATAAGAAAACAAAATTTTCTGATCAATACGAAGTTTCCGGCAATTTATCTTATTAAATCATGAAAATCTCTTGGCTACAAAAGTTTATACTTTACAAATTTTATTTTGCACTTTTGTATATTTTACATCACTTAAATACGCATTGAATCTTTAGCACTTCCAGTTCGAGTTTATAATGTGCTAATGAACTTAACATTTTTTAATTATAAGATCTTCTTGTGTTGCATTCCATCATCTTTATTCACACTAATGAAATTAATTTGAATAAGTGATGATTTGAGTGATCAATCAAGATGCCCACAATTTCATGACTTTTATTGCCATATTATAACATTTTTATTTTTATTTGAAATCACGATTTTAATTATTTAAAAAAAAATTAATCTACGTTCTTATTAAAATAACTGTTTTCATTAAAACGGAAATAACAACATCATTTATTGTTTTCTTAATTATTGGGAATTTTTATTCCAACAATAACATTTCTCACCGTTTTTATTATTGATGTCTCTGTGGTATACTCTACAACCTACGTCATTGAACTTATATTTCTTTGCCAAAGATGTGGCACGTGTGAGGAAATTATTTTCAACATTAAGGACAACAACACAATGTTAATGTAATTATATGAGTGGCCCACAAAACTGCTTGGTTAGTGCACATATTAACATATTAGAAATCTTTTTTTTTTGTTAGATTCTTCAATATTAAGAAAAATAGTTTTTTGCTAAATGTGAAAATTAAAATACGACCTAATAAAATAATACATACATTTCTCCTTTGAAGCGTAGATTTTAAATCGGTTTACTGATTATTAACAAACTGAACTAAAAACTAATGTCAATTTAGCACAATGAGTTTGGATTTATGATGTAAATAATTCTATTCGAATTTAATGCACATATTAAAATATTTAAACTTTATTTTCTTGCTTGTAAATTGAAAGTATTGTACATATAATAAGTAATTATATTTATTCAAAAAAATTTTTTTTTGTATTTATAAAGGGTTTAACACGCAAATTAAAAAAATTGTTTGTATTAAATTTTAATAGTGTTAAAATATTATTTCAATTTGTTAAATATCTTATAGTTGAATTTAATTAGGTCCGACAAGGTTGACCAATGCGACTAAACTGACACCACGGTCCACGATTCCGTTCTTTGCAACCAAACCTTATGACGCAGGATGTTCTTAACTGCATAATTAGAAGGTATGTACGTTTTCTCAACGTGATCTTCCATTTATGATTACCATTTATACGACAGCCGTTTACGTCTTTTCAGTATCCCACTATTTCACTAAATGAACCTGTATTTTGACATACGTGTTCAATAAAGATCGATTGACGTCAACCGATCTTCCCTACCCACAAAATTTAATGTTGGCGATGTTTCACATTTATTTTATTTTTTTTTATTTTATATTTTATTTCTTTGGTCGGTATAATGTATAAACCATCTTTTGTCTATGGGACATATGTGTAAGAATCAAAATTTGATGGTTCTTTCGATACCATGGTTTGAGTTTATGTACATCTTGACATTTTTATATTTATTGCTAAATCATGGCGTCGTTAGTCTGTAATAGATATTTCTAGTTACTAAAATTAGCTATAAAATTTTAGAATTTATAATTTATTATTTAACGAATTTTCCTGGCCTTGAAATTCGCTTCCCATTTATTACACAATGGATAGGAATTTTATTAAGTATTTAATTTAATGGCAAATAAAGGTTGCGATGGGATTTGCTAAATATTTTATATATATACTACTCGTATGATAATTGGATTAATTTACTATCTATCAACATAATGATGTAAGTGTAAATGCGTCAATCGTGGATTTGAACTTTAAAAAAAAATTCTACATAATACATACTGTTATACATCCATGTAATGTCCAGTCCATATAGACTCCAAAATTTTCGGGAAAAAATTAATGGCGCAGAAACTCGTTTTGACACCCTCTGAGTCAATTTGTATGAAACTTTGATAATTGTGTAATATATAATATGTAATACTTTGGTATCTCAGAAACCCTAAATATATTTTTTCACATTATTGTAGGATTAAATAAAATAAGAAAACTTGCTGAACATTTCAAGGTCATATTTTTATAATAAAAATATGTAATTCAAAAACTGTGTGTATTAGGTTACTATGATATTCATGATTATTGCTAATTCCAATAAAAGTTCCAATTTCGAACAAAAACCAAGGTCAAAACTCAGAAATTTCAAGGTCTCATTTTTCATATCTCAGAAAAGCTTTATTAATATGTAGTTAATCAACAGTCGTATATAAATTCACACCTCGCTTTCCCTGCGATGCAGTTTGTTTTTAAATTTTCTAACTCTTTGGAAATAATAATTTTTATTTTTCACATATAGTTTTTTATCTACAATATTACGATCCAGTATGGTTGTAATAGCTTTTTATATTAGCAAAAAAAAAGGGTTATGATGTAGAAAACGTTTTGACACCCCCTAAGTTCTAATAAAGTGGTCTAGAAAAATGTTTGACGTACTAATGTCCGGCAGGTTTCCCGGAAACTACAAAACGGATTTGAATATTAAATTTTCAATGTGGAATACAACATAATTTATGCCTAATTTGTTACATTTCAACTCAAGGTCACATCTCTCAAGGTCAAATCAATAAAAGTTTTTTCACTAAAAAATGATATGGGCGCTCAGAAACGGCGATAACGATTTAGATCATTTTCAAAGCTCCTATACATAAAGGTATTCTAATCAAAATTGCATCTTACGTATTCCCCCCCCCCCTCCCCAAATGATCCTTGGGAATGATTTAATGGGAGGTAAGTGGAATATATTTATATCTCAAAAAAGTTTGCCGAATATTTCAAAGTCAGAATATTAAAATCTCAGAGACCATAATTTCATTAAACTCTTTGCCCCCGAGTTCTACAAATATGATTCTTTAGATTATTAGTTTCTAATAAATTCACTCCTGGGTCTGCCTACGATGCATTTTTTACCAGGTCGTAATAAATTCACTCTACGATTTAGTTTTTTCTTCACTTTTAAAATTATTAAATGAACTATAGTTTCAATGTATTCTACTTATAACTTTAAATGTACTTACGTAGTGGGCAATGATTATTGGGCTCATCCATGCTGACCATGACCTCGTAATTGAACGTGTATTCACCACTGCAATTTAAAATTTTCCATAATTACAGAATAACCAGTTTGTCGATGCAACTTTTTTTTTGTCACCCACAGGCCACATCAATGTTTCGAATTTCTCTTGTCCGAATTGCGATTAAACTTCCAATATGGTACAATACATTACGCGTATGTTATTACAGGCTCGAGCTACACGGTTGAGTAATTGAGAAAATTTAGGTGACATGCTAGTTTTGTGCATAACCTTGGCCGTTGTTCAACATGCGTGAGTTTTGATATGAAAACGAACTTGGAACAATGTGAAATAATGTAGACTGGACTCACATTTAATCATTTCGAGTATTTTCATATAAAAATTTATTATAAATAAAAATTTCAGTTAAATGAATAAAAATTGTAATTAAATATAAATGTAGAATATTACATAAAAATAATGCAAAACAATAATTATTCTCATAAATTATAATTGATATATCTATGGGTAAAATTGTGGTATGAACAAGGCACTATGTTTCAAAGAAACCAATTTCATCTTCATACAGGCTTTTAAATTTGTTTCTTTACAGTGCAAGTGAAATAACAACACACGATTGCAACATTTACAAACCAGAAAAATTGGGCAAATATAATGAGCATAATGGTTACAATAAGCATGTGTAAATTCGTTAAAAAAATGTTTATAGTTTAGACTAACTTAAAAATATACAATTATATGATACAAACCGCCATAACTGATGAAACGATATTGTGTGAATTTCATGGTTTAAGCATAGAGAAAGCTTTAAGCTTTATGTTTACAGCTGCGCCATCACAATAAAAGCTGGCAGTGAATTCCGTGTAAATGTAAGTTGCGTAAACAATATTGCGTGTTATGGACTATGGCTTCAATTAAATGTTATATTACTTAATAATTTGAATGTTTTATACATTTTTGGTGTACGAGTGTTTTCGGTATTTAAATGTTGCATTCTTCCTCCTCACCATAATATATAGTTTTATGACCTCAAAATTTATCTTTGCTGACATTATTTTCTTTTATATTATTAAAAGTGAATGCTGGCCTGAATGAAAATATGAAGAAATAAGTAGAGGTACAACTTTAGGATCAGTTCAATTAAATGATGCCAAAAAAGCGTCTGAAATGAAATTTTTTTAAAAATATTCTTTAGTAAGCTGCATTTAACAAATTTTTAGATCGCAGTAGAAATATGTTCATTGCAGAATATTTTAGAATCAATTTTTTTTTTTTGACTCATTTAAAAAACAAAAATTTTTGCTCAAATTGTTTTTAATATATTAGCTGTGCTGTATCACATAATATTCAATATACCACTGATTTTATTTCTAATTAGATAGCGTAATAACAATTCTAATCCTTTTTACTAAAAAATGCTTGTGTTTTAATAAAACTGCTAACTTAATAAAGTGAACTCGAGTCAGTTAGAATGGCGGTTTTCTTGAAAATCATTCAGAAGAACTTCGTGTCCAAGAAATTATCGTGTATAAACCGTTCTTAGTAGAGCAAAGTATGAAGCGGATGTGCTCATAATCTGCAAAAAATGTTAAGTAAATTAATATTACAGTTGTTGCAAAAATAAAAATTGTATACACTATGAAAGCTCTTCAACGACACTACCGCAAATTTCATAGCATCAAGGACTTGGGGTTGCCGAGCGCGTAAAATGACGAACACAAGGTACTTCCTATAAGTATTTGATGCGTTGTACCATTTTCCCTGATAAGCGCCATTGGCAATGTCCAAGCTCTGTATGCAAACATCTTTCAATTTAAAGGTCACTACATAAAAGTGTAAGAAAAATATTTAAATTTAAAATAATTACTGCATCAATAAGTTCATTTCCCATGTAGCTCAAGAAAAAAATTTGATATGCACTGCTTGGTAGAAAGAGACTAAATATAACAATGTCAAAGGCATCATTTCCAGCAAAAACTTGAAAGCCACTCATGCACAGGATAAAGACGCTTGCAATAAAGTTCACAAATATTGAGAAGCTCACCATATTTTTGAACCTTTCTGAAAAACTAAAGGGAACATAAGTATGTGAGTTTAAATTGCAATTTTAAAGTCAGAATAAAATATTAACTCATATAAAGTATTTTGCAATTTAATGCATTCGACTAATTCCTTCAAATCAGCTTCTTTATTTGTCTCGCTTGGCTCGTGATTTTCAAGGCGCCTTTTTATTGCATCAAAATGCATGCAAATTTGTGTTAGCAATCCTCCAATAAAAATGTCTGCAGCCAACGTTGGGGTTGTGGCCACGTGACCACACGCAATGTGAAACACATACGAAATGAGAAACCATTTTAATTTAGACGTGTCAAGAGGATTCCAAATCTGATAGGGTAATCGTTTAATAAACGTGCCTTTTGTCGTGTACTCATAGATGGATATGACTACTGGAAACAGACTGAATGTCCATATCCACGTGATCATGAATGCCGCAAAACAAAGGATAAAATTTCTCGTTCTATCATAATGCTCTCGCACTTTATATTCAGCTTGGCTTTCATGCGATGTGGGAAACATTCTCTTGAGTTCCATTACAACGTTTGACACCTCTTTGCGATAAATTATCATGGTTAAAAGCTTAATGTAGCCGTTAAAACAAAACCAAAGGCACGCACTGACTGAAGTAATTTTCAGGAAATCATCAGCATTTCCAATTCGTTGGATAAAATAAGTAAATTCACCCATTATACATAAAGTCAGAGTAATAAATGACATGTAAAGAACCATTTTATTAATTGGTTTCATTCTCCTCGGATAATCATCATACGGAATCATTCCGACACTTTTAAACAGAACATATCCGACGTCAATAAAATCTTCAAAGGTAAACAAACGGTTCTCTTGATTTTTTTGATTTTTAAACCACTTCATTTTTTTGAAAGGATTGTAGAGATATGTTTTACTGATCTCTGTTCGCACTTTGCACGACTACTCGAAAGTAATACGGAATACTGCTACTTATAGGCGACAATAATGGCACGCGTAAAAGTTTCTTCTAAAAATTGCACTTGTACATAATAAAGAATTAATGCAATGTTGAACTTGGTGGAGACTTACTTTCAAAGTAGTTCTCTAGAATTTTTAAGTTACACCTTGCTACGTACTTTTACTTCATAAAGTTATGAGCTCTATGATCATAATAGTTAACTACTAAATTAGTTTCCTCCCTAATGAATACTAATGAGTACGTTTGTATTAAAAATGTTACAATAGTTGTTATTTTATTTATGTTGCATATAATTTAGAAATTGCATGGCTTCCTTTTTTTTAAGTCCTAATGTCGGATCGATTTGTTGCGCTCCCATTTATATTAATTACAATGATCACATATTTTCTACAAAAAAAAGTCAAGTACTATAACATACAAGCAAAATTTATTTCTGTGCATTTTTTTAATTTGATTAATTTTTATTTTTCCAAGTGTATTTAAATAAAATATTTTGCATCTAAAAGTCGTACGATTGTAAATAGGCAATTCATATTAAAATTGCATTTTTAACAAAAATAAAATTGAATTGACACTTGGAACTTGCAATTAGTTTTGTCAGCTCACAAAACCCTTATTTAAAAATTAATGAATTTTCTATGTGATTTGTCAATATTTCTGTTATTTTTCCGGCTTTTAAATTCTAAACTAAATATGTGGAAACAACATGATAAAATATTAAAAATTCTATTGATTTTCTTCGAAATAAATTACGACTCAGCTAATTTTCGAAAAAAAACTACATCGCATCATGAAAATATTTCCTTGAGTTGCAAATTTTAACCTCGAAATGTTCAGCAAGTTTATAATCTTACAAATTTTTATAATATTTGAAGTTTGTAAGATAACTATTGAATTGTTCAACAAATTTTTTTCGATTATAAAGTACTCTATATAGTATCGTATGTGAAAGAAAAAATGTTCTTATTGTTTAATTTGTCTGAGAGGTTTTTCTTTGTCCATCCCCTTTTTGCCAGAAGGAGTGTTGTGCGGGATATATAAGGTAAGAATACTTTTAGGGATGATTGTTTTGAAAACAAACAAAATCGTTAACTATGGAATATGTGTTGAAAATTCAAAATAAGGTAACGTTTCAAAAGCACTCAAAAATATACTCAAGGTTTGAACTACTCAATAATTATAGATTACGAATTTTAGTATCAAATTTAAAGTTTAACCCATTTTTAAGTAAGTATAAGCTAAACGCAATTTTTTTCTCATTTTTGGGAAAGTTTTCTAATAGAATTACAAATTTTAGTCCGTTGTTCGTGTTGTTCTAAATATAAAGAAAAAATACAATACAAAAGTTTAAGTGATAACTTGAAATATAATTATTTTGTACTATAAAGGAATGGAATTATAAAAAAACATAAAAAATGTCTGTAAAAAAAACTGTTTAAATGTGTGTCTTTTTAATTAAGATTTGCAAATCCTTGACACTGGTACCAGCCAAAATAGCAGCAAACAGACGACGTTTAATTGTAAGAGATTCAACCATTTTTGAAAGCTGAAAGACAGAACGGAGAAAATTGTAATATTTATATTAAATTTATACATGTGACAACTACTCACGTCATACGCCCTTTTGGTAATATCCAGCTGCATTCCAGCCAATTTAGCCGCATTGAAACCATATGACTTGGGACATGGTCCCGCAGAATACTTGTACAAAAATGTTACATTTTCCTCAGTTGGATCATCACAGTTTTCATTTTCAACTGCACACGCCATGTGACCCAGTGCAATTCTCTTATCATTTACATATTTATCCACAAGATTGTGATAATGTGTCGAGAATAGGGTGCGACACTGCAATTTGGCAAGAAACTCGACAACAGCGGTTGCAATAGCATTTCCATCATATGTGGCAGTACCACGACCCAATTCATCAAGAAGAACCAAACTACGGACAGTAGCGTGTTTTAGGACGGCCGATGTTTCACTCAGTTCGACGAGGAATGTACTACTGTTATTCATTATATCATCTTGGGCACCGAGACGCGAGAAAATGCGATCAATAAGAGTCCATTTGAAGGATGCTGCAGGGACACGGGCGCCCTTTGACATTAATGAGATTAACGAATTGTTAAAAAATTAAGAAATTTAACTGAACTTACAATCTGAGCCAAAATAACGAGTAGACCGGTCTGATACATTAGGGTACTTTTGCCACCCATATTTGGTCCAGTAATTAATGAGATACAAGCATCCGTCTCACCCAATTTCAATCCATTTGGAATATAATCCTCGAATGCAGTGCTGCATGGATGGTACCCTTCTTCCACTTCCAAAATTGGCTGCAAATAAGATTTGAGATTTTATAAAACAATTATAAGCGAAATTGCAAAAGTTATTAATTACTCCATTTGCATCATCTACAATTTCTGGAATACATGTCACGGTTGGACATTTAGAGTCAGCTTCGGCCAATGAAGTTAAAACATCCAATTCTGCTGTTAATTGAATGCACGTCTTCCATAACTGATAGTCATTTGAGAATTTTTCATAAATGCGACGCGCTAAATCTTTAAGAACTGCTTTCTGTTGGTCCTCCGCTTGTGCCATACGTTTATAAAAGTCCTATTTTAATGATAAAATATTTTAAAACTGATTTTATAATTAATTAAAGACGTACTCTTGTCTCATCAGTGTGGTATCGCTTCACTGGTTGACTTCCTTTTTTCTGTCCCTCCAAAGAGAAATCACTGCCAACTTTTTTAGTGTATTTCTCTGGAATCTCCAATTGAAAGCGTTTCTTGTCACTTCCAAAATAGCTAATTTTGCAACCAAAATGCTTTTCCTGTTGTTTCAAATAAACATCAAGCTCTTTCTTGATCTCACTGATATCATCTTCTGTTGCATCAAACTCAGCATCCACCCCTTTTCGCGGGGCGATGCAACCCAATTTTAATGCCTCCTCGTGATCAAATGCATTCTGCAATTAAATTAAATATTTAAAAAATTAACATATATTTAAAAAAATTTTTTTTTTTAATTTGCCTTGAAGAATTTAATGGATTTTTCCATATCAGGGAACATGCCCTTGCCAGCTTTCGTTTGAGTAATTCTGATCAAGTAGTTGGTTGTACATTTCTTAAACATCTCTGGTAATTGCATCAGTGACTCAAATGCGTTTAAAGTGCACACAAAGTCATTAATAACTTTACGATTATAAATGTGCAAATCAAAAAGTATAGCACGTCCGTCTGGATGTTCTTTATGCACATAAGCGCTTCCAAACGTATGAATTTGGTTTAAATGCCGCTCCAAATCTGGTAGCTGACCCAAAATCAAACGTACCTCTTGCAACAGATCACGATTGTCAAGCAAATAAGTGACGGCTGTCTGACGGTCGCGAATTACAGTCGCCTCACAACTGGGAGAGCAAATCCATTGGTAAAGAAGGCGCCTTCCAAATGTAGTGCAGCACTGATCAATTGTTTTGACAAGAGAAAACTCATCACCAATAACGTGTAGATTTTTCAATGTTATAGCATCTAGTATCATATTTCGTGTTTTCGGAGCACGTTTTTGAAGCTTTGAAGTGATATCATCAAGTGATACAACCACGTCTGGAGGAATGTACATTTGAAAATGAGCAAGTGACAAAACCTTTTCATCAAGAATACATTTTTTCATGTATCCAAGACAATTCCCCAGAGCACGAAGAGCTAAAGTATATTCCGGATTTGGTGTTAGGCCCAAGCTGTCACCTTTAAATGAAATGATTTTAATTATTTTTCAGATATAATAAATATTCTTGGCAAAATAACTTAGTGATGAAATAGGGAACCAAATAAAATGTTAATCTTTTTAAGGTCAACTTACTACTATCTTTAAAAATTGATGTAAATTCAAAGTTGGAATTATCTTCTTCATTTGTAGGAAAACGTTCTGTTAGCAATTTCAGTGTCTTCTCTGCACTCCAACTATTTGCAGTTACGAGAGCTTCCGTTAAAATGTTAGCCAAAATAGACTGGATAATTTTTTTGGTGCGGGTTGTTGTGTTGTGTTTCTCATACAGTACCAAGACAGGACAATGATGGGCCAGAAGCGTCAGAAGACGTGAGGAATACTTGTCATCAACAAATTGACCAACATGAAATTCCCCAATCGATACGTCAATGAAGCTGACGCCATAAGTGCTAGACTGGCCACAGTCCTAAAGAAAAAAATTCACATTGAAAAAAATTGTAAATTTAAAGATAATATTATATAAATGAACCTTACTTTTTCGGTTATGCAGAGCATATAATTGGGCTCAGAATTGGATGGAATCGCTGCCTGTTGACTGAAGAACTGAGTTCCACGATTGGTAATTTGGCAAATTTCACGTTTGACAACTTTATCGAATTTAGTGCAATTCTTCATTGTTTTGCATCGTTCTGTCATCATATCAGGAGTTTCTGTTTGCTCAATTCTCACCACCTCAAATTATTTCACCATTATAAAAAAAAATATAAAAAATAATAATAAATGTACCTTATATCCTCTTTCAATTAGAACACCGGCCATTTTATCATAAGATTTCTCTGGAAATCCAGAGTGAGCAAAATCGCCCTTCATGTAGGCGAATCCCAACTCATTAACACCAACATCAGCATCCATGTGGTAGAATTCATAGAAACGGCCCACTTTAAAAAATATGACACAATCAAAATGATGAGCTTTGATGTCCCACCATTGTCGAATGCCCTAAATCACAAAAAATTATATCAAAAAAGCTCGTTTTAACTGCTAAACTTAAATTTAATTTCATAAATTTTAAACAAACCGGAGTGACCCCTTTGAGGTAGGCATCTGGAACGTATAAAGAAGATGGATCGTAATCCTTATGATCCGGACGTCTCATTTTAATGTCTTTTATTTTGTCTGGTTTCAGAAAATCTAGTTTGTTGTGTGCCCAAATAGTTGGTTCATCTACATCTACTTGATCCGGTTCTTCTTCTACGTCACGTTCATCAGCTTCCGTTTCAGTATTTCCAAGAGCTTCTAAAACCTTATTAAAACCAACATCTTCTGATGTGATTTTCTTGGTCACTTCATCCACCGACTCAACTGATTTCGATAAAACTCTTTTCTGAATTTAAAAATTAATTGCAATATTAATGTTTACAAAAATAATTACACCACATGAAGTAACTAACCTCTGGAGTCTTTTGCGGAACATTCTTATTATTCTCGACATCGGAATCATCCGAATCCGAATCCATTTGGATAATTCGCTTCCGTTTCTTCTTTGGATTTACCATCTTACTGATGTCATCGTCGCTGTCGTCATCAACGATTGAGCGTTTTTCATTCTCTAAAAATAAAATAAATTTAAAAATCGTGGCGAAACGTTAAAATTAAATAATTTACCAAACTTAAGCCTTTTTGGAGACGTCGCCACCACTTTCTCATCATTTAATTTCTTTTTTTGCAATGTGCTTTTTGGCGTAGCAGCTTTGGGAGAAGCGGCTACTTTCGCCGGTGGTGCTGGCGATGAGAGTTCTTTCTTTTTTGTGGCAGAAGCCGGAGACTTTGCAAAATAATTAAATAGAGTGTTGCCACTCGTGTTCAATTTTTTCGACATCTTAAAATATTTTTTAATCACAAATGGCTAAAACTTGATAAAAGAACGAAATTTTTGTACAATATCGTGTTTTGAGAATGCGAACACGATATTACAAAATTTGCAAATGAATAACACAATATCCACATGCGCGCGTTACAATTATTTTCTAATTCTCAACATATGAAGCAAGTCATATATATATTATATCAACAAAAACTTTTGCGCGCAAAATTTTCAGGCTTGGCAACTACACAAACAGTAAAAAATTAAATATAAATTTCATTAGATTACAGGGTGGATTTAAATTGTAAAAACAACAAATAATTTCAAACACTGAATAATTACTGCCCCAATTCGGGTGCACATTTATTATTGCAATTACTGCAAACTTTATTTTTACAATATTTTTTTTTGTGTTCACATCGTAGGTACATATTTATACTTAAGGTCACACCTTTTTGAATAAAAATACATTTATGGGGGAATGTGGGAATGAATATAACATGCATATGGTTGGGGTCATATCAGCAGTTATCAATTGAAATGGGATGGTGATTGATATTGAATTATTAAGGGTGGCTTCACATTATACAACAATACAACCAGCTACATGTTAGATAATTAGCAATATCTGGTGTGGGAGTTTTTTGAAAAAAATCATTTAAGTGGATCTTAGAACACGATATTTGCGATTAGTTTATGTCAATGGTGAAGCCGATTTCTAAAAATATAAACATCATCTATATTATCTTTTATATTCATATCTCATAGCATTTAGTTATATCTGTAATTGTAGTTATTTTTTATGGGTGCCTTTTACATTTAATATTTAGTTATATAACTTTTTATAAGTTAAATATAGATAATATGCTGGAATTCATTTTAAGCATTTCTAGTTTTTATGCTGGTAATGTAATAAATAAAAAGAATATTCGACCACGTATGTATTCCATTTTCTGATTAAATAACACAGATGTCTGGTATGCCCTATGACTGCAACTCTTATTAACCCTACATACGGCAGTACAATGAATATTGAATATTTATGACATATTGTTTTTACGATGTCGTTAAACAAAACATTCACAATATGTAATATGTTAATCACTGCTTGGTAGAATATTGCTGTTTACAGATTTTTTTTGCTCAGACTGTTTGTAAAATATTTCTTTTGAATACTAAAATTACAGATTCAAAAACAGTTTCAAGTTCATTTTTAACATTAATTTCAGTTACAGTTAATTTTGCTCTTTTTACAGAAACGTAATAACCAATCATACTTGCCAATTCAAATCTAGCATATGTCAAAAGAATTATTCTGTACAATATCAACTAAGTACTTGTAACAAAGGTAAAAAAAACACATGCTACATAATTTACAAACATTCATTTCTATGAATAAACTTTCAAAGAAGTTTTGATTAAATTTATTGTTGGAATTATAAACAGGATACAATTATGCTCTGGATTGGTTCCTGTTCTCTTGTTTTTCATTCGTCAAAATATCAAAGAAATGGAAACAAATATACAATTAGAAAAAAAAAGTTTTTAAAACAGGAAAGACAAAAGGCATTCAAAATTAAATTTGTTACTTCCTTAAAGTTAATAAGAACTGAATGATAAATGTTAATTTAACTCTTCATGTTCTCTACGAATTGCAATGAATTTAAACTCCCGAAATGTGTGTTGTAGATGATAATTAATAAACATCGCCTGAGTCCCGAAACTAAACTATAAATTGTAATTAAAGTGTATTTTTTCTGTAGCTTTTTGAAAGAAAAACTAGAAGAACAATTTACAAGTTTATCATTATGAATTGTGTAATCAAACCACCATTTTTGTTTTGTTTGAATGCATTTTGATGCAGCTATTAAGATTGTGGAAAAAAGGAGACAATAATGTTAAGATTGTATCAAATAAGACGAAAACGAGGTGATTTCAAAATCAATCACGTTAACTCAAAGACAACTGATTCAGCGCCAACAATCGTTCAATGGCTGCATTGATGTCACCAAATGTTGCAATTAGTGCTGCAACCAAAATTAAATTTAAACAAATTAATTTTTTGTATATAAAAAAATATTTTAAATTGAACCTAATATAAGAAAAATCAAACTTCAACTAACCTTGCAAATTAGCCTCACGATTCATGAAGCCCATTGACGACAGTTGTTCCAATTGCGATGAGTATCGCACCTCAGCTGGTTGATTGCCACCAGGTACACCACCAGAACCCACCGAGCCCATCATTCGTGTCAAGAAATCATTGAAGACCGCAGACTGTTGTGGTGTAGTTCCGGGCGCTGCATTCGCTGTCGGTGTAGTAGCGCTTGGTGTTGTTGCCGATCCGGGTGTAGATGCTGGTGCACCCGGCATTGGTGGAATTCCCATGCTGTTCACAAGACCTGGAGCAGCTGAACGCAACGTTTCCATGCCTTGCTGAATTTGCATTATTGCGTTTAATGCCTGTGGGTTTGTCATCATTTGCATCACTTCAGGATTTTGCATCTGCTGCAAGAACTGAGGCATCATTGTAGTCATCTGATCACGCAGTTGTGGATTATTTGCCAACATTGGATTTTGAGTGAGTAGCTGATGATAGAAAATTGAAATTTACGGTATAACATTGTCTTTTGCATTTTAAGTAGAATTTACTCACGTTTGCAGCCATAGCTGGATCCTGATTCATGGCCTCCATCATGGAACGCATGTAAGGCGCATTCAATACATTCTGCATGAGACTTGGATTCTCGCTCATCTGTTGCAACATACTTTGCATGGCAGGAGTGTTCAAAACACCGGGAGGTGCCCGATTGCCATCCGTGCCAGTTCGTGCACTGTCAGTGCCACCACCACTGCTATCACGAGACCATGGATTTGGTAATGGATCTCGATTTTCTGTTCCCTGTTGGGGATTTGGAGCTCCTGTAGACAACGCCAAAGGATTAAAAAATTAATTTAGCGAAAAGAGAATAGTGAATGAGAACTACATACCACCACTGCCATCAATTAATCCAGAAAATGGATTACCACCCAACTGTTCAGAAGCCGCATTCAACATTGGTTCCTGGATATCACGATAAATGCGATGCAATGCATTATAGCCACCGGGAACGCTCTCCAAATTTGACAGTGCACGATCATGTGATCGCATCAGTTCTTGCAACATTGAAGGATTACGAGCCAACTCCATTGTTTGTCGCAACAGTTCTGGATTGTTGAGCATGTGCGATATCTCTGGGTTACGTTCCATCAAATCCTGCATTTGTGGATTGGATGTCAGTAGGCCACGCATGGTCTCTGGATTGTTGACCATTTGCTGTACCATCGGATTATCCAAGACGGAGCGCATTAACTCCGGATTGTTCATCATTTCGCTTTGCATACGCGCCTGTAGGTCCATGAAAGTCCCAGAATTGGCACCAAGAGTTTCCAAACCACTGAGACCTCCCAATGCATTCAGACCAAATGGCGTTTGACGCACATCAGCTGGTGGACGCTGTTCGGCTGCTGGTGTTGCCTCCTGGCGTGATTGCGATTTGATAACCAGATGTACGGTCAACCCGTCTTTTATGTTGTGTGTTCGCAATGTGTCAGTGTCCTTCATGATTTTGCCAGCAAAGATCAGACATAAGAGTTCTGGTTCGGCGCTAAATAGCTTCGCAACCTCCTGCTTAAACTGATTAAATATTTTTGTGTCAATAACAACAACTAGCTAGGTATGGTAAAGAAAAAATAATTTTTGTGGCTAGGTATAATTGACGCATATTTTGTTGTGATAACAATGAGTAAATTTATCATGTTCTTATGCAATTTTCACTCAGTATCAGGAAAACTTCAAGATCATTCTGGAAACTGGAATATTAACACATTTTATTCGTGAGTTAAAACGACGTGTATGCGCGCCATTGGTATTGTACGAACGTTCAACAAATTCGAATTTCACAATCGTTGACACAACTATAAAATGAAATATCGCGCGCCGCATGTGCCTATACGTTTATGTATTATGTACAAATTACGTATGCTTGTTTTTTTTTTCATTTTCTTTTCATTCTCCTCATATGGAAAATATTCTTATTTTAACTTAATTAACATCGGAACTGGGGAAGTACGCGAAAATAAACTCTGTGCGCTACGCTAATCATTTCTGACGCAGCATTATTTATTTTCTACATAACCCCACCTAATATCGCATCAAATTTGTTTTCCGGAAAAGTCAATTGCGTTCCAATATAAATGTTGCAAGAAAATTAACTCACGTCTTTGATCTCAGCATCCTCGTCGGTATCGATGGTTTTCTTCTCTTTGGGCGTTTTCACTGTTACAGTGATACGCTTGTTTTGTTGACCCTCGGCCATTTTTTTGGATAAAATTTATTTTATTTGTTTCGGCACAAAACTTTTCAATTTATTTGAGGTGTACAAATTTCACAAGCTGCGTTTTTTATTTCAGCACTCAATGTAAAACTTCACTGATCACTCGCACTTTGGTGTTTGCACTTTTTTTCAATTGAATGATGACTGGCTGAACTTTTATATACGAAGTACGGTTCCAGGATTTATTTCGAATATAGATGTCAAATTTGACAGTATTTTCGGTGCTAGCTGCTGTCAGTTAAAATAATTTATGTTTTCGAAAGTAAACTGCGCGGGACTAGGTGTTCTCATTTCGAGCAAATATTAGTATTATTAAAACGTTTATAATTACTGTAATATGAATTCATTTAAAATATAAATAACATTAAGCTGTCTGGTATAGACAAATATTTTTTAAAAAATTATTCCACAAGAAAAACATCTTTGATTATTATATTTATACATTTGCCTCATTTGTGTTTCTGTAACCGCAAATGCCCTCATTTTTTAAACGAATCTAAATTTATTTGAAAATATTTCCTAAAAATGTAGAGAACAAATTTTGTGGTTACTTCTTCGGAAATCATTTAGTCATTGTAAATAAAAACAGTTATATTTAATCGTTAATATTATGATTTAAAAAATACTGATAAATAAATTCGATGTCGAATTCTCCTTTCATATATATATATATACATGAATAATTACTATATGTATATTGTATGAAGATCAATATTTTATTGACATTTCGAATGATGCATTTATATATGTATACATTTTTGACTTAAATGAATCTGAGAGGTGGAATCATTAATCATTTGTAGTTGAATCCAAAAGCCGCATAACTTAATTTTTTCTGTGATTATTAATGTTTTTTAAAATTAAATTTAACAAATATTTGTAAATTAAAAGACGAAAGTATCGAGCTTTTTATCTCAAAATGGAACAACGCGTGACAAGATACGAAAAAATTGATTTTCTAGGCGAGGGTCAGGTAACGATGATTTTCTAACCCAAAAAATATGTTTATTTAAATTTAAAAATTATAACTCAATTACAGTTTGCAACTGTTTACAAAGCCCGTGATACAATAACTGATGTAATTGTTGCTGTGAAGAAAATAAAAATAGGCAGCCGCGAAGAAGCCCAAGATGGAATAAATCGCACAGCTCTCCGTGAAATCAAACTGCTGCACGAGCTGCAACACGATAATGTTATTGGCTTGCTGGATGTGTTTGGACAAAAATCAAACGTGTCACTTGTGTTTGACTTTATGGACACCGATCTGGAAGTAATCATAAAAGATCCAAAGATTGTCCTCACACCAGCCAACATTAAATCGTACATGATAATGACATTGAAAGGATTGGAGTATTTACATCACAATTGGATACTACATCGCGATCTAAAACCAAACAATCTGCTTGTCAACACAAATGGTATCCTCAAGATAGGTGATTTTGGTCTGGCCAAGTTTTTCGGCTCTCCGAATCGACTTAACACTCATCAAGTAGTCACTCGATGGTATCGGTGTCCAGAGTTGTTGTTTGGAGCTAAACAATACAGTACCGGCGTTGACATGTGGGCCGTGGGTTGTATTCTTGCTGAATTGTTGTTGCGTGTTCCTTTTTTGCCCGGAGAAAGTGACCTAGATCAATTGACAAAGATTTTCCAAGCACTTGGCACACCAACTGAGGAATTGTGGCCGGGATTAATGCTATTACCGGATTATATGCAATTTAAAATATTCCCTGGGACACCGTTACAGCATATTTTCACAGCTGCCCCCGACGATTTGTTGCAGCTGGCTGCCAAATTGTTAGCTATGTGTCCGTTGCACAGATGCACTTGTACCGAGGCACTCCAATTACCGTACTTTTCAAATAAACCGGCACCATCTATTGGTAACAAGCTTCCCATGCCGGCGTTCTGTCAAAAGGATGATGAGAAAAAACCGCCACTCAAGAGAAAAACAGATACATTGGATGCAAGCTCCATTCCAAAAAAGCGTTTGCAGTTTTAAAAGTATTCCTTTTAATATAATTTTTTAAATAAATTGGTTTTCATACTACATTATTATGTTGGAATATTTTTGTTAATATTACGTACCATTTCACTTACATATTATTTTGGTTCAATATCAATAATGTTTTATCATATTCTCAATTGAATCGTATGCCGAACTTATTATCATCAGTGGTAAAAATACATAAATATATTATACTTAAGATACAAATCTCGTAACGACTGTAATCAACCTTAAGAGATTTTCTAACAAACAGTTATTTCCAAGATTTCTTTTGGACTTGAAAGTCATAAGATAAAATGATATTTAAAATAACAAATAATTTATTTAATCAGAAAGGATTTAGGTTTTAAAAATGACAAATTTTAAATTTATTTTATTTCAATATAAAATCTGCTCATTCGAGTTCAACGATTTATTTTTGAATTTATTTTTAGGAGCTATAAAATATATAGTTTAATATTGCCTAAAGCATTTTTGTAAGAGCTTTTGAACTTTGTACAACGAGTGTTAAAATTTAAAGATAAAATTGGAATAGTTATAAATTATATAATTTTTGTTGTTCTTATCGCAAGAATACAATTATGTTAATGTCTTAATTAATTTGCCAATGAAAACAAATGTTTCAGCCTACATTGTATTATAATCAAATACGGTTTGAATTAAAAACCATATTTTTAAACTTTAAATAAAATATTTCAACCGAAACTGCATTATTCAAGAGTTACCATAAAGATAGAACTTATGAGAAGACCAGACGGAATTTCAATTCACAACACAATTTCGTAAATATTCGTGTTATAAATTACATAACTATTGAGTTCTGAGGTCTTAAGTCCTCTTAAGTACTCGCATATTCAAAACACAGTTTTTTGCAGCCAGTTTAGCTTATTTTGTGGGTAAAATCTGGTACAATGTGAAACCAACGCATACTTTTTAAGTTATAACTCACATCGAAATAATAACGATCGACTTTTAATATAACTTAAACCTTATAAGTTTGTTTTTCTTTCGAATTACGATTGTTGTTCAGACTTCAGTACAGCAAAATATTTAAGACTTGGTTATTGTGAGAGTTGAGAGAATAACGAAATGAACGAACCGTAAAAACCGCAGTCCGCAGAAGTAAATTGTTTTGAACGTTGAATGAAAAATTCAGTATTGGTTGATCAGTGGAAGTTGTCGGAGCGAGCGCGCGTTCTTATACTGTGCCGAGTTGGTTTTCGGTTTAAATATGTTTATACAGTGGGTTGTTGTGTAGTGCAATTTGTGCAAGGAGTGGTTACTCCCAAGGATTATTTATCATGGATTAATTACAATGTTAGTACTGCAAGTCTATTCAGGATTGATAAAAAACATTATATTTTATTTTTAAGGAATAATCGTTTTAGTGACATGTTCTTAAAAAAAAAACTACCACGAGTTTCATGGAATATAAACTGACTTATTTAAATCAAAACTTGAACTTCTTGTAGAATTTCTTAGCGCAACTTTTCAACTACCAATTCTTTTTTAGCGTATATAGTAAACTAAGAAGTAAGGTAGATTATACCTATGAGAAATTACGTGCCAGCTCAATAGCTGCTGAAGCTGTGTGGTAAAAAGATGGAAAGAAGAATTCTTGCCAGCGCAAGAACAAGTTTTTCCCTCAAACAAAATTCTTCACTATAACTTAAAGATGTTATATTATCTATACGTTGTGTGTAGGCACACATAAGTATTTTAATACATCTCTCGAGGCATTGATGTCGGATGCTTTTAACGTATAGTACTGCTTCTTATACCATCGCTTCTATACATTTATTTCATTCTTAAGATATTGGTGCTTGTTGTTATTTAGGCGCTCTTTTATTCCACATGCCGTTACTATATACACAATTATTGCTTACAATTCTATGTGGCTCCTCATATATACTAGTCATTTGATTCTAATTATTCATTCATGTATTCATCAATTCCCTTCACCTGACGTGGGGACACACAGTAAACTTGAGAGTGGCTGTTGTAGGTTTTTTTTTTGTACGGGAATATGGTGAGAATACCATCTTTCCGGGATGAAGAATCACTGTTAATTCTTTGCTATATTAATGATTATGTATTATAATGGGAGTTATCGTTGTTATAGGAATGGTGTTGTGCAATTGCAAAAGATTGTGGGAAGAAATTGACTATTGTCTCAGGAATTTCTTCAGAAAAATTATCTCATTTGTTGAGGTAAGTGCTGTTAATCATGAGTTAAGACGAATTGCAAGTAACAACTAGTGCAGGAAATTGAATTTATGAATTCTTCTGTGGTGGCATGAACGCTATCCAAAAGGAAGACATAAATCAAAAGATAGCTGCATATTTTCCTGATAAATAAATTGAACATGGAATTAATTGTTCGGTTAATATAAACTAATGGTTTCAAATGTTTTAGATTTAAACTTTATCGCTTCCATTTTTTTGCGTTAGGCCGCCAATTATGTAAGAGATAAATTATATGAATAAGTGATTAAAATCCCACTTGAAAACCGTAACATTTAAGCCCCATATCAGTTACTTATTCGAATCCCCAAAAGGCGTTTATCATCATTTAAATTGATTCAGAAAAAATAAAACAACATATCACCAACATCTGGCACTTATGCATGTCCAAATTCCAATATGTGAAAATTCAAAAAACACATTTAAAATATGACTTAACTGTCATACCACGTATATAAAGTCATTCATTTTAAATAAGAGAAACAGTGCGCGTCTTAAAAAAAGCGTCCTCCCACGTCATCTCCGTCAATCCTTTTCCAGTCATCCGCTGTTTTTTATATAAAAGGAAATTGTTTGTGCGCCACTCTCAAGTCTCAAAGTCTGAAGCTCATAAAATGCGGTACTGAAACTTTATGAACCATAAAAGCCTTTAAATGTAATTTCATTTTGATATTAATAATAATTATTTAATGAAATATTATTTCTTTCGTCTCACTATAATTTAGATTGCGATGCTATGGAGACATGAAAGTTAGGGCTACATAGCAGAAGCGTTGTTTTCTTCACCATCATTTCGAATTACTGCGGTTTTCTTCACATATTTGTGGCTGACTCAGCCTTTGAAGGAATACAAAACACACAGTCATCACGTTTCCACAATACGAACTGTGTTTTGTGTTAAAAGAATAAAAAAAGTGCAAGTGGTAGAATTTCTGATTGTCGTAGGCGTTCAGACAATCTTACAAAAAAATGAAATACAAGCAATTGAATACTTAAAAAAAGAGAACTGAAAAAAATGCAGTAAATGTTATTGTAGAAAGTTGAAAGAAAAATATCAGCAACATTTATAAGAATGCTTAAACATATTATGCTGTTACCAAACATTTAATTAGACCTAAAAATTCAGTGCATTATAAAACATTCAGATTATAGTACTCGTCCAAAATAAAAACCATAAAATAATAAATAGGTGCATAAATTATAAAACGTTAAGAATCCCACAAAGTTAAAAGCGAAAAAGTTGTTCGTTATATTCATCACATAAAACGCGTGAACCCTAAGAGGGCTAAGACACGGGCAACTCTGCTCTTGCGGTGGCCTGCATTTCAAATCAACCGATCGTGTTTTAGTGCTTGTCCTCCAACTATCCCAGCCACGTATACTGAATAAACATAATGCAAGTGAATGACTACGAAATAAGAATGCAGCCACAACAACTACATCACACTACAAATTAACAGACAAATACACACGAAGTCGTCATCATTTTTAAATCAATTTTTACTGCAGGTTGGTTTAAATATATTTATATAAGTGCTTAAGACGAACAATAGTGTTGATGTTGAATCAACTGCAACTTTAAACGCAATTTTGCACAATTTTCAGTTTGTCTGCATGAATTTCAAGTGCTAAAAATAAATAAAAAGTATGTGCGTGTATGATACAGTCAAATAACGCTTGGCTAAAAGGTGAAACCTCTGTGAGTGCATTGCAAATAATATGTTAAGACAAAAAAAGAGCATAATATTTAAACTCCAATACAACATGAAATACTGGTATTTTGATAAAATACGCGTTGTGGTGGGTAAACTGCACATGTGTGCAGTATTATGTTTTATGTTGCAACAGGTAAACGTTTGTACGATACAATAGTCATACATGATTTTGATCCCTTATGCACCGTATCGAGTATCCTTAAATACAGAAAATACGTATGCAATAATAATTAAAAGAGGATTGTTCTGTTTCAGCAAGACAGAATCAAAGAAATTGATATGTTGGCCGTTTTTAAACAAACACAAAAGTATAAGCTTGATATGATTTATGATGCCAATTTCGTGCGTCTTTTGTTCAGTATAGTTATCCAGTCCTTATGTGTTTCCTGCATCTCACATATTTTCTCACGAACTTATTTTGTATTTAAAAACACTTGCTGTTAGAATTGTTTTTTTACAATTGATTTTTTATTGTTTGTAAAGAAGGTGGAAAATGGAAATCAATTAGGTGGCCTATTTTTAGTCTTCCACATAATATGCATTTGCTTTGGTTAAGGTGCATTTAAGCGGATTAATTGTTAAGGTCGCTTTGGATGTACAATTGGATTGATTTAAATGCAATGAATTCGTCATTGCATGCTTGTTAAGTTTCAATTCTTCGCCTGCGATACAGTCTAACCAAATTTGTGCATTTACAAAAGCATGATCTTTGGAGTTTACTTTGAATAACTTTGTGAAAGAATATATTACAAAAAAAAATGGAGAAAACCTATTTTAACTAACAATTACAATATTAATATTAGCCGCGTTCTATTGAGATTTTATTTTGTTTATTTCAATAGAGCGATATTTGGTTTACATTTTAAACAGAGATATTTTCGCTTTTCGGCGCTTATTTCTTTAATGAACAAAGAGTGGAGATTGCACAGGCTGCGAGATTATTTTGCAGCGTCATATTGTGGCCAATAGTGCAATAAATATGCAGAATGAGTAAACAGTTTGAGCAAGGTTTATATTGTTTATTAAATATCAAAATAAACTAAAAGAGGTTTTAATTGGTATTATTGATGCGGCCTTATAATTAAAGTTTAAACTTATTTTACACGAATTAAAAAACATAATTAACCAATTTTTAAAGAATATCCCTTTAAAATTAATTAAATCAACATTTCTTTTTATCACAAAATATAAAAAATGTTGTGAAATGTTTAAAGATCTTTTTCACAAAAGAAAGTTTTAAGAATGTTTTAAATATTTTCTTGTAACAATCCTTGCAGAATTTTTGCAACAATTTTCAATGCTCATTCTTTTGAATATTTGTTTAAAAAAAAAAAAATACACTTTACACCAATGTTAATGTTTGATTCCAATCAAAATTCAAAACACGAACAATGTAACACAAGCACACATGTGAAGTCGATTTTTATTAAACAAACGGTCTGCAAAAATGCACCATTAGTAGAAGGTTAGAAAAGTCACAAGAAAGACGGTATAAGACTTAACTAAGTGGTGAGGTCAAAGATTACAAGATGTAATTATGTGAGGCAGTAAATTCCTTGCTTTGCAAAGATGTTACGCAGAATTCCTTGTGATACATCTTGCAATGTATAGTGGCATCATGTTTTGTTATTGAACTTCGCGCTTTGTGTCTTTTATTCATTGTGATACAAGTTTTATTCAATACATTTAAACAGAAATGTTTTTCATTAGAAAATGAGCCATTAATTGATGCCTTATGTTTTGCTGTATCCAACCTTAAATTTAGATGTTGGTACATTTTCAGAAATCGTAGAACTCACATGTGTGCTGTTACATTTTATGTACTCATCGGGGAGTTCATAAGAATTTTAGGGTGTTTCACTAAAATTTTAATGACTCGCTTATTCGTATTGTAACACTTGTTTAAGGCATTTTATGTTTTTATGGTCCTCACAGTATGTCACATTTAAAGCATTTGAAAATGTTTTGCATTTTCATGTCAAGTTATTTTAAATTAATTACAAATTTTCATGGTTGGATTTGGCTATGTAACAAATGTAATTAAAATCGGTTTCATTTTAAATGCAGTTCAATAAGTTTCACTCGTTTTTTATGGCTTAAAGTGAAGAATTTATGCTCTGTAGATGTCATTGTTGGCACCAGTAACGAGTTGCAAACATCATTTGAGTTGTGACTTAAAAAGTAAAATCGGTTTCTTATTTCTTCTTTAAAGTACAGAAGACAGAAGTACTGATTGCTTCTGAAAGAATAATGTACACTAAATCAGAGACTTCAATGGATGTGAACAACGAAGTTATATTACAGTCACAATATACTCAAAGGGGGCTGGTTCTTTATCTTTATTCTTCATGGTCGCATCTCATACGCCTTACATCTTGCTCACATTCCTATGACGCTAGGAAGTGTACTCTACCATGAAGTATGTGTTGTTATGTCGCAAAAAAAAAAAAAAATTTAGCATGTGAATTTGAATGTATTGTATTTCGAAACATTTTGTTATTTAAAAGAATTTTCATTCACCTCGAACTTTGCTTAAAAAATGTATTCATACATCGTTTTTTAATATGCAATAAAATTATTTTATTTGCAATGTTTCATGGTTCTTAATGATAATTGTAATATACATATCCATTTATTTTGTTTAATTCATTCAGTGCTATTTTTATTACTTAACTGTGATATTATTCCAACAAAATATTCTGTTTATAAAAATATTTAAATACAAATTGACAAATGTTGAGTTTATTAAACGACACTAAAAAAATTGCCAATGTTGACAAAACCAACAATTTCACAACAATAATGTTTTGTTTAAATGCCGCACCTGTAAAATGCATAAAGTTAACAAATTAAATAAATCACCAATAAATAAGCACATGCAAAAAGTTGAGCTTACAAACTTAAACCTATATAACCACAGTATTTAACATTTAAAATGCGTACAAGCATCTAATTTAATTTACACTTTCGATTTCTAAAGTGTTGTGTTGAATTACAATTTGCATAGTTTTTGTGGTTGCTCCATATGAAGGGGCAAACATAGTTGGAGAGTAGAGTTGTGAAGTCACGAAGTGGACAGAAATAGATATGTGTAAGAGCCGGAAGATAATTATAATATTACCAAACTTCTTTTTGTTTTCTTAAAAAATTGAAATTTTTTTGAAATTTATATACGTAATGTTGTAATTAATATTATGTAAGATTATTATTTTATTTTTTGAATATACATAATTGCTTTTATTTTCATGATGCATAAAACGGGTAAAAGAATTTTTTTAAATTAAATCATAATTGTTAAATTTAGAAAAAAATAAATGATTCAAAATATTTGTATCCACAATTATTGATGACTGCACAGATCAAAGTGCAGTGACGACAAACGCCTTAGCTTTGCATAACATATTTTTAGAATTGACATCTAAAATAATTTGTTGCAGCCAATAAATTTGGTGACACAATGATTTCTTCATCTTCATTTCCAAAAATACATCAAGTGATGTAAAATGTTTGACAAGTAAAGTCACACGCGTCGCATCATGACAATTTTCTGTAATCACGAAAACTGCGGTGTTTAAGATAAACGTCTCTCGTTTCGAAATTTATTTACTGTCTTATTTTACGAAGTGTTTAATAAATTAACAGAGCTTCATGTCTAAATACTATGTTTAACATTAGTCAATTTTTCAAGCATAATATTTTGGGAAATGGAACAAACACATTTGATTGATAAGAAGCATTAAACAGATTGTGTATGAGAAACTCTTATGAAATTGTATACTTATTTGAATGAACTCATTTATTTAACAACATCGTACTAAAAGCATTATTATAATCAGTTTGATTGTATGCAGTTTGTCTTAAAAGATTTGTGGCTGAATAAAACTATTGTACACCCAATGCAAATCTAGTTAATGAACTTATTAAAAATAATAAAATATTGTACCAAAACATTTCCTTTTTATTTCCTGCCATATATCAAATATTATTAACCCCTTCTTTGCGACTTTTTCACTTGAAATGATATTAAGACGTGAACGATAGTTTTTAATTATACTATTAAAGTTATTTAATGCACAACTCATAAACGCTACAATTTCATTCATTCATTTAGCGAGTCTGCAATTCTCAGCGCAATTAAATTGCAAACCCATACATCAGCCCACACATTCATAATTCATTAATGAAGCAAAAATCTGGTTCCCACATTATCCGCGTGTACAAACATTTATTTATTATTTTTCATTTACCAACGTTCAAGTTCATCTCACTTCCTCAATCACTACTTTTCTTTATGCATTGGAACTGACTACTTGACTTCACTTCATTCGCTATCCTCCAACCTCAACCGACACTTACCTGGCATCGTTCATTTTGAATATTAATCAGCAGCGGTCGCCGTTTGCATTAATTCCCTGGCATACCAACAACCATATAATATTATCATGATGTAACGATTGTAGCTAAAGTTGTATAGAAAAGTAATTTATGCAAATTGAGTGTACAATAAACCGTTACACATGTGATCGCTGGTTTAATAAATTATAAGTTGTTGCATTTTGAATATGTAAATTACAAATACGTAAACGCATTATTGAACGTTAAAGAATCAAGTTATATTAATACTTGTTGTACATAAATGGTTATCGCGACATTTTCTTTAATATTTGTTGTAAATTTGTGATTGGAATAAAATTGAATACTTAAAAAAAAATCCACATTTTGCATTTATAATTGCTATACTTATATCAAGTAAGTTAGCCGTTAGTGTCATTTGTTCGCTTGAGAAAAGTGTTAACAGTTTCTTGCTTAGTATGTGGAATTGCACCGGATGATGTTTATGGGATTTATTAATTGCTCATATTGCTCTATAAGATAATCCTTCTCACCGTTATATCAGAATCTCTTACGATTCTCTCTGAAGTCTAACCCTCCAGAGTTTCAGACTAAATCAATTTTGCTATTTTGGATGTTTAATCAGTACATTCAAAGAATGCGAGTATTTGTGAATCAAACGAATGAGAATGCCTTCTTACTTGGTAAAAGACCAAAGCAATCGCTTCAAATCGAGTGCCCGATGGATGTTTTCGCGCCAGATTAAGCGAGATATGAAGGGTTCCGGGATTTGTTTAAATTAAACATGTTTCGTATAAGCAGAGTTTTTTATTAGAAAGTGTAAAATTATTGTTAAAAATCACGCTGAAGTTTTACCATATGATCACACGTTCTAATCCAGGAAATTGGTTAAATCCAACCGAATTAAGATAATAGTATTCAATTGTTTTGATGTACAAATACAAATGTACTCAATTCGACTAAATTAAACACTGAATTCTTTTGACGCTTCAGTTCATTCATCTTCTGTTTTCATGGATCATTTTAAAATTGATTCAAACCATGATTATTGAATAATATTACAAAATAACCCAATATTTAGTTTGGTTTTGAGTGTAATCAAATTTAAAAAAATACGTATCAAAATAAATAATAAGACTATAATTTAAAATGCTTATAATTCAAATTAAGTCATTACACGATGGTTTATTTAACTATACATATTCGAGATATTCACTAAAAAAAAAAATACTCTGTGGAGCCTATAAAGCAACACAGTCGAGAAACAGTGATATGCAAATTTCAGACGTACCATATAATTAACTAAATATAAGTAATAAGCTTTCCGCTAATCGAGTTGTATTATTTTACAATTCTCATTATTCAAATTGGCTTTCATGTACACCACCCTAAATTGATAGGTGTACGGCGTTACTTTCAACAAGACGCCACAGCTCAGAATTGCACGCCTTTAGGACTACGCCACAGCATTTTGTAATTAACCGTCGAGGTCTTTTGTTCATTGTCTTAAAATGCTTGCAATTACATTGTTCCCGTTGATTTTTCTGCTGTTTGAATATAGCTAATCAGTTGTTGTACGTACAGACAATCATCTCCCTCCACGGCTGTCTGGGTAACATAATCAAGTTAAGTACAATTCCCAAAAACCGCTTCCTCTTTCTTAAAATACAAACAAAAATTAACGTCTTCGCGATGGTATGTTTACTTGGTGCTTGTAATAGAGTTTCATAACATTTTAAAATAATATGCGCAGAACAGCAGTGGTAGTCTGGGCACCTGTTGTATATGAATAACTTGTTCTTATATAGATTTTGTGCGATAAGAATTTCTTTATAGCTACGTTGCTGCGTTTGTGTAAGAACTAAAAACCGTTTCACTTCAATGATTTAATGGAATTTAAAAATATCAAATGTTATATAACTTTAGTCTGGTTCAAATCAACTTAATTCAGAGAGTAAATGTATGCCCAGAAAAACGTCATAAAACATTTTCACGGTTTTATGGGGCCATAAATTCATTGGGTTATGATTTTTTATTGTTATTTAATTGAATGTGCAATGATTTTCGTTTTTATACACCGTGGAATTTAATTAAGTTTAACGTAAATTTTTACGTCACCTTAGTTCTGAAGCGCCTCACACAATACACGTGCAGTAGATTTTAAGAATATCACTTAAATATGCAACCCGTTTTGAATATCATCAAATATTTACATAAATCACCTAATTTCTCAAAGACGCACTTTATAAAGAATTCATTAAAAATGAATGAAAATAAATTCATAAATGTCAACATTTGACATTTTAATGAAACCACACGCTATAACTGGGTTCATTAGTCGCTACTGCTGCATTTTGTTTAACTTATCATCTAGTGGCCGCAATTTACATTCAATCGCGCATAGTCTTTGAGTGCAATCAGAAAGACTTCTGGCCGTTTTTTTATTGCGCATGAATTTAACGATTGCTATCGTAAAATGCACAGGTGCAACTAATTTTATTTTGTTATTAAATAATAACAGAATTCTATTTTTATACTTAGTTATAATAAAAACTCTGTGGAAAATTATAATTAAAAAGTCATTGTTAGAAAAATTCTTAAAATTATAGAAAAAAAACTTTTATTCGAAGGAGAAAAGCGCGTTGTGACAAAATTATATAAAAAAAAGTCTTACCCACTTACTAATATATTTTATGTCATCGCAACAAGGTTTAAAAGTGCATTTAAATTGAATGAATATTTTTCAAACAAATAGTCCATTGTTCGTCATCCTGCTGCTGCACAATTAACTATAGCCATATTATGGGATGTCAATTTAAACTTGTAATTTAAAACTCAAATGTATACATTGGATGTGATGAAACAAAAAATCCATCGGAAGCCAAGGGTGTGTGTACTGTGGGAATAGGCCACAACAAAATTATGGGGGAATTGGTATAGGGAAGCCCTCACTGCAACATAATTAAAAGAATAGAATTATTTGTATGCAAAGAGGGTTGTGGTAAATTAACGGCTTTATTGTGTTATTCTTTAAGTCTGAGAAGATTTTAACATTTTCTTTGTGTTAGTAAATGCTATGAGATGACAATAAACTACACAATGCTTAAGACATGGCAGGACATCCATATATAATGTGGTGTAATTGTTATGACATCTTGGTCATCTGTAAATTGCTCATTTTTTTTATATTAAAGAGCTTCCTGTGAGAGTGCATTTGTGCAACAAATTGCACAATAAATGTATAAACGCGACGTGTGCACTTCCTTATACATTCTTAATACACCATTTCTTAACAAGATGTTATTCTTAAATGCGGAAATGTATGTACCTACACAGAATGGCCAAAGTAACAAACATTTTAAAGTATGTACACAAACCAACCGTATAAGCTATACTTCTTCAGGTTTGCAGGAAAGCCGCGCGAATGGCTCGCGTTGACTTTTACCGTGATGCTTTTTCTTGGAGGGAAAAATTCGCGCTTAATCAGGTTTTTTCTAAAAGGCCTAAACCAAACGTGTACACATTCCACATTTTGTATACACAACGTATCTCCAAGATATATCGTTTCCAGTTCCACACACTCTTGCATGATTTGCCCACATGTGTAAAGTCTTACTCTTACATTATTTTCTTGAAAAATACAACAAAAAATTACGTTAAATAAATTCGTATTGGTGGTGGGGATGGAATTATGTTTGGAATTAAATAATAATAATAATAATATAATGAAAAGATGGCTCTCCTATATACAAGGCTGAAGGCAAAGAAATAAGCAGTCGCATATTTTTATAGGAACCGGTTGGTATTTTGCTATATACGATCGTATACGCGCTTTTCGATCTCGCCGGGTGAATTTGTTCTTTCAATAATACACGAACATTATATTATAATAGTTATTTGTAATACATTTTCGTATACGACATATACGTATGTAACTTTTATATGCAATAAAACAAGAATGTCTTAAAGAAGCCATCGGTAAAATGTTGCTTAATGCGAAAGGGGCAGCGCAGCGCCAGCCGCATCGTTACTCCTTCTGTACACATCAGTACCTTTAGTTGAATTGAATAATGCGAGACATATTTTTAATGCCATAAGTACATAATATGTATAAAATTTGCAGACGCGGTATAATCAGTGATGTGTAAATTATTTATACAATATCATTCATATTTTATAATAATGGTGAATAGTAATCCGATATCTTTTATACCATGAGCCATGATCAGAGGCTTGGCAAAAATAGAGTGAAATATAATGATGTTTTGAAGGCTGGTCTAAACTAGTGATTGGTAAAATATTTAATATTTTCAGTGTATTATAACAAATAAAACATTTTAAACAATTAAAGTAGGTTTAACTCAGTAGTCATAAATTGATAAGACATAAAATGAAAACTTTGGAAACTATAATTTAATCTCAGAAAAGGGTTCGTGTAACAGGTGCATCATTTTCAAACATCAACACGCTTTTTTTCTTAATCTTAAGTAATTATTACAGTTTTTATCTTAATGTTCACTTAATCTCAAGAACGAAACAGTTTTATTTTGTACGAGTGTCTTCAAAACGAATTTATGTTTTTTTTTTTGAAATATGTATTGTACTTGATGGAAGTGGATGCAAGTGGAATCAAATACTACTGTGAAAAAAAACCGAGAATAATATAAATTGTTAACATCTTAAGGACTTGTTATGTGGAATGTAGAAACTGTTATTAAACTTAGTAATACAAGAGTCTAATACTAATCTACATAGATTCATCTTGACATAATTATGGTAAACATCACCTGTTTCTTATTTAACATAAATTGCGCAACATTTTTCAAATGTGTATATGAATTAGTGTTGTTTACATTTAACTTGTGACATGTTATGGAGTTGAAATTTGTGTAAAACATATGAAAAGATTAAGATTTAGATATTTTAATTTTTTGTAAGATTTATTAAAACTTTTAAGTAGCAATCTCTTATTACGTGTGCTCCGAATCAATTCAAAAATGCATACACATTTTGAATCATGCAATTAAAACTGACAGTGTTTCCAAAGATTGGCTTTAAGGTTCCGAAAATGTGGCACGTCAAGCTTCAATTTTGAATTAAAATCTCATAAGTATATTTGATCTCTAAAGATTATATAACTAAACCAAATTCACCCACCACATTTCCATCCATACAAAAATTAGTTAATCATTGATTTCTCAGCATGATAAAGAATTTAGGTCATTCCAATGATTCCCTGCAGAACGCATTCCAAATTCCACAGCTTCAACTCAAATGATCATAATATAGAGGTTCTTCCCTCTCTAATGATCATCATCGGATTCCATTTCACTGTAATATGTTTTTGTCTCGTAATCTTAAACACCAATAATTAAGCAGTCACGTTTCGATTTTGAACATCTTGAAACGATATTCTAACCAACGGAATGCAGTTTTAAAATATGTATGTTGTTTAAAAATTGGACGTCATTGGATGCGGCTGTATCGAAAATGTTTACATAAGACGATCCTTTTTTCACGATAATTTCATTAATTAATCCTTCACTAATTTTGGTTCGCTTTAATGTTAAATGCACGTTTTCGAATGTTAAAAATATTTTTGTAACTGCATTTTTATTTTAATTAAATGCGTTGGTTTTAAAATAATTTAATTTTGACTGCATTGTTTTTATTTTTAAGTCGAGCTGTTTGGATAATTATTGAGTTCTGTAATTTTTTAAATTTAAAACCGTTAACTACAGACAATAATTTAATACATATTTAAATCAACTTGCATGAGTCAAACAATATGTACGTATTTCAATCTCAAATAACATAATATGCTGAACTTATTATTATATTGCACAATATTTATGAAAATTTTGTAAAGGAAATTGCATTAGATAGATGTGCAATTGAAAGAATGATGTTTCCGCTGGATATGTTGTTGGTCGTTGGTTATAGTTTCACTTTGATATAAATAGAAATCTGTGGTGAAGACTGAAGTTACATGTGCAGCTTTGCTTAACTTTCATACTTTTGTTGTCTGTTCTAAGATTTCTGTAACAATAAAATTTGGAATTTATTGAATTTCCCATTGAGGATAAAGACGATTTAATGTGTTATGCATCGTAAAACCACAAAGCGTGCCTCGGTACACTTATTGTTTCCTCTTAATACTTCTTGCAGAATTAAAGGTCATAAATTTTAATGAACGAAGAAATTAATGGGTGAAAACTTAAAACTATTATTTATAGCGCTTTGCTTATTCTCATAAAGTTTTCTATAACTATAATAAATATTGGAATTCATCATTTCTGTAAGTCTTATATTTAAGTTATAACTGCAAAGTATTTACTATTATAGACAAACAATAATTATTCGTTGACTGTTGACTAGTTTTATTTAATTTTAATGTAAAAACTTTCAAATTTCAAAAAAAACCTACGAATGCAACTTATTTTATTGCAGATTATTAAATATATATTATAAAAAATGTATTGAATAAAAATAATATTACCTTTAAACAATATTACATTTCTAAACATATTTTAATAAAAAATACTAAAATTACATAATGTTTCTCATTTCAGTTGACTCTGTAATATTTTCTGAGTGACATCAATTATTGCAACCAAATTGCAATTCAAAATTTATCTATCAACGCAATTCAGTAAAATTGTGCATTGTTTTGATCATCACATTGAGTTTTGCTGTAACGACAATTTCATCCATTGCAACAGAACGTATTGTTTGAATCTGCATCAAGTTTCATGCATCTCCGATTCACAACAATATCACTGCATCATTTGACCAGACTGGTCAATCAACGGATACATCATCACAGTGCTTTCTGCTGTTCATGACAAAACACGTCCGCCTATATTTGGACCAGCCCGACAACAATCAGTGACATGTAACAGTACACTGAACTTGCCAGACTCGTATATTGTTGTGTCTTATGTTTCCATGAAAACGAAACGAGCTGCAACTGTATTCAGTCACAAAAAACATAGCTCAGTGTTCACAAAAGAACTTTCAAAACCACAGGACTGACGCAATGTTCGTCCTGAAGTGAAAAAAAACCAGTGAAAATCTATATTTAATATTAGGGTGCAAGGGAAAATCGGGCCAGAAACGGCCTGGGCAATTCCAGTGTGCGTGGGTAACCCAGAGCCATCAACATTCTTTCAATAATTGGACAAAATGTATACGAAAACCTTACGAAATACAACCTCATATCACAAATTATATCATGTGAGAAAATTGAAGCGCATCATAGTGCAGACGACAGAGTGCCAATGCTGAAACACATGCCACCGGGCCCGGCGCCCGGTCAAAATCGTTCAGTGCGTGGCCTCAGTCGCAATGGCGGTTGTTCAACGCAACCCCTCAATGTTTCCACGTTGTCCACACCGGGAGGTATGGGCAACGGTGGCGGCGGAGGACTACCGAAAATGATGGCAAATGGCGGTCCACGGATGTCCTCAGTTCTTAATACGACACCGTTGACATCCATCTCATCACATAATAACAATAATAATATTCACTATAATATTAAGCATCGAATTGGAGCTCGTGAGGCTCTTACTAGTTTAGGATTACTGTGCTTAGGTGAGATTTCTTTTACTTAAATCATTTTTATTTGTATACTTATTTAAATTTGCTTAACAGTTTCACTACTACTGGCACTACTCTCGTTAATTTTCTTATTGAAAATTTCACCGGGAGGACGTGAGCCACCACCGCCACCACCTGGTCCTACATCAGCTGAGGACTACATTATTGTGTACGATGTGACACTGGCCCTATGCGCTTTGTCCCTATCGTTGAATTTGTGCTGTCTGCTGGTGTGCGCCATTCAGTTTCTGTTTGCTGTAAAACTAGTGCGAGCACCTGTCACACCTGGACGGTAAGTTAATACCTCTGTAGTGTATTTAAATAAGCGGAACTCAGTATAAGGGGAAGGGACCTTTAAGGATGCGTTTCATTACACATTTAGCATGTTGTAAGTTTGTGATACGGGACGGGAACCGATGGCACGTGTGTACTGACTGCTGACGAGAGTATTGCCCATATGCCTCCCATGTAAATAAATATGTAACTATCAATGTACATATTATAATTTTTGTTTTGTCAGTCACATTTAAATGCCCTTTTTCCGTTTCTTTTTTATGAACTCAATGCTATGCAGGTGGTTGGGGTCAGTTAAGTAGTAAAAACAAGTCATCATGTTCAGAATTTAAACCAAAAAAAAAAAACTGTGGCGAGTATTTATATAGATTAATGGATTGCTTACCGCACGCCCGATACTCGTAGTGCAGGAATTCGGTTCCATGGCTTCTGTTTCCAGTATTTACACAACATGCGTGTAATTTAATATCCAATTGAACATGGCTTGACATTCTGTGATTGAATCCCTAGTAACTTCAGTATGTGTATTAATTGTTGGCGGTTCTCAGGTGGTTTATTGTTTCGGATAGAGGTTTTAAAATATAAATCTAGAATCAATTTACTGAAAAACCTTCAGTTAGGATTTATTGCTTTGTCATTGATTTAACTGGATTTGTGATTCTCTTTATCTATCATAAATGGAACAAATACGTACATTTAAACAATTTAATTACTTGCATTAAAACCTTATCAAAAATCTACCACATGCACATTTTTTTCATTTAACATTATATGATAATAATTTATTAAAATTTTAGTGGAAACAAATATCTGCAAAAGTCCAGTGTCAGCCGGATATGCGCCGTAGGAGGCTTCTTTATATCAATACCAATATTTTTAACAGGTAAAATAAATATATTTGCCATTTTAATAAAACACAACGTTGAACATCCCCCATTTGATTCTCAGGAATAATATTGTACACCTTCACCCAGTTTCACTCAACGCCAGCAATAATCACAAGCATACTCATAGGCGTTGGCATAGTGTTCTGTGGCGGCGCTATGGTGCACAATGTGTTTGTGTGGCAAAAGGAGAAGACGATAAGTGTCCGTCAGAATCCACTCAATCTAAATCTAAGTCTACAGCAGCCTATAAGTACAATAACGCCGCCTGTGCAATTTCTGAATCACAGCGGCAACCTTCATCTCAGTCATCATCACAATCACAGTAATCACAGCAACCACAATACCCCATTGACGCATACGTCGCAGATGAGCCACGGCACTCCGGTGACACCGCTCTCACCAAATCATTCGCATGTCAGTTTCAATCATTCGTATGGTGTTCCCACGTATGGTGTGCGTGCCGCTACAGCGACACCACCAACACCCAAAGTAGGAACCAATGCAAATTCATTGCATCCTGGTAGAGATGCGAGCGGTTCCATTAGTCCTGGCATGCCAGGAAATCCATTGGACTTGAGCAATGTAACGACAAATTCGCCGCATGAGCTTTCAACTTTGGTGTAACTGGAAAAATGACATGTGGGGCTTAGTTTTAAATGAAAATGTTTGTGAGAAAAAGAATTGCTTATTGGACAATGCATTTTTATAATGCAATTAATTTTACTAATTTAAATTTAATTATTTGTTTATTGTAATTGTAAATAATTTATTGTGTTTAATTAAATTATTTACGTTTTTAAATGTTCACGTACCTAATTTTATTGTGCTTCAGTATATATTGTCATAAATCAGAATAATGCTGAGAGGATTGGCTTTAAATTCCTCACAAAATAAATTACACATAAAAAATAAAATAATTGAAATGAATAATTCGAAGATGTTTTATTACATTTATATTTTGCTTATAATTTATTAGTCTTTAAAGTTTAAACGTAACATAAGTAACTTATAAGTAACGATTAGTATAAGTTTATTTTATATTTAACAATTTTTATTTAATTACTTTACAATTTGGACAAAGGCAGCTTCCATCTAGAATGACGTGCAATCGTCCCAAAGTGTCTTTAGTAAACGTTAGTGGCATTTTTGGTCCATCTTTTCCAAACACAATGGTCTTACCACCTAAAACCTTTTCACTATCAAAGTCTCTTGCAGTTGAATTTATTGTGCCTGAAAATTTTTGAGGTGCTTCCTTTGCTTTATCATTTGATTCCTCTCCAGTATCATTCTCATTCTCTTCATCACCTTCACTTGATACTTGTTTATCGTCCTCCTGTTTTTCAACTGACTCAATCTTTTCATCAATCTCATTTAATGGCATTTCTTTATCCGCGGACTTTTTAATATTATTTGATTTTTGCAATTTATTTCCAGATAATTCACTGAAAATAACTTTCATTTTTTTACTGAATTTATTGTATAGATCGTAAAATTTGTGTGCTTCGGATGAATCCACAAAGTAACTGTCATCTCCCGTTAGACGATCAAGAATTGCCTTCTCTTGCAAGTAATCCTTGGCCGAGAGACCTTGGCGATGCGTTTGCATGGACACGGCACGCATTTTTGAGTCTTTCGAACTGGATTTGATAGGTAATGAGTTTCGTATGGCAGGTGTTCGATTATTACGGGACGTACTAGCAACTGCACTTTTTGAGGCTCGTGTAATTCTGCTGGCGGCAAATTCGTCGATATCATTGTTGGGGTTGATCTCACCCGAAGGTAAATTGTCATCGAAGTAGATGAATTCTTCTGGGTGTGGTTCCCCACTGAATTCGGTACTGATGGATTCAACAGCTGTTGATGTATTGATGTCGGTTGAGGTGTTTGTATCGGCTGAGGTGTTTGCATCGGCTGAGGTATTGTCAGTATCTGCTGAGGCATTGTCATTGATCGCTGAGGAATCTCCTTGATTTGCAGAAGTATTTTCGGATTTGTTTGTGGGATTTCCTGACTCTGTGTTATCTTGGTCATTGCTGTGTCCAATATACTCTCGTCCTTCGTCGGATTCATCGGTTGTGTCATCACTGACTGCGGCAAGCAATTGCTCCCACAAGTCAAATTCGTTTTGTCGTTTGGTTCGTTGTTGTTTTGAGGTTGCAGCAGCAGTCTTGGTGGATCCTTTTCGACTTCTACGAAATGGTTTTAGATTTGGTGCACTTGCAGGTTCGTCCGCGGTTTTGGCGTCATCATTTACATCAGACAACCTAGTGGATATTGGTAAAATATCGGTAGGATCGACATCGTCTTCAGATAGAACTTCAGATTCATTTTCTTCGCTATCTGCTTTAGTTGTTGGTGTCTTTTTGGTTGTATATCGTTCAATAATGTTGTAAATGGTATCAAGTTCCTTTTGCAAATCGGGAACTTTTTTGTGATACTTTCTTGGCTTTTTGATTAGTGTTTTTGTAGGTGCCGTGACAGTGATTACATTCTGGTCACATTCGACTGATGTATCTAAATACGATAGACTGTCATCTTCACACTCTGAATCGGAAATGTCTAGTTGTTTTGTTTTATTGTAGATCTTCTCTATGAGTTGTACTAGTTTGGCTTTTGAGTACTTACGATGATTTTTTGCAACGTTTGTTTTCTTGTTTGATTTTGTTCTTGTGGTTTTTGGAGGTACAGTGGTTGTATCTAAAACTTCCTCGTTGCTACATTTATCCGATTCATCATCTTCAACAGGAATGTCATAGTGGCGATGATCATCATCCTCAATACTTGTTTTTATTATGTCACCATATTCAAAAAGCGTTTTCGTAAGGTGTTCTCCAACTGTACAATTTTTCTTGCAACGAATTTTGTAGGTGGGATGTTTATTGTTTGGATTCATTTGAATTGAATGTACTTTTCTAAAAAAATTGTTTGAAAATAAATAGGATTTAAAAAACTTTTTTACAAACATAATTAGTGACTTACTCTTTGCAGCATCCAGATTCTTCTGCATTGGTGTTTATTGATAGTACCAACGAAATACTTGGACCACAATGTTTTGAACTTGAGTCTGGATCTGCATGCTTTTTAGGAACGACACTCCTTAAAAAAGGATAAAAAACACGTAAATCAATGAATGGAATGTTGTCGAAATTTAATATTCAATTTTACTCACTTTTCTTTATAATGTTCTGGTAATCCGTGGATAACCACTACAAAAGCCACACTAATTGTAAGAACATATAAACGCATCATTATTAAAACACTTTAAAGGATACTCAATTTTTAATAAATATAAAAATATGTAAGAGGCAAATGGCTTGGATTGTTAATTCATTTGCAATTAACTTGACACTGTTTCCAATTGCCAGCAACGGCTCTGTTTTATATTTTCGCTTATACTTGCAATTGCAACATGAATGGATCACTGACATGCAATTGAAGGTGACGCTTCAGCATAATTGTTATATCACGAGCAAGGTCTATGCCACGAGTTTAGTGGAATTGTTATTGTGTAATATTCATATTCTGGGAACATATTGTGTGTTTCGTGGTTTCGGTAAGAATGAAGCACTTTCAGCAAATGCTACACGCTTTATTTAAATTTCTAATTTCTAATGGCGTGAAGTCAAAATTATTTGTACAACGTTTGATTTTTCTTGTAAGGTAATAAGACCTATTCCGGATTCTAGGATCATGTTCTTTGGATCAGCTTCTCTAAATTAATTTAAAATTTTATTTACGTTACTTTAGTTTCTAAGCATAAGTATTTGTTTATATTTGATTGCAGTCAAATTTATCAATTTAACAACAAATTAATAACATAACAATTAATATGTTTTAATTTTTAATTGTAATTCAACCGCCATAACATATGATAGAACATATACATACATATATGTGAATAAATAAATATATCTCAATCTTACACAATTTATTAACATGCACTATGGCCATAACATTCGAACATAACCTGCAAAATAAGTTGTATTTTTAACTTGTATTTTGAACATATTTTATTCAATTAAAAACATTTAAATATAAAATGTACAAAAATATTGTAAAAACCGCGAAGTATATGTTCCCAAGAATAAATTACAATACAGCAACATTTAAAACCAGTGCAATACACCAAGCCGGCCACTCCAAATGGGCGAACATCAAACATGTAAAAGCCCTGAAAGATGGTCAGAAGGCGGCAGCCTTTACCAAATTGGGTCGACAAATTCGCTTAGCAGTTCAAGGTTGTTATGCACTTAAAAATATAACTCAAGTAAAATGTCAAAACAAATGTCGTTATGTCCTACAGAGGGTGGATCACCTAACCCAGCGATGAATTCCAGTCTTCGCAGTATAGTCGATGAAGCACTTCGAAAGAATATGCCGGGTGGAACAATTGACAAAATCATTAAGAAAGCTGCCTCGTCTCCATTGGATAAACTAAAAAAATTTGTTATCGAAATCAAAGTGGCAAACAAGGCGTTTGTGGTGTGTGTCGCTTACACTGACAATCTGGTGGGTTTCAAGATGAACATTGCGCCAATTCTAAAGAAATCACGGTAAGGCATTAATTGATAAATTTCCATATTGATTTTGTGGCGGTTTAATTTTAATTTTTATGCTATAGTGCAGTTTACACAGATAGCCGCCACATGTTCCAGGAGACCGGAGTCATTCAAGCCTTATTGCCTAGTGCAATTGAAAATGCAGCTATTGAAGAGCATTGTGTAAATGATGCTATCGAATGTGATGCTGAAGAGTTTGAGGTTTTGGATGCTGACAAAAGATTGGTGGCATTTACATGCAATCCTGATCATATTGAAAAGGTGAGGACTCAATTGGCCGGTAAAAGTTATACCATTGAGAATTCTGAGCACCTTTTTGTTGCTAATTCATCTATTGAGCTTGGAGAAATGGAGCAAAAATTGTATGACAAGTTGATTGAAAATTTAAGTGATATTACTGAAATTGAGAGCATTTTTGATAATGTTGCTAATTGATTTATTTACGACTTAGGAGTCCAAATGTTTGTATATAATAATGCGAGTATGATAAAAATAAATTTTTTATTTATTATTTATTTTACATTTGTATTATAAATTATTTCTTTCATAGCCATTTAGGTAAGCATATTTTTATTTTAAATGCCGTAGGTAATTTATAAATATTAAAATGAAATACTAATGTAAATACAATTTATGTCTAAAATCTTTAATAGTTATGTATTTACGAAACTAAATATTATTAAAGCATTTGTGTTCTTATTTCAAAACAAATAATGTAGTACACTTAAATGTCAGCTATTATCTTCCTCTTCCTCCTGGTTTCTTGGCTCCCCGGTTAGTACTTCGTTTGGCCGTCAAATTAGGTCTGAGTGATGCCGACACTTGGACTTCTCCACCCGTGTCTGGTGTCATATATTGAACTAAATCGGGAAATTTTTTCTCAAAACTTTTCCACAATATTTTTGATTCATTTTGAAGTGGTGATTGCATTATTTCAAATTTAGTCTCCAGCTTTTTAAAGACGGGTAAAGCTTTCTCCAGATGTTTGATCTGTGCACAAATAAAGAAGAAATATATTAAAATAAATAAATAAAATCTGAAACTTATAAATGGATTAAAGTGAATCTTTTATAAATGAATATAAACAAACTAACTGCATTTCCTTCGTCAACTTTTTGTTTATCCTGTTTTTCCGTTTTAGATATTGGTGCGGCTTCCTCATTTTGTTCAACATTACTAACACCACTAGCTGCTGCATTTATGTCTTCATTTTTGTTAGGTGGCAAACGGTATTCAATAATATGATTGCAAACCAGCAAATAGTCTTTAATTGACGCCATTCCTTCAGCACATCCAATTTCTGCAACATTTTTTTCAAGCTCGTCTAAAAAAGGTAATAATATGTTAAAATGCCCTTATAATATAAATATCATATACGCTTTGCTTTATGTACCATAAAACCAGTGAACATGCTCAAAATACATGTACAATGTTATAGCATCTAAATGATAGACAAAAAAGCGAAAAATGGCCTGTCGAAGTGCTTGATTGTCATCGCCAACAAATGGCAGCTTTTTGGTTATGAGTGTGTCGGCAAATAAATCAAGTCGGCGAAGAAACTGTATAAAAATATATGCAATTATAGTAAAGAAAGAAAACTTTGAACATAAATTCAAACCAACCGGATAACCGTTGAACACAAAAAGACATTCCCACATTGATATATGAAAGAGTAGAAAATTTTTGTTAACTTTAAAACTAACAATCAAGTTATTCGCACGTTCCATATAAACTTTGTCACCGGAAACAAGAACTCGTAACAAATACAAATATGGAAGACCACGCATTTTCAAAAAATCTTGGGCTAAAAGCGCTAAAATACATTCGATTGCACGACTTCTTAGGAGTGCATTGTCAGACAAACAGTACGGCATCATGTCTTTAAGAGCTGGTTCCATAACAGTAGAAAACCTTAAAAATAAGATAACAAAATATTTAACACTTTTAAACCAAGAACAATATTTGTTTGGTATAATTATTTTGTACCTTTTACACAGATCCTCCAATGCAACAAACAAATTGTTAAGAATCTTGACATTACTAAATTTTTGCATTATTTGTTGCATTATAGGTGTAATTTTAAAGCATAATCTTATGTCTCTGATTGCCAATCGCGTCAGTAACAACATTGATGCATTCATTTTAATAATAACATTGTCCATTTTGTATCGCAAATCATTTTTGATTGCTTGTCTTAAAAAATCCAAAACATGTTCCACAATTGTCTTGTTTGGAGGGGGCACGCGATCTGTATTTATCTCAGAATATAAAATCATGGCATTAATAATGCGATTGTCCATGAAATTTGGTATGAACAAGGCTTTTACTGACTCAAAAAACACAACCTCCACTTTCTAAAAGAGAAAACAATATATGTTAAATTATTTTAAAAATATATTTATTTGCAAATAGATAATAACTACCTTATTAAGAGATTCCAGCCAATTATTATAATCAGTTTTAGTTTCTTTTCGCCGAATATAACTGCAGGCATTGTAATAACGACCTATGTGACCCACTTCAGTATCAAATGTTAACAAAATACTTTCCAAGCGTTCCAACAAAAGCATGCGACTGGGAGACTTTAAATGGGGAATCGAACTGACGACAACTTCCAGTTTTAAATAGTTTTGTTCGGAGTAATGTGTCATTTTGTGCAGAAAAGATTCCAAAAATTGCTGAGTAAAGGTTTCTGGATCCCGAACCTTTTGAAATGACGACATCATGTGAAATAACACAAGTGTCTCATTGGAATGTCGACTGTTGATGTGAGACTCCAAGGCACTTACATGTGTATCATTTACTAAATAACTTGGCCTACAGAAAATTATTACAAAATTGCTTATTATTTAATGGGACTTTCAAGATAATTATTTGTGATATATTACCTGATACCATCGTCCTTGAGCAAAAATTTCTGAATAGCTTTGCCAACAATACCGCGAGGCTCTTGTAGTAGCATATGTTCAATAAGGAGCCAGGGAAACTGATCATCTTCATTAAAAGTATTTTCAAATCGCTTCAAATTGTTGAAGACATTATTCATAAAGCTCTATAAATATTTTTTAACTTAATAAAAAAATTTCCAATAATTCAGACAAAATTAATTCAATACATACTGTGGAGAGAACCTTGATAAACTTTGGATCTTTTTCATTGGCATGCCCAACGAGAATGGACGCCCATAATGCCAATAAACTAACATTTTTCTTGTGAACTGACAGCCATTGATCCAACACCACTATTATAAATGTTCGTACAGTAATCGTACCGGTAATAGAACGCTTTATGAACTGTTCATGCAACATTGTATCATTAATGACCCTAGGATTAAGATTAGCCAAGTCCCTTATAAACGATAACACAGCGATCTGACAATGACAATCCTTGGTATTAATTAAGTAGAAACAATTATTGAGTAGACTATCAAGACACGGCTGCAACGTTTCTATTCCGGGAATATCACAAACACTTTCAATTGGAGTCTTGTATTGACACACCATTAAACTACTGGGCTCAAAATTTGCGATGAAACAATTTTCTACAAATACTTTACTGATGATCTCGCGTGTCTTTGAACCACCATTGCTAAATTTGGAAGTCAAAATTTTGATGGCCAACTTTTTGATGTTGTCACATTTGTCAATAATTTTCTCCATCAAAACACGCAGCATAGCAACTTCACGAGGTGTTTTGTTAACGGCGGTTTCTTGTTTCTCGCTCCAATTGTATTGCACGTCAATACACATTAGCTCGGAAATGCAATTTATTGCATTTATGCGATGGGCTTTTAAGTTGCTGCAAGCCAATTCTTCCAGGAACGTCATAATAGATACGTCGCAAACGGCCATCAATACGCTCTCGTATTTGATAATAATTTGCATATTTTGTGCATACTGCTGTTCCTTGGTCTGTGAATCATGATATTTCTATTAAATAACAATTAATGGAAATTATAACAATTGATATTTTACATAAAGTGCCGAATTAGTCAGGGCACATTTGGCGAATTTTATCATAACTGCACTGTAAACTGTTGGCCCGCGCTCAACATTTCGCACAACCCAATCCGAGATGCTACTGTACGGTGGTTCGCTGCCTGGCCAGTTGCCTCCACTTAATAGTTTGGGTGGTGCGTTAAATTGATTAAGCTCATATGTATTCTCCATTAAGTTCCATAGGCTGTCTTCCACGCTACCGTGTATGGTGCGAACAAGTGCGTCAAAAATAGCGTAGCATTTAATAAGGATTTCACAAGAATCTGTTAAATAATAATGTTTAATACAAAATGAGCACATCAACGTAACACTTTAACAACTCACTCGGTCCATATAATCCTTTTTCATAGAAATAATAAATAAGGTTTCGTACGGCGTCAATAACTAAAAGTCGCACTGTTGGACATTTTTCCAATGACACAAAACTGAATGTTAACCTAAATGCGTCCAACACTCCCATTACTTGAAACTCGATGGCTTGGTGATCTGGCGTTCTATTGTTGCTAATTTCATTTTGTTCAACATCAGCAAATAATTGCAGCAAATCCAGTGAGCGCTCAATCAAGTTTTCATTGAACGCATCCACTTGTTGTGCCCCTGGTATTGCCAATAATAGCACATACGCCTGAGCCGTTAACATCGAGATTTTGCGAAAGTTGCTGTCCTCTTTCACGCACAATCCAACTGATATCATGGCATACATATTGACGCAAAAGTTTTCGGCACCCAGGCCTTCTGTGATGGAATTCCAACTGTCGCATGATGAGACAACACTGTCGATCTCACGAATTTGTCGAACGGATGAGGCAATGTCACACAATAGATTAATAATCTCTTCATCGTTTCGAATTTTTCTAATGACGTCCAGTTTCTCCATGCGATTGTTCTCATTTTCGTCTGTATCCTCCATTGTGGCGGCAAAAGATTTGTCAACTTCGTCATATGTTAAATTGTAGCTGAACTTTTGTATTAATTGTTTAACGATTTCTCGCAAGTCCATATTAGAAATGAGAATGTATTCAAATTACATTTAACGTAAACATAAAATAATTTTCAATTGGAAACAGATTTTGCACAAACATGAAATGAATTTGTGTGCAACATTAAATTAATTTTATTTACAATAAAATAAAGCACTCAGATTTGAAGTTTGAACACCTGCTATTGACAGTTGACCGATGTATATATATATATTAACTATTCGCACCGCGCAATTTATATATCTCTTCGCGTAGCATAAATAATTCAACATTGTTGCAATATTTCCGAAATCAGTATTCAATCTACAGGTATACATTTACACATGAGATTTTTTGAAAAATTTTTATAGTAGACGATCATGGTTGCAATAATTACTTTAATAAGATTATAATAATTTTTGATAACTTTATAAATTTCTATATTCTATATACTTTTTTTACAATTATTTGTTTAATTAATATTAATCGATACATAAAAAAAAATATTATTGGATCACTCTTTTTTATACCAAAGAGAGAAAAAAAAAATCTGGCATAAAAAAACTCCAGTATGGCATCACTGTTAAATACAATTGACAGCTGACAACTGATATATAAATATATCACTAGAAAGAGCTAGAGTGCAATCTGCATATTCGTATTTCGTACTGCGTACATGCATTTTTTTAGCTAATGCCTAATGCGCATATTTTCATGGTGATCAAACATATATTTTTTAAAAAGTGAATATATTAAGTTAAATTATGTCATTGCTAAATTTATAAAAAAATATCCTTGGTTAGTGTAAAAATCTTGTTGTTTATTAACGATGACGAGTCAAGAAGCAGAGCTAAAGTGTAAACACATTGTAAAGTTAAATTGTGGTCTCCCAAACAGACAGTCTCCTGTCGAGAATGGCGCTAAATTTTTAGGTTAGATTTTTTTCTTTTACTAAATCCTAAATAAATCTTTAATTTAAAAAAAAAATTAAATAACATCTATTCAAATCAACAAACAACATCAGATGATGAATCCGACGCAATTGGTGGATTTCTGGAGAATGGTAAATTTTCGTGGATTGCATTTGGCCGGCATCTGGATGTAAATTTATTGCGCAACGGAAACAAAGTGGCATCATATCAATGTCATGTTTCAGGGTAGGAACATTTTAATTAAAACTAATTTGACCATACAAATTACTGGAGTTTTTATATTGATTGTAGGGCGGTGGATCCAATCATTACATGTGTGACAGAAGTTCAAATGCCAGATGTCCGTAGTTGTATTCTTGCAATCGGAATGCAATGCGCGGCAAATTCTGGGTTAATTGTTATATTCGCTGTGCATGGATCGCGCATCTTGCGAACAATTCAAGTTAGGGATCGTGTTACCAGTTGTACATTGATCAGTGACCAATTGTGCTCATTTAGCCGATCTTTGAAATTTATTGATGGATGTTTAGCAGTGGGCACTGAAAATGGGCGCATTTTTTTACTTGAACTAGATTTTAAAAGATGCAAAGAAGGTAAATTCACCATTTTAATTTTTAAGTTGAATGCATCCAACATTTTTAATTTCATGTCAATTTTGTTGTAGTTCTTTTTCGCAACTTGTCTGTGGATGATGAGCTTATAGACTGTGACATAATTGATGCTGAGAAATCAACTGACATAATCAAACAACGTCACAAGCAATCCGTCAAGGCTGGAATGTCTTTGGCTATTCAACTAGAGATGCTATCCCATGCCAGTCCAATTTTATCCATATTAGCGGTTGATTCGTTGGTCACATTGATTGTCGGCTTTGAAGATGGACGAATGGTTTTGTATGATCTCATGGACCGTCATCCATACCATTTGGCTTATCCACACGATGAGGGTGGCAATAAAGAAGAGGGTCCCTTAGTGAAACTTTCTTTTATGGAGCCGAGTGATGATCCGCGGGCTTGTGCTTATATTTGGGCATTTCACAGTGGGCCAAAAACATCAGTCGCTGTTATGCACGCTGTTGTGTTTGAGCATCGTCGTACAATGGAAAATGGTGGTCATCTGTATGAAAAATTTCAGGCATGCAGTGGACGTTTAACATTGCCGATTTTTGAAGCAGAGAGCACACCGTTATCATGTCAGTGCGTCAAAAAAGTTATACCATATGAGGAAGATGTGCTTAGTTTGTGCTCGTTGGGTTGGACCTCAAAGCGTTCTTCAAATTTATTGATATTCGACTTAAATCAATGGTACAAGGCTCAAATGCCGAGCTTTTGTGATTGGAGAAAATTCCCCAATTATTTGGCACATTTTCGGTTGGAAAAGCATTCATCTTTGGATGTGTTTTTTGACGTTAATTCAATTTCGCCATTCAATACCATTCAAAGACCGGAAGAGCATTTTTTTCCGATTTCATTAAGTTTTGGTATGTTTTATTTAAGTGTTATTTATATTATTTTTAATAAACATTTATTTTAGATTGTTTACATTTAACGGAAAGTATTTGCTCACGCATGCACTGGGTTGGTTTACAAAATAGTGCACTGGACTATTTGAATGCCAGTGGGCCAACTGGCGTTTTGGAGCCTGTACGTACGTACAATGCACTTGTTTATGCAACAATGGTTCCATTATTTACTGATCCAGTTCCAAATAATATCTACCAAACTTTGGTAATTTTTTTCTACATTTAAAAATTTTTAATTTACCTATTTATTACTTTCAAATATATTTTGTTCACTAGAATGCTCGAAGAGAATATATCCTATCTGTGGCATTAGAATACAATTGTGTTGGTATGTTAAAGCAGTGTGCTAGATTGTGGGCCGATGGCAGTCACTTAGGACGTCAAGTATTTGAAGGACTTTCTCTTTCAACACTCACCGATTGGATCTGGAACCGCACTACACGCATCAAAGACTGTTGCAATGATTTGTGTGTTCCATTGTTTGATGGTACTGGTTCTACAATAGATCATCGAACGCAGAGAACCTTGTCGCATTGCTCGAGACAGTTAAAACTTTTGGCTGAACTGATGCAAATGATACTAACATCTTGTTGTGATTACATTCCTAGTGATAGTAAGGACATTATTTTGTTTTTCCCCCATTTCATTTCGTTTAATTCTAAAATGGCGTAATTATAAATAAAAATTTTAAATTGCAGTCAATGAGATGTTGACTCAGCAACAAATCTCCATTCAAATGGCATCAGAGTATCAGGAAGTTCTTCAATGGCTACTTAATATCGGGCTGCTGCCCGAAGGTAGTCATCGTTTATCTGTAGATTCTGATATAGACGATGGTCTCATTCCGTTTCCATATACCACATTGCAGCGATTTTATACCAATCGTCGTCAAAAATATGAGCAAATATGCCAATCGAAGCAATTGAATTGGAATTGTTTATTTATTGATGCATTTGTGGAACAAGAATGCAATCCCGCGGTTTTAAAGCGTCAGTGGCGTCTTGAAGGTGGCACCGGCTATTATCCACCGGCATCCTTACAGTCTATGCTACGAATTCTTCTCATATCGGAATTCTCTACAGAGAAAAAATATGCTCTTTTTATTTATCTCTTTTTGGACTTACATTTATCGCTGTCCAATAAAAAATATAACCGCGTTACTCAGAATTTTATCAAGTTCCCAGCTGTCTTTAATCTGGATCCTGCTCTTATAATGACTATACAGGCTTTTTGGAATTTGGATCATGGCAATTTTGAAGTAAGTTTAAAGTTTCAGTTTTATACATAAATTTTAAATTTTGACATTGATTAATTGTTTGAAAAATGTTTTTAGGAAGCTGTAAGTGAAATAATATCATCACTTTCGAACACTAAACAAATGTCGTCATGGCAACAAGAGCTTCTCATTAAGGTATTGCTGTTACAGAATTTACCACAGTTAGCTCTAAAAACTCTACGAGTTCCATCGCCGCCTATATCCCCCAGTTTGACTCTACAAACATTACTCGCTAATGACATGACTGCCGAGGCCTTTCAGCTCCAACGCTCACGTGGAGGTGATCTTCTAGTTGAGTTCTTTGAGATTTGTTTTGATCAAGGCAAGTACAATGCCATTTTAAAACTGGCCTTAACTGAAGATGAAGGAAACGTTCTTGGTAAAGTGCTAAAATCATCACCGAAAATTTGCGCCGGAGAAAATCTTCATTTCGCCTATCTACTCAACCGTTGCAAATACTCCCAGGCATTACAGTTGCTGGAAGATTTGCAAAAACGGGGTGATACGCATTTGAATGATTTTAAAACACCCAACTTAATGTTGTCCGCTTACAAGCTAACAATGACACCATTAACCGGTCATTTATCCGACATGTTCTTTGAGACTAAGCAGCGACGACAGGTAAACAGTCGTGATGAACGTTTGCAGCCGTTGTCATGTGATTTGTTGAGAAACAAATTGGATATAACACACAGTGGAGTCTATCAGCGATGTCTTTCCAGCACCGATGAAGCAGACACTTCGGTGTATTCCGAAATTTCAAGTACTGCAGACATGCCATTTTTGCGACGTCCACAATCTGAACTGTTTTGGGCACCGCAAAAGCTTACTTTAGTCGAACCGTTGCCATACCAGCCAGTGACAAAGCGTCCCATTGATCGGGATGCCAGTGATATTCAGGAAAATGTGGCGCCTAATAAACGGCGCAAATATGTTCCATCAAACATTGAGAAATCGTTCCTTCGAAATGCGGGTCAAGACATAAATGCATCCCTACTCACCTCATTTAAGGAGAGAACCACCAACTATGGGGGCACGCGCACCATCGAGGAGCAAGAATCGGATGAGGAAGACATTACCAAAACGAAGAGCTTATTGTCCACTCCCATTGTTAGGCGGCGAGATGATCAGACGAACGCTGCAGATGCTGTCACACCACATAGCATTCTAAAACATCGAATCCCTGACATAGAGGAATCATCGCTATGCAGTACGCCGGATCGTAGTGTCTCACCGACTCAAGTTGATCCAACCCAAAGTACTGATGTTCACGATGAGAGGTCTATACGATTCGATTTGCCAAGTCCTAACAGTTCCAATCAATGTTATGACAGTGCTGTTCGAGTGTCGCCTAAAAAACGAGTTGCCATTCATTCCAGTGAATCCACATCTATTTCTGGAGATGTGTATTTTTCCTTGGAGGATTCACCAACAAAATCAGTCAACTTACGCGCAGAATCTGTTGTTGAAGAATCTGCAATTCCAATTAGAACTGTAGAGGAAATGAGTGGAGATGATATGTCGATTGATGAAGATTCGTCACCGCCCACGCCAATTGTGGAATCAAGTTCAATAGAAAGATTAAAAAAGTTAAGTGCCAAATTGAACTCTAAAGATGAAGAAATAAAATTATCCGAAAGTGTAATAGAAAAAGAATCTCTAGTATTGCAACGTCCATTCTTTGCTGATAGACTTCAACCGAGAAAGGCAATTAGAAGTGGTATTGTTGGTGAAGATGTAACACAAAATCATTCAGAAGTTGTAGAAAACGTTCAATTGGATGAGAATATGTCAAGAAATCAGAATTTGTCATCATCACCACGATCACGAAAAAGCCGCTCAAGAACTCCTGAAGTTGTTCCACTTTCACCGTCCCGACGAAGTGAACGATTAATTCAACAACAGAGTTCTACGATATCTGAAATAAGTGGAAGAAGTGCTATTAATAATCACATTTCCAAATTAACGACACAAAGAAATAAACTGCCATTAAGTCGGTTGGTTCTTGAAACAAATGCCAAGAAACTTGTGATGGAACAAACAGTTGCACAATCTCATGATGGCATTTCCAATGAAACAACAATGTCTCTGGAAGAATCTACATTTGCAACCACAAGTTTCATGGGCAGTCAACTACAGTCTGATGGAAATCTCTCCGAAAGTAGTATGTCAGATTTTCAAAATTTGTCACCAATTTATAAAGAGCCACATATTCCACGTACTCCATCGGATCAATCAATGGAATTTCCATCAAGTGCGGATAGTTACAGCTTAAGTGATGTTTCTGGCTATGTAGAGCCTGCACATTCTTATTCTACAGTAAGCTTACAGACTACTTTAAGCGAAGAGAAACCAGAAGTCGAAGAAGAACCGGTTCATCAGGCAGAATTGACTGATGACGCTACCCAAGTAGTTGAAGATTTAACAAATGTTCGAACAGAAGAACAGGCATCGATTGTTGTTCCTGCTTTTGCATCACTTCCAACCGTTAGCTTAGATTCGACTGAAAATTCGTTTGAAATGGATCCATCGTCAAATACTGTTGCTGAGGCTCAGACGAATGAAATTGCTTCGAAAAGTACTTCCGTGCAAGAAAGTATACCAATTGTTAATGAAAAGTTAGTTGAGCGTAAGGATCAAGTGAGTCGATGGGACGTTGAATGCAATTACGAGTACGAGTACGAGAGTAATGATCATGAAAATTTTCTTTATTTGACCAATAATGCAACTGAGGATAGACAACGGGTTGTTGCTGAAGCTGTGGAGCAACACGATGCTGAGCAGGAAGTTATTAATGTACTTGACAGCTCAGAGGAGGAAGAAGAAGGTAGCGATGATTCAGTAGCGGTTGAAGAAGATGATTTCGAGAGTGATATTTCCGAGTTGATTTCCGAGGATGATTTAAGTATGGAGGAGTCAAATGATGTATTTGTCCACGTATCAGATATAGATGATGAAGAAGAAGAGCAAGATCAACTTCCCTATGAATACGAAAGTAATGTGGATGCCGAAGACGAACGTGTTAATCGGGTGAGTGATGATTCGGGCTCTTTTAGAAGCTCTGAAGAACAGTCTGATGTAGACAGTGAGACTGAAAGTGAAAACAACGCTGTCGAAGATCAGGCAGTTCCCGAAGAAGTTGAATCAAGTGACCTTGTTGGCACTCAATCTGAAACATTGCATCAAGCAAATGACGATTATGAGCCCGATGTTCTTAACTTCAACGAAGCGTTTGTTGATTCACCAAATACACTTGAAATATCTAATGTGAGATCTTTAGGCCAAAATGAATACGATGAATCGGTTTCCGCCTTCTCATCTGTTACAACAACTAATATTTGTTCGGAACAGGTTTCCGAGGTATCTGTTGATGTATCTCGAATAGCTCAGACTCCGGATACTTGCATTGCTTTCACTGAGGTATCTGCAACCACTTCTTCTATTGATAATGCGACACTCTCACAATCGGCATCTTCGTCTGATCCATTGAATTCAAGTTGTGTAATTGAGCAAGAAACTTTAGAAGAACTACCTGCGTTGAATGCAACTGGAAATAATCTGAATGACGCGGTGTTTATTTTTGATGCTACTCCAATAACAACTTCAGATCAAGACAGTTCTCAAACACAGTCAAACAAGCTTCCTGTTTCTAATCAATCTGCTGATTCGTTAATTACTATTGTTACTGCTGACGTAGAAATGAGTAGTGCCACTAACAGTCCAATGGACTTTGAGTTAAGTGATGTATATGATGATGTTGACATGCAGGAAGGTGATCAGGGTGATGTCGAAATGGATGATGTTGGTGAGAGTTCCACTGCTAGCATGCAGACTGCTCACTTGGGAGATATGCGTGGTCAAAAACTTGTACAAACCCACAACAACGAAGATAATCGTGTTGTTCAACACAGCGAAGCTGTTGAATTAAAGATACAAGAATTTGAACATAAGAAACTAGAGGAAAACGTAAGAAAAGAGAAGGGGGAGCTTCAGTTAATAAAACAAAAAGAGGATTTGGAAAAAATTGATGCGGAAGCTCTTTTACAAAAAAAACAACAAGAACTCGCAGAAAAAAGGCAAAAAGAAGAAGAGGCTCTGGAGATAAAGAAACTAGAAGTAGAACGAAAAGAACTAGATGAAAAAAGACAGAAAGAAGAAACTATTAAATTACAGAAGGAACAAGAAGATTTGACCGAAAGAAAACGAAAAGAAGATGAAAAACAAAAGCAACTGGAAGCAGATACAAAAGCGAAGGAAGGAGCACTTAAACGAAAGAAAGAACAAGAGGAATTGGAGGAAAAGAAACGAACAGAAGAAAAAGCTTTGGAAATAAAGAGACAAGAAGAAGAAAAAAAACAACTCGAAGAAAAGATAAAAAAAGAGGAAGAAGCACTAAAACTCAAGAAAAAACAAGATGACTTGGCAGAAAGAAAACGAAAAGAAGAGGAAAAACAAAAGCTACTGGAAGCAGAGATAAAAGAGAAGAAAGAAGCACTTAAACGTAAGAAAGAACAAGAGGAATTGGAGGAAAAGAAACGAATCGAAGAAAAAGCTTTGGAAATAAAGAGACAAGAAGAAGAAAAAAAACAACTCGAAGAAAATAAAAAAGAAGAAGAAGAAGCACTTAAACTCAAGAAAAAACAGGAAGACTTGGCAGAAAGAAAACGAAAAGAAGAGGAAAAACAAAAGCAACTGGAAGCAGAGATAAAAGAGATTGAACAAGAACTTAAACGTAAAAAAGAACAAGAGGAATTGGAGGAAAAGAAACGAACAGAAGAAAAAGCTATGGAAATAAAGAGACAAGAAGAAAAAAAAAAACAACTCGAAGAAAAGATAAAAAAAGAAGAAGAAGCCCTTAAACTCAAAAAAAAACAGGAAGACTTGGCAGAAAGAAAACGAAAAGAAGAGGAAAAACAAAAGCAACTGGAAGCAGAGATAAAAGAGAGGGAACAAGCACTTAAACGAAAGAAAGAAGAAGAGGAATTAGAGGAAAAGAAACGAACAGAAGAAAAAGCTTTGGAAATAAAGAGACAAGAAGAAGAAAAAAAACAACTCGAAGAAAAGATAAAAAAAGAGGAAGAAGCACTTAAACTCAAGAAAAAACAGGATGACTTGGCAGAAAGAAAACGAAAAGAAGAGGAAATACAAAAGCAACTGGATGAAGAAATAAAAAAGAGGGATGAAGCACTTAAACTAAAGAAAGCAGAAGAGGAATTGGCAGAAAGGGATCGAAAAGAAAAAGACGCCTTGGAATTAAAAATACAGAAAGAAAAGCAGAAGCAACTTGAAGAAAAGAAAGTTAAAGACGAAGAAGCTCGAAAACTGAAAGAACAAAAAGAATTAGTAGAGAGAAAACAGAAAGAAGATGAGAAACGAGAGCTATTGGAAGAAAAGAAAAGGATGGAAGAAAAAGAGAAGTTTAAGAAACAACAAACAGAACTCGCAGAACAGAAACGAAAAGAAGAAATTTTGGAGTTAAAGAGAAATGAAGTGAAACAAAAACAAATAGAAGAAGCAATCGAAATCAAAAAACAAAAAGAGAAAGAAGAAGCTTTGGAATTGAAAAGAAAAGAAGAAAAACAAAAGCAAGTCGAAGAACAGCTTAGACTCAAAAACGAACAAAAGACATTAGCAGAAACAAAGCGAAAAGAAGAAGAAGCTTTGGAGCTAAAGAATCAACAAGAAAAAGAAAAATTAGGTGAAGAAAAGCGAAAAGAGGAGGATGCCCTTAAACTAATGGAGAAACTACAAGAAGAAGTTAAACTTAAAAAACAAAAGAAAGAAATAGATGAGAAAAACCGAAAAGAAAAAGAAGCCCTGGAACTTCAGAAAAAGTTAGCAGAAGAAGCATTTATACTCAAAAAACAAAAAGAAGAACGATTAAAGAAACAAGAGGAAATAAAAAAATTGAAAGAAAAGCAACAAGAAGAACCCATGGATGTCGACGAAACAGAAAACCCAATGCCATTGTTACAGTTGCAAGTTTCAGAAAGTGAATCAGATGACTCTGATAAATCTTCATCAAGAAATTTCAAGTCACGGAAGACTCGCGTTCGTATTTCTTCCAAAGAACTTCTGCCAACAGCACTTGAAGCGCCCAGATTAAAACATTCATTACGTGCAACTTCAGTAACAAAGTCAGAAATGGAACCGCACTCATCAACCACTACCTCCCCAGCACGTCGCACTAGACGTAGTATGTCAACAGCAGAGCACGAGAATGATTCTCCCGTGTCGAAATCTCGTCGTTTTTCTATAGTTTTGGACCGAATTGATGAAGGATTATTTTCCAGTTCTTCTAATACGCCTTCAGGAAAAGTTGGAAAGCGTCGAGATTCTGAATCATCATCTGTGTCAACTTCATCCAAAACACCAAAGATTAAAACCGAAACGGGTGTCTTAACACCCTCTACACCTGTACGTCGATCTAGGCGATTATCTCACGGTAGTCAAATGTCTATTGATGACCATGAAGATGCCGGTTCTCGCTACAATTTACGCAATCGAGTTGTTGATGAGGATGACAGATCATCAGTTAGAAGTGGTATGGCTCACTTATCAGAGAATGTTGGCAAGATGAGATCTCCTGACGATGATACAGCATCAGTCAAATCAAACACTTCGACTGCATCGGCACAACAACGTGGTCGAACACTCATGTTTGTACAACAGCATCAGCATCGACATCATAATGAGGATGCGCCGCACAATGAAGAGGATGACTATGATCATGATGAATATTCGGCTTCTCGTAGATTGACCCGCAGTCAACAAGCCATGATGGAGAAGATCAATGAACAGAAAAAAACCTTGGAACATAAAAGCTATTATTTGCGCAGCAAAGATCATGACAGTGATGAAGACGGCAACGTTAGTGATTCAGAGTCTATAGTATCGAAGGTGTCAAAGGGTAGCAAACGTTCTCAATCGTCAACGACGAAAGGGAAAAAAGTCAAGGGAAAGGTAATTGTTTTAACATAACTATTGTGCTTTCAAAATTACTTATTTCAAATTTATTGAAGCGTAACTTGGATGACTTGGAAACAGCCAGCATCGCCAGCAGTACAAGGAGTACTCGTAGCAAAGCAAGTCGCGTGTCAAAAACAGATCAAGTCGAAAAGAAATCTTCACCAGTTGTTAAAAATTTAACAGCGATTGTGGAAATGGATGAAGAGGATGAAGAAGATCAAGGTAATAATTTGTTAGAATCTCGGGCATATTAACTTGATTAAACTAACATTTTGTTTATATTAGCAGGTACTTCTAAAGCAGGCAGGTCAACGAAGCGTAAGCAGTAATTATTGTTAGCCCTTTAGATACCTACATATTATGTTGTTTTAGTATGTAATGTTTGAAATTAAAAATTTAACTTTTGTAAGTTGAAAAATAAATCATTTAACTCTAAATTTGTTATTATTTGTATGTATATTTAAAAAAAAAATTATTTGTATTTGAAGGGATGTAATTGTTTGATCCCCTTTAAAACACTTTTTTTTTAACACCCTGTTAGCCAACTACAATTTCGAATACGCAGCTGCAGCTCCTATATATATTATGTGCTGAATATACATATATATATATATATGGCTCATGTCAATTTTGTCTAATGTCTACGAGTGAACTCTGAAACGATCCTTCTGTCAAGCAGCCACACGTGAAGAAGTTCGTCGTGTTCGTTCTGCATATTTCAGTTTCCAATTTAAAGGTAATAACTTATTCTCAGTGCATTACAATTAATTAAAAATGTATTGTCTATAGTCTGTGTGTTATAATTAATTGAATAATATACAAAACGTGTCAATTGTATATTAAATTCGGTGGAAAAATTGTGACGCACAGCACGGTGTGAGTAGAGCGTCTTCAATTTAAGCGTGTGTGTGTGCGTGTGCATTTTTTGCATTTCAAAATTTTAAATTAAACTGAACCGGAAGGAGAATATAATTCAGAATTATGGCAACATTTCGAAATGCGCACCACATTGATCAAGGTGTTTCTATGGCATTGTTTTAAAGTGTTTTCTTACGGACTGCGGACACCTTGATTTTCAAGCAATAACTAATTCAAGGCCATTTATATAACCTCAAAAGTTGATAAGTTTTTTTTAGAGTACAATTTTAGCATTTTTACTGTAGTTTATGTAGGTGTAGTTGTAGTTTGTAAATTGTAATACATTTCTGTGGAAAATTTTGAGCAAAGCTCGTTGAGTCAACCTGTCTGGTGGTTTACAAAGTGCAGGAGTTACCCCATTTTTTGTGTGAGTGTGACGTATTGGCTTTGTTCCGCATAAATAACTGATGATATTGAATAGAAAAGAAAAACGCAAATTTAATTGTGCTCGCGTACACTGCAGTTAAACCAGGGCAATCGACCGTTTCAAACAGCTGGTCAGCTAAAACTTACTTTAGAATCAAGAAATGAGGTCAAACTAATTTTGTAGTTACCACGACGGCTGTTCAAAGTTGTATAGAGGCAGTGATGAATGAAATTTAAGAATTATATCTAGTAGTGTCACAACTTAAAATGTAAAAGTTGTTACTGAAAAAAACCGATTCAATCAATTTACATAAGCAAGCCAAATTGTAAATTTTAATTGATTTTCCAATTTTCTGTTTCTCTTCCTACAATTAGGTAATTGAAATATTTTAAACATCGCACCTTTTTGTATTCCACGAGTCAACGAAAACCAACCAACGTAACAACAATGCCTTCTGACAACAAGAAACGTGGCGCAAAGAACCGCAACAAGAAAATCATAACGGTTAAGACTACGAACGGCGACTGTGAAAATGGCACCAACGGAACCACCGAGTTGACCGAGGAGGAGCTGTTGTGCGCCAAACTGGACGAAGAGGCACGCATCAATGCGGATGCACGTGCCTGCACTGGCACCCTCGCTGTCCATCCACGGTCGCGTGACATCAAAATCGAGAACTTCTCAATTACATTCTTTGGCTGTGAGTTACTCCAAGACACCATGTTGGAGTTGAATTGTGGCCGTCGTTACGGTCTGATCGGTCTGAACGGCTGCGGAAAGTCTTCACTGTTGTCAGTTCTGGGACGTCGTGAGGTGCCCATTCAGGAGCACGTTGACATTTTCCATTTGACACGTGAGATTCCGGCTAGCTCCAAGTCAGCACTGCAATGCGTCATGGAGGTGGACGAGGAGCGTATTAAGCTGGAGCGTTTAGCCGATAAACTGGTGAACTGTGAGGACGATGAGTCCCAGGAGCAGTTGATGGATGTGTACGATCGCTTGGACGATATGGCAGCCGATCAGGCAGAGCCAAAAGCTGCACGCATTTTGCATGGTCTTGGCTTTGACAAGGCTATGCAACAGAAGCAGGCAAAGGATTTTTCAGGTGGTTGGCGTATGCGTATTGCATTAGCACGTGCTTTGTTTGTAAAGCCCCACTTACTGTTGCTGGATGAGCCGACCAATCATTTGGATTTGGATGCTTGTGTCTGGTTGGAAGAGGAGTTGAAGACATACAAGCGTATTCTGGTGCTTATTTCACATTCACAAGATTTCTTGAATGGTGTCTGCACTAATATCGTGCATATGGACAAGAAGCGCTTCAAATACTACACTGGTAACTATGAGGCTTTCTGTAAAACACGCAATGAACTGCTGGAGAATCAGGCCAAGCAATACAACTGGGAACAGGATCAAATTGCGCACATGAAGAATTACATTGCGCGTTTCGGGCACGGTTCCGCTAAATTGGCGCGACAGGCGCAATCCAAGGAAAAGACATTGGCCAAAATGGTGGCACAAGGACTCACTGAGCGTGTGGTGGACGACAAAACGCTGAACTTTTCGTTTCCGTCCTGTGGTGGCATTCCGCCACCGGTTATTATGGTGCAGAACGTTAGCTTTCGCTACAACGATGCGACCCCATTGATTTACAAGAATCTGGAATTCGGTATTGATTTGGATACACGTTTGGCGTTGGTGGGACCTAATGGTGCTGGCAAGAGTACTTTGCTGAAATTGCTGTATGGTGATTTGGTGCCGACATCAGGCATGATTCGTAAGAATTCACATTTGCGAATAGCGAGGTATCATCAGCATTTGCATGAGTTGCTGGATTTGGATGTAAGTCCATTGGACTACATGATGAAAGCTTTCCCAGCGATTAAGGAGCGTGAGGAGATGCGTAAAATCATTGGTAGGTATGGTTTGACGGGACGGCAGCAAGTATGCCCAATTCGGCAGTTGTCAGATGGACAACGTTGTCGTGTTGTGTTTGCATATCTGGCGTCACAAACGCCTCATTTGTTACTGCTTGACGAACCTACCAATCATTTGGACATGGAGACAATTGATGCCTTAGGTGATGCTATCAACGAATTCGACGGTGGCATGGTGTTAGTTAGTCACGATTTCCGTCTCATCAATCAGGTAAATTATATGTGTATATGTATATTTTTTGTAAATTTTTCACGAAGTAAATTTCCGTCAATGACAAGATAACTAATATTCCAATTGTATTGTTGTTAAACAGGTGGCTGAGGAGATTTGGATTTGCGAGAACGAGACAGTTACCAAGTGGAAAGGTGGTATTTTGGACTATAAGGATCATTTAAAAACGAAAATTTGCAAAGACCCAAAGGAACCAACCTCATCGAAAAAGAAGTAATTGTCCAGCAGTTAAATTAATTAATGGTTTAGTGGTGAATAGTGAGAGCGCGCTCATGCGAGTTGGCAAACTTTTGGTAAATGTACAGCCCCTTCAAAAATAATTAAATATATCTGGAAATCAGCAAGTACAGTTAAAATTTAAATAATTCATGTTACGTCACAAATTTTATATTCATTCGACAAAATGTAGTCACATACAATGAACACACTCAACTGGATTTCCTTTGTAACAGAATTTTGTCGAGAAAAAAATGTTAGCTCAGAACTGCTGTGCAGTTGACTATTTTTCCATTGGTAATTTGGTAAAAGCTCATCTTCCAGCAACTCACTTTTCACCATTAAATTATAACCTCATATATGAGATAATTGATAGTTTATGTTGTGATTTGAATAATACACAGAATTAATTTATGGTATCTTAGATTAAATTCATTTTACACCATTTATTTTATTACAAAACTAAACACAAAAAAAGTTAGCATATTTAAAAAGAAAAACTGTAACATTGTCGATTAATTTATGAAAGCACATTAATCAAGTACGTTTTGCCACGCGGCATTATGCCTGGTTTCATGCCTCAAGTTCGTACTGTTTGTAGTTAATCTCGGTATTTTCATTGAAATACAAACAATATGCACTGATGGTAGGTTATGGGTATTATGTCGTACGGTTTAGGTCAAAGTAATTATTTAACAAACAAGAAAATATAATAGAATTTAAGAATACTTCGAAGCTGCTCTGTAGTTTGATATACTTATAGGGCAATTATTATTGTAATTAAAAATATATTTGCAATGTTGAAATATGACTACTTGCTAAATACTTGACAGCAACATATTTAACAACACATTTCAATTTTTTCCTAATGGTCCTCTCCAACCAATAAACCAATTATTGTAACATTGTGTCCCCCCAACGGTCCTTTACTCAATCGTTCTTGTTCTTAAAAACGGAAAAATCTTCAAAAAAAAACAACATTAAATACATTTCGGACCATCACTGAATTGTACACCTAATCTATTAAATTATGAATAAAATTTGAAAGAAACAGCGGAAAATTTTGTCTTTTACATTTTCTTTGTTTTTATTTCAGCAAAAGCAACGATTTGCCTCGATTTATAATACTTGAAGCTTTATTGTATTATGCTTTCAATAGGATGGAATTTCTCTATTAATTAAATATATTTGGGATAGGTCAAAAATAAGAATTATTTTTAAAATAAACGTTTAAAATTAATATAATGGAACGGGTAATATATATGAAAGGAAAAATATTTTACAAAATAACAATCTGTAAATAATGATTACATGAAGATTTCTCATTAATATGGGACGGTTAAAATACATTATAAATATTGATATGCTGTGTAGTGTGCACAACTACACCACTTCTGATAAAAATTCCCTTCGACTTACAGCATCCATTTCAATGGCGGATGCCCTCAGCACTATCAAATGATCATCCATATCCTGCAATCCCTGATCAATCCACTGCAAATTGTGTTTGCCACTTCCACACATATTTTGTGTGAGCAACGCCAACTGCCCAACAGCTAAAACCAAGGCGGACGCCCGTGCTTCCAAGAGGCGCACATCGATCGGTGGATACATGCTGTGCACAACATCATCCACACGGGATGGGACTCGTTTGGCGGCTTCCACCAACCGATCGGCGGGTCCTTTAACGGCTAATGGTCGCATCGCTAAACTAGCCAAACGCTCAGTCAGGCTGTGGCATGTCTTGAGAACGGCAAGGCAATGCGGTATCAATCCGGATGCATCGTCCACCCATTGTTCATCGTTGAGGATTTGTTCTAGGGCGCTGCCCAAGCCAATGTCATTAAGGGCTAAAGCCAGTTCAGGTTCGGTGTCAGTTTTGTTGTTTTTTGTGCGACGTCTTATTGATCTGAAAAAAATGCATATTAAATTGAATTACGTTGTTAGTACCGTACGATAATATTTTACGAAATGTGGGTAGGTATACCCTTTTGTTTCAAGACGGCTCCAATTAGCGCGACGCTGTTGTTGGCGTCTACAAACCACTAGTAAGCCGACTAGTGCAAATACAAAGATTGCTGCTAAAGCACCAATTGCTGCAGCCATCATCGTGTCTTGTAGGTTTTCCATTTAATTTAACGTATACTCCATCGAAATAATTTCCGAACAAATGTAAACGCAATGAAACTTTATTTTTGTTAATAATTAAGTAGATGGCATATGCGCCTAATTTATAATTTTATATTATGCGCAACAGGTTGTCATTTGAGTTAAAATATTGTAAGTGTGGGGAGTGGGGACTAGGATGGCATTTGAAATGCGAGGAGTGGTACGTATAACGATAAGCTTTTATAGAATTTAATGTATGAGAGAAATTCTGATCGCGTTTATTGAGTGTTGCCACTTGTTATATGATCTCAACATTTTTTTTCGAAGATCAGCATCTGAATTTTGGTTCGTGCACTAGATAAAACGAGTTTCAAATGTTTAGAATGTGCGTTATAAAATAGCAATAAATTATTTATGATTAATATTTACAAATGTAATAACAAACAACATTGTTAGGATTCCTTCAGCGATTACTAAAATAATCATTTATTAACTGAATGTTTAAAAAAAAACTTAAAACATACAAAAGTTTCAGAATATATTTTACTTATTGTTAGTTAAACTTTGTTTTGCCGAATTCAAAACAATATTAATTACAAACAATTAACCTTATCAAAATATGACTGCAGACTTCCTGACCATTGCACATTAAATTGTTACATCTAAATGCAGGCAATAAACTTATAGTTATGCAAACCATACACTAAATACCCAAATGACTGGGAAAAACAATATTTCCTCACTCAGAAAATGATTAAGTCAGCACAAACATTTATAGACGGTAAAGCTGACCAATAACACATAATAATTTGCAATTTGCCACCGCGTCATTATACATACAGTATTATTTTGTCAACCAAAGAAGCAAGTTATTAACAAGTGAAATTAGTATTGTGAGAAATTAAATTTAATTATGATTGAAGACTACATGCTGCAAACAATGAAGCATAAGAAGACTAAGCGCTTTGTGATCTATATTATGATACATACCATAATAATTTTACTCGTATTAACATTATTTTTAACAATGGTAATTATATTTCTGATTGATTGAAGTGCAATTTACAATTTTTTTAAAACTTCGTTAAGGTGTTTACGTTCACAAATGTGCGCATGGACGTTTACGGTGACGAGCAGGTGCTTGGAAATGTATTGACCAATGATAGTGAGTCCATTTATTTTGTTGAGCAATGTTAAATAATTTTACCAATCAATAAAACGATTGATCATCTTAGGATCAATTTATGTGGATACTCGAAGGCTTCATCGTCACATTAAAAATATAAATGAATCCGATGGTATATTTAAAAAGGACATCCCCCCACAAACTTCAACATTGAATCCAACAAATGATGTTAGCATTCTTACAACATTGCCTGATGATAAATATGTTCATAAAAATGTTTTGGAAGTTGAAAGTGGTGAAAGAATTGTGGTTACAACACTAAATTATCGAATGACAGACAATGAAAATGATATTACAAAGATGGGTATTACTGAATTAGTGGACATTTCACCAAGGACAAGAATATTGGATCTTCAAAGTACATTTTCATCAACGTTATTAAGAATATTAACAACACCTTCTTCTGCAAGAACAACTTTTAATGATGAATCAAATTATGGAGAAAGCACAACTGTAAAAACATTTAATTTAGAAAAATCTGAATTAAACAGTTTCAATCAGGAATCAACTGAAAATTTAAATATTTCTGATAAATGGAAAGTAAGAGATGGGGCATCTGATCAAATGACTGAGATATCTGAATCAGTTGAAGCTTCCAATTACGACAATGAGGATATTCCTCTCACTCATGAACATGACACAGACGACGAAAAACAAGAAACATTTGAAAAATTAGAAAACAAAAGCCTAAAAGAAAATAGTCAATCCTCAGGGGAAACTTTAATCATTACGTTAACAAATACTGAAATCGATCGTACACAAAACAGCAAGCTTCTCTCAATTTTGTTACAAACAACTATTGATCCCAACTATTCTAATGAGGAAACTAAATTCACTCCACAATTTATCTCAACTACATGTGAAGCAGCTCCTTACACCTCAACGGCAACACCTGCCACAACTAAACTGGACCCTAAATTTATAGAAAATCATTCTGAATCAAAAAATTCACCTGAAAGTATTGAGCTCTTTCTGTCATCGGAATGGAAGAGTTCGGAAAAAGAAGTGGTTCCATATGAGACGCCAACACAATTCGCAAACGAACTCATGCACATTATGAGTTTCCGAAAACCAAACACCATGAAACGAGCAGTTAAAGTGAGTCCCAGTAAAACAGTACTGAGTGCTGATGATGACAATAAAAACAAAAATGTATTGGTTGATAAGTTAAAGAATGAGACCAGCGAAGAAAGGGCCGATAGACTAAATCGTACGATGCAGGGATTTATGCAATTTTTCAATATTATTGGCAAAGTTGACACGTACATTTCAGGAAAAGTAAAGTCGACTGTTAAAAAAATGGCCTACATGTATGATTTGGATGAGGAGGATAAGAATGTTGGAAAGAAGGGAGGCATTTTTACGTGATCTTAAATAAATGATTTATACAGCATTAAAATTGTGCAAAATTCTATTTTAATTATCGTGATTTACAGGAGTTACAATAAACTGAACTGTATTAAAATAATAATGTAAGATGCACTTGCGGCAATTATCTGAAAGAAACTAAGATTTTAATTTAAATCCAATAAAATTTCAATTATTAAATTACAGCCAAAAGGGTTGTCCAATCAATGGTGAATAATCCACATGTTGCTTCTGGATTTCGTATTCTAAAGAGTTCGGTCAATTCATGCAATTTTGCAGCCACACAATCAACATCACTTAAATTGATTGCCTTACATACAATTACCCTCAAATTTTTGACCTGAATTAATAAAATTTAAAGTATTCCAAAGGATTTTATTTGCAATTTAACTAACCTTATTTTGTATGTTTGCTCCAGCATAAATAACGAGCCCTATATTTATTAATAAATACAAGTACCAGCATAAATTAGCAATTACAATCTCAAGAACACCATTTTCTGATGTATAAAGTATTAATATCGTATATGCTCCATATAGGTCGTAGACATTCAAAATGAAGCCACATCCAATTGAGATCATTGCTTGAAAGCCAAAGCTGGTGTTGATTAAGTCTGTGGTATCTGCCAACTGATTAAACTGTTTTGCGAACTCAGCAATCAATTCCAATTGTACGGGAATTGAGTAAACAATGCAAGATGAGGAGGGGTCGGTACGAAATGTGGATCTGCAATAATGTAGTAATATTTTTTTAAATGAACTATAACATGTTGTAGAGACCTACTCAAATAGTTTTCGTATAGAATGAAACCTATGGTTGACACCTTCCAAACACAAGTAGTACTGATTCAAAACTCCTGAATATAAAATGCAAGGCAGCAACATGCTGATAAACACACCCACGAATCGCTCCCACCACTTCATGTTAAGTGTCCAAATTCTTGATACATAAACGGAAATCAGGTAACTCACAAATAAACTCAAAATTTCTAAAGTAGTGAATATTTTAATAAATCGATACTGCTTGGGAGCTCTATCGTCTCCACCATTCTGCTGAATGACACAATCCACTTGGTGCAATTTTTTCACGATCAATAAAATACTCCGCCGCTTAGGTATATTCATAATCATTGCAGCGATACCAAAGAATGTAATCAATGGAAAGGTGAAGTATGAGCCAAATTCCAGAATAGATTGATTGCCAATAAAGCTGATCATGACCGTGTAGATGTGTAAAACACCTAACGAGAACCCAGGAACGATGTACAATAGATCAGTGAGACGCATCGAAATGGATTGATTTTTGATTGTAACTGAAGTGAACCCAGTAAGTTTCGACCAATAGTAAAATGGTTTGATTGCATCGAATATTGAGCATTGATGTGGTTTCTTAAGATCTGAAGAATTTTTTAAGTCAAACATAATGAAAAACAAAATGACACTAGTTTTTGAACTTATTTCTGTTAAGACCACTGACTAATGAAGACAGACCTAACTAAAATACCTAGAAAATGTATCCACTCAATTAGTAAATTGTTGTTATACATTATGGGGTGAATTATAAATAAGTAAACATTAAGCGAATGCCGTTAATTATGCAGCATTCGACGATTGTTGCGCCCTGCCCTCTGCTATTTAAACAATTGCGATTAGCGTCACATTACGTAGTGCAGTTTTAGTTCAGACTTACTTTTTTATTACTACATAGTATTTTTGTAATGTCAATGCCAAAGTATTTAAAAAAATCAGAAAAATCGCCAAAGCCACCGATTACCGTTTATGATGCAATACGACCGTTCTATTGTTGGACAAGAGTTTTTGGATTTGTAACTTTTTATTTTCCAAATTCCCACACAATTGGCACACGACCTCGAGACTTTATTTCTGCAGTAATAAGTTGGTTAATTGGACTTTCGTACATCCAACAGGCAGTGGAAAGTGGGTCCGGATTCACTAAAATGTCAATATTGGCGGTTGGAGAATTTCTCACGTATCCGTTACTCGCGCTTGTCGGAATGGTCAGCATTATATTTAATGTGGTCATGCGCAAACGGATAATGCAAATTCTCAAGAGTTTCTATGATGTGGACAAGCGTTTGGTAGCGATTGGGTGTGACACAAAACTTAAGCGGCAACATCAATTCGCCAGACGCGTCACATGGTGCAGCATTGGGTGCCTCTCGGTTAATTTTGTTATAACCATTGTAACTTCAGTAATGATTACAATCGAATCAGTATCGTCTCTAAGATATTTGACTGTTATCCTGAATTTGATTTACCCAACGGCTATGTACATGATTCAGATGTTTCAGTATTTGATTGCGATGGAAGGAGTTGGTGAAAGGTGCCGTCACTTGGAATCCGTGTTACCGTAAAGAATAAATTTAAAAAAATATAAATTATAAAGAAATAAAACTGAAATAGTCCCTTTTGTAGATTGTACTTTCAGATGCCTTTTTCAAAAGTGAAACGAAATCTTGCATACTCAAGCACATTGCAAATGCAAGCAACACGTGAAATACAATGCATTTATAATGTTTTGATGGATACAACCGATTTGATCAATCGCAGCTTTTCGTTCCAGTGCCTCTTATCAGTGACGTGTGCTTTCTTATTTCTTGTGTATCACTTTTTCGCTCTACATCAGCTTTTATTTGTTTTGCATCCACCATTCATAATGCAAATTATATTTATAAATGCTTTGTGGGTTATTATGTTTATTGTTACGTTATGCTGCATTGCTTGTAGTGGTGCCAGGCTGAGAAAGCGGGCCCAACAATTTGGGGCTGCCATTTTAAATGCTGTTAATATGACAAGCCACCCGAAAGTTACAGAAAAAGTAAGAGATTGTATTAATTATGTTACACAAGACAGTATGTAATTACTTCTTTTTAGCTTCTTCAACTGGCTTATACAATTAAGGATCGATCACCAAAAGCAACATGTGGTTTGTTTGTTTTTGATTGGACAATGATTTTCGGCGTAAGTTTTTATAAAGGGTTTATACATTTAGTTAACCTAATAATAAAATGTTTAATAAATATATTAAATATAACTTTTGCAGGTTACAGGAACAGCCACTTCATTTTTAACGATTCTAATTCAATTTAGCCTGTTGGAAAAAAAATAGATTTTTTATTTATATTTGTCGTTAATAATGAGTGTTGTGACTTGTGTATAATAAAATGAGTGTAATTAATCAACTTAAATTTCAAATCAAAAAATTGTTTTATTTTATTAGTTCTTTTTCACTCTAATTATAAGTAAAGTCTTTTAAACAAAAAATGGTTTAGTAATAACAAACGAATGTTGTATCAACTGAAAACCCCAAATGAAATTAAAATCAAGTTGTTGATTTCACTGCGGCATATCATGTTATCAATTGAATATATTAAAAATTTCCTTATCGCACATTTCGCTGACCTATCAAACCACAATCCAATGATCTTTGCCATTGAAATTGTTAACCAGTCATTACATGTTATAACTAATTAATGGGAATGTATTATTGAACTTATGGTGCAGCCTTGTTTTCTTCAATGGCGGAATCAACTTTCTTCGCAACGTTTTGAGCTGTTTCCAAGGTGTTATCCATGATTTGCTTGACGACATCCTTCAGTTTAGTGCCAAGATCATCGTTCTCGGATAGTTTTTTGCCCAAATTTGCAAACTCATTTGCCACTGCAGCTATACCAGTTTGAAGTGTTGTTGCTAATTGGGAACCAACTTCCTTGGTGCCGGGTATTACTTCGGGAGCATTTTGGTGAATGTCGCCGATTGTTGTTGTTATACGTGTGCGGATACCTTCTACAACTTCTTTAACTTTGTCAGAGTTTTCATTTGCCTTTTTCAAAAACAAAATTTTAATAATTTGATGCATTGCTACTTTTATTACAATATTTAAAAAATAATTACGTTACCTCTTTTTGCAATTGTGGAAGTAATCCTTGAATTCTTTCGACAAAGCTCTTGCTTTGCGTGTGGATAACGTTGGTCAATTCCTCATTTGTCTTCACACCCACCAACTGAAGGAACTTTGCGTTTAATTCAGCTGCGGATGTTTGTGTTTGTTTAATTAAATCGTCAAGTGCATTTGGATTTTCTGCTGGTGCATCACGAACTCGAACAACATGACAATTTGTGACCTGAAATAAAATTCATTTAATTATAGTTACTTGCAGAACAATTCGTTTTTAAACTCAATTTATTTACACTTATGAGACACACAAATGCAACCACTAGATTCACGAACTTTGTCATTTTGAATTATATTCGAGTGCGCACTCTTTGAAATTAATTTCCAACTGATTTAAAATGCACTGCAGTGCAAGCATTTTATACATGACGAATGCTACTTGTTGCACTCGTTGCATTTGCTATCAATAATAATTAATTAATCCATGACTATGCGATCATTCTTATTAAATCATAACTGACATCGTTTCCAGGGTTGCAGCTTGTGATTAGTAAACTAAATGCATCTGCTTCATTATCTGTGATTAAAAAATTCCACACTAATTCCTGTATTTGCGGAACGAGGAAGTGATTCTGCCAACGTTGTCCTTTATAGTATATTCGTCTCTGTCATTAAAAAAGACAATTGCTTCAATGTGCATATAATGTAAAAGAGTAGCCATGATAAAAATGAAAATGACAAAATAATATTAAGAAAATTAAAAATTATCTTCCTGAAAGACAAACATCTAATTGACAGTTGTTGATTCACACATATACACAAACAAATTGAAAATGCCTTATTTTTTACCCAATTTTGTTTATTTGTTTACACCCCGTTTATGGACGTAATTCAGCCTTTTTATCAGCAAGACGTTTACCGGTCTGCTCTGCTAGGTCAATAATTTGTTTAACTGTGTCCTTCAAGTCGGCGCTAATGTCATCACCAGCATTGTTCAAACCATCTTGGATCATTTTGTACTTTCTGGTGAGAATGGTCATGCCTTCCTGCATCTTGTCATTGAAGAGCTCAGTGCCGGGAACAAGCTCAGAAATATTTTCTTCATTGGTCCTGTCAAGTAACTTTCCAATGATCGGTTGAACAATAGCGTCAGCCTTATCACATGAACGGGCCTGTTTAAAAGATTTGTTATTTTAATTTCTTTATTTCCAACCATAAAACCAAAATTATTAAATAAAATTTCGAAAAATAAACAACACTGAAATTTGTTGAGAAAATATATATTATACCTGAGTAGAAAATCTGTTGAACAGTTCGCCGTAAGCTTTAGTAAAGGACTTAGCTTCATCCTTCACGAAGTTTGTAAATTCATCATCAGACTTGGCGTCCAAATATGGTCGGAATCGTTCTGTGAACTCAGAGAACAAATCTTCGTATTTCTTAATATTTCCTGCACATGCCAACTGGAACAAGCACAGCACACCGACCAAGACAAAAATTTTAGACATTTTGGAATGAATACTAATTTCGTTCAAGTTGGATTAAAATTTAAAAACGAACTGTAACATTTGGATCAGCTGCTACGCTTTTTATACTAAAAAGCAAAGGGTCGATTTTGTTCTTATGTTTTTTCACAGATTAGAGGTTTGTTGTTGTTTAGAACATAACAAACATTTTTTTATGAAATGATGATTTCGCAAATTTTTATAATGGTGTAATCCTCTGTTTTAATTAATTTTAGATAAGAAATGAAAGTTCAAATAACTGGGTGGTGTCTGATGTGTGCCCGATGAAATAAAACATGACAAAATGTTCAATGACTTAAAATGGCTTAAGCGTTTTTTTTTTTTATATATGATTTCGCTGGTTAAGAAAGCCGTTTTTTATAATCCCAAAACTAAAAAAACAAAATGTAATTTTCACATATCCTACTTTTTTCGGAAAAGCTGAGATCTTTTTAATTGTAGGACTTAAGACCTACTTAATATAATTGTTGTAAATGGTATAAATGCATTATTAAACGAAAAACAGCTAAATCTGTTTATTAAAAAGTTTAAAAAAAAAAACACATTACTTTCGTATTATAGGAATACGTGGAATGAAAACGTCTTCTCCTTTGGCACAAACAGTTAGAGTTGTTGCTTCATGTTATTGTGTAATTTGTTCACGCAGAGCCTGGTTTCATTGCAGAGATGTGTTCCAACTTTAAGAGTCAAATTATATTTAATTCCTGAACGACTAAAAAGACGTGTGTAAAAGTTCGCAGAGATCGAATTTACAGTCGTTTAGATTTCTAAATATTGTTTTTTTTTTGAGAATAAAGGGGTTGTTTTCATGGGTGAGTCGTCTTCCTTTGGTCTTCAACAATATTGGTATAAAGTTTGGCTAAAATTGGTCAACGCGTGTAGATTTGTATAGCCCGACAGACAACCAGCCAAACATTCAATTTTATATATAAGATAACATAAATTTAAATCCCATAATTGTTGTCCATATTCGTTGCTTGATTAGGTAAAATACCAACACCAAATTAAGATGCCAGATACATTTATTGATAGGGAAATATTTAAAATCTCATTCACTGGCATGAGATCATAAACACAAATTATTATTTAATAAACTGAATTCAACTCACAAATGCTATGACAAATGATAATGAAGGTTCATTTTTAATAATACTACCATACATATACAGTAACAAAGCTTGAAAACGTGTTTTTAACATTCACAATATGTATTGCGGTGATTAATTTTGTAAATAAATTGAATCAAAGTATGAGTACTTTTGAGTGACTTTTCATATTATTTAATTTACCACACTTATTTATTTTGAAATGGATTATCTAGCTCATTGCAATTGAGGAAAACATTTTGAAATGAAGCACGAATGGCAGAGACACTTCGGTCACCCTAAAGAGAGTATTAATTTTTGGTTTTTTATTTACTCCCTTCAATATGATGTGTTGGAAAAGATATTGCTGTTTCAATTGCATAACAGAATTTCAATTAAATTTGGGGCCTCTCCGAGGTTTTACCTCTGATATATGTACTTTGTGCTTCGTTTCTTTGTACGAATACTACCTCTTTCCAAGCATTCCTTCTTCCTCTTTTGATAAATACAATGAACAAACTTTTATTGCCTTATTGATTTTCTCCAGACTTCAAGCCGATTTGATTTTCGGATTAATTTAGAAATTTTGCTTAACTCCAGTTTGGAAAGGTCTCTACTGTCTAGAATATACTAATTATATACATCTCCTACAGTGTTTCATGTTTGACTTATGATCTGCGCATAATCCGGACATTCACAGTTGACACTCATATCCTTTAAGTTTTATTTCTCAATTTTTCACTCTTGTTTCTATTATCATTTGGTTCATCCATAAGTAACTTTGATTGTTTGTAGTGGAACGAACCCTTCTAATAATTGAAAAATTTGAATTATAAGTTCTGGTTGCGAAATGAAGTTTAATTAAAAATTATTTATGTCTGTTCGAGTCCATAAATTTCAAAAGTGGGGCGCTTTGTTTTGATGAATTAAATTAAAATAAAAATCGCACAAATTGCACTTATTTACGATTGCAAATACTTTCTTTATCACCCAGCCTCCAAAAATCGATAATGACGACTAAATAAAGTTAAGTATCAAAGGATCGAAAAACATGGATAAAAAATTATCCATACAAATACCTAATTCAGAAATATAGTAAAACTTGGGTAAAACAAATTGAAAATGCCTCATTTTACACAATATACTTTATTTCATCAGACCCAGTTTATGGACGTAATTCAGCCTTTTTATCAGCAATACGTTTACCGGTCTGCTCTGTTAGGTCAATAATTTGTTTAACTGTGTCCTTCAAGTCGGCGCTAATGTCATCACCAGCATTGTTCAAACCATCTTGGATCATTTTGTACTTTCTGGTGAGAATGGTCATGCCTTCTTGCATCTTGTCATTGAAGAGCTCAGTGCCGGGAACAAGTTCAGTAACATTGGCTTCATTGGCCCTCTCCAGTAACTTTCCAATGATCGGTTGAACAATAGCGTCAGCCTTATCACATGATCGGGCCTGTTTAAAAGAATTTTTATTTTAATTTTTTTATTTCCAACCACAAAACCAAAATTATTAAATAAAACTTCGAAAAATAAACAACACTGAAATTTGTTGAGAAAATATATATTATACCTGAGTAGAAAATCTGTTGAACAGTTCGCCGTAAGCTTTAGAAAAGGACTTAGCTTCATCCTTCACGAAGTTTGTAAATTCATCATCAGACTTGGCGTCTAAATATGGTCGGAATCGTTCTGTGAACTCAGAGAACAAATCTTCGTATTTCTTAATATTTCCTGCACATGCCAACTGGAACAAGCACAGCACACCGACCAAGACAACAATTTTAGACATTTTGGAATGAATACTAGTTTCGTTCAAGTTGGATTAAAATTTAAAAACGAACTGTAACATTTGGATCAGCTGATACGCTTTTTATACTAAAAAGCAAAGAGTCGATTTGGTTCTTATGTTTTTTCACAGATTAGAGGTTTGTTGTTGTTTAGAACATAACAAACATTTTTTATGAAATGATGATTATGCACATTTTTATGATGGTGTAATCCTCTGTTTCTATTATTGATAAGCATTGAATGTAATAAAAAGCAGGGTGATCTTAATTGGTGGTCTTAATTGTGATTTATTAAAAAATTACGAAATGTTTAATATATCCGAGCTAAAATGACTTTAACCTTTTTTGATATATTCCATAATTAAAAAAACAACAAATATTTTTCACATATGTATTTTCTTTATTTTTTTGGAAAAATATAAAAACTTTTTAATTGTAGTATGAGATAATGAAAACTTTGAAGGGACAAATTTTTTTCTTTTCAAGGTATCGCACTTTTTTTTTGCAAATTTTAAATCTTGAGATTTTTCCGAACTTCAGTCTGGAATATAAAGTAAAATTTTTTGTATTATTTTATATTGGTAATTCTTTATTGGAAATGTTAGTTTTATTAAATTCGAAGTTTTTCTCTTTTTCCTTTTTGAAATATGAATTATCTGTGATGCAGTTTAAATATGATATATGTGGAAATTTTGAAAATGAATGTTAAAAAAAGGCGACATTGTATTTTTAATAACAAAAATTAAAGTCCCTTAAATTGTTGCTAATATATTAGCTGCATGATTAGGCAAAACAACAAAATCAAATTGAGAGGCCAGCTAAATTCATTTATAGGGAAAATGTAATAAAATTCTGTAATGGAATAACCAGTATAAGAGCATAAAATCAAAGTATTATGTAATAAGCCGAGTTCAACTTACAAATGCTGTATGGCAAATAATAATCAAGGTTCATTTTTGATAATACCATACATACAGTTATAATGTTTTGAAAACGATTTTTCAACATTTATAATGTGTTTTTTTAAGACATCGTTTATCTCATTACTGTGGTGACTAATTCTGTACATAGATTGAATCAAAATATGAGTCCAGTGACTTTGTGTATTTACTTTGCCACACTTATTTATTTTGAAATACCTACCCATTGCTATTTTGAAATGAGCCACGTATGGCAGATATACTTTGGTAATTCATTGTACAAGTGTCTCCTCTTTACAAGTATTCCATGTCATTAAATACAAAGCAACAAATTTTCATTGCCTTGGATTAATTTAGAAATCTTGCTTAGCACTAGTTTGGGAAATGGGATGGTCTATACTTCCAACAATATACATCTCCTACAGTGTTGCGCATATTCCGGACATTCACATTTCCCAGACTTCACAGCAGCTTCCGCAAGTAACATGTGACTTTACGATTTATTTCTAAGCTTTTGACCCTTGCTTCCAATATAATTTTAGTTCATCCACAAGTAATTTTGATTGTCTGTAATGGACTGAACCCTTCTATAACAAAATAATTAAAAATTATTAATTATGTGCTTTGGTTGGGATTTAAGTTTCATTAAAAAATTTTCATTCGCCCTAATATTATATATTGGTTGGTAAGCAAAAATATGTTTTAGAGTTATCCGGAACACAATTTTGAACCCTAAATTCATCATGTTTTTAATTAAATTTGTTTTTTAGTTTAAATATGTATTTTCTATTTAATATAATTTTTTATTTTTTATATACGACACCAATATAATATATATACATTCTTTTGGTCTAAATTTTCTATTTTAATATAAATATTTGAGAACTCAAGGACAACTTTTTGTGAAGGCAATAGATTACAAATCCTCGAAATAATTTATTTTATATACAAAAGACCAAGAGCAAAACTGAATTTGGAGTTCGCCGGAACAACTAGTTATTTTATAAATTTGCCCCTATGTTGTATTATAATATTCAATGATCAATGTGCGGAAAACTTAAACTATACTTCTCTTGCTTAGATGTATGCATCCGGCAATATAAAAATCAGTTGGGCAAATCGTGTCGGGCACTTTTTGACAGTATATATGTAGAATTATGTATAATATTGAGAAATAACGAAAACTCAGCATATATACCCTTTTAGTTTTCTATATCCTTGGCCAGATCAAGATTCTGAAATTTTGTAAACAGGAAAAGAAAGATCTTGAAATTTTAAACGAAACTCATTTACGGACTACGGTTGTAAAATGCAAATACTTTCCACAAATAGTTGCCTCACATTGTAAAAAAAACTTCTCACTTTAACCATGGAGTCATTTCTTTTTCTTTAAATTATGAAAAATTGGTAAAAACTTATATTTAAATTTGATTTGCCACAGTGAAATTATATTTAAAATCTGTAATAATAAAAACTGTTAAGTAAAACAAAAATGTACAACAAATATGGGAGCACAATTCAAATTTATTCTATTTTCCAAGAACTTTGATATTTTCATGTTTTTAGACTCCTAATTCAGTTTTTTTATCATTAATGCGCTTAGTAGTTTGCTCCGTAAGATCAAGGATCTGTTTAACAGTATCCTTTATATCAGCACTGATTTCATCTCCGCCCTCATTCAATGCAGTTTGGAGAAGAGTGTACTTGCGTTCTACAATGGCCAAACCGTCCAAGAACTTTTGACCGAAATCGGTGTTTTCTGGTGCAAAATCCTCCTTAATTTTGTTGGCACGATCTAGCAATTTTCCAACGATTGGCTGAACAATTTCGTTAGCTGCCTCTGAAGCTCTGGCCTGTGATAAATAACGCATTTTTAAATAAAATGTTACGCATAATTAGTTTTAATAAATATTTACCTCTTTGGCGAGTTTAGTGAATAACACCTCATAAGCATCAGAATATGACTTTCCTTGTTCTTTCACGTAGTTAACGTACGGACTATCGCTCTTTGTTTCCCAAACCTGGGCAAATTTTTCCTTAAATTCAGTGAATAAGTCCTCGTATTTCTTAATGTTTCCGCCATAGGCTGACTGGAGCAGACAAATTGCACAAACTAAGAATAAAACTTTCGACATTTTGAAGAGGTGTTAACGTTACTTAACTTGTACTATCGAGTTTACTGAATAGACTACATAAGTTGAAACCGAAAGTACCGTCTTTTATACTGAAACAGATTATCTCTTAAATTTGGAGCAATCCATTTACAAGATAGCTGTTTTCCTAAAAAGTGCAAGTTGTGATGAGCAAGCCAATGATCGCCAGACGTAGAATATATTATTATGATTATTTTCAGTTAATAGTAGTTGAAACGGGTCAATAAAAACAAGACATTGATAGTAGGTGCGACTACATTCAATTAACTAATATGAATTAAAAAAAAAACAACACAGAAAATTTTTTTGACAGAAAATAAATGTTTTGAACATTCAACTCAAAAAAAAATTCTATGTTGTACTTAATCTAGTCAAAAAATTCATCAAATTGTTGTTTGGCGGTTCTCTATAGCGTGTTAGTTTCGAATATTTAACATATGATCTGTTAATATAATGCAACTTGTCATAGGCTTAGAATTGCTTCGTTTTATTTAAAAAGAGTTGATAGACGCATAAACTAAATATACATATTAAAATTATAAATGTAATGAAGATCATGAGATTGATCACCATATATCGGAATTTACATCAAAAAAAATTGACAGCTTAATAATTTTTTTTTTTGTATGTTATCTCACTTATCATCATGGGCAGCGTCCTTTAAAAACTAAAATTTTCATTATTATCCCTGCCATAAATTATTATATTATACTTTAATAGCTTCTTAATCAATATATTAAATAAGCAATTTTATAAGTAAATTGCGGACTTTTAACCGTCGAATCCTTATCGAGAGCTTTTAATTTGTTCTTTGCAGTTGGTACTAAAATTGTACAAAAATATTCGGTTATTATAAACAAATCGTTTAGAACATAATGTTGCTATAAATAATACTAAACGTTAATCTATTACATAATTCCTTCGGGGTGAATCTCGATGATGCTGTAACTCGAGAACCACTGGACCGATTTTCATTATCCCTTTTTTGTTTGGTTGCAGTTTAGAAGGTTTATGAACAAGAGAATTTCGGAAAATCCACCAGATAAATCGTATGTTATATTTGCAAAGTATTATTTTGTTTTACATACGCAAATTATTTAACATTATAATTCCGCATTTCAAAACAAGATGTTGTTTTCGAGCAACGCTCGGGATTCTCTGCTAGTATTTAATTAAGCCCTATATCGCAATTTATAAAATAAATCAGAACTATAGCATTAAGGAATTAGGGAACACCTATTTAATTATTTAAAATATATATTAAACTATCGGAGAAACCAGTGCGTTGCTTGGACACAACATGTTTTTTTTTCTAAAAGCGAATATCTATAATGTTATTAATTTTTATAATCAAAGTTTAATTCCACAAACCCACATCAGGCAATATATGATTCTCAAATAATTGTAATCAAAGTAAAAATTGATAACATTAACAATTACAATAAAGAAATTCAATTTCATAATTTTTTCGATTTCGTATAACTTTTTTTTCGCCTTCCTTTCGCAATATTCTTCATTTACAAATTCTTCGTAACTTAAGCGCATATAAATACAAAGTTAGATATATACAGATTAGTGATTATCCTAAATGCAGTAAGCAAAAAATAAACTGTTTTATTTTCACTAAAAATATATCGCAATATGTATATCAATGGAGAATATTATACGATGCTTACATCATAGTTGCAGATTTTAAGTTTATGTGTCTCGTCTAAAAATTCTCGTATGATCTCTGAGCCAACAAAGTGTATTGCTTATTTACATTTCTTTTAAGAAAAAAAAAACGCTGAAAATTTTATTTAAAATACTACATGTAGATGTTACGTAACATAATTCAAGTTCATGCAATGACCTATTTTTGATAACTGCTGATAAAAATTGCAAATTGCTCTAATTATACAGAAATTGTAATAATTCATTAAAGTTTAAAAATGTTTTATTAAAAATTTGAATACATTTGTTGTTTATTGACGATTTTTGAACTCTTCAGCCTTATCGGACACAGTCTTGGCAGTTTCTACTGTAGTGTCGACAATGCGCTTCACAACAGCCTCCAAATCCTTGCCAACGGTCTCACCCTGACTGTTCAATGTATCACCAAGTTGCTTGAATTCAGTTGCAATTTGACTCAGACCTTGTTCGAATTTTTCGTTGAATTCCTTGGAGCCAGGTACGACGTCTGGGTTGTTGGTTTGGAATTCCTTTGCACGCTCATGAAGCTTATCTGTGACACCTTTTACTAGATCACTCACTTTGTCGGAGTTGGTCTTTGCCTATTCAGACATAATAGTTATTTTGAGTAAATTGTTTACAATCTTCTTATTTCACTAAATCATATAATCACTCAAATAATCATACACTATTTGGAAATAAATTTAAGGGTAATACAATATTATAACGTACCTCAGCAGTAAGTTCAGTCAAAAGTCCTTTCAATTTCTCTGAGTAGCTCTTGCTTTCTGATGTAACGAGATTGGTGAACTCATCATCGGACTTCACGCCCCAGAATTCCAGGAACTTACCATGCAATGTGGTAACAGCTTCCTCAGCCTGTTTAGCGAGACCAGCAAAAGCATTGTGTGGTTCAGTTGGAGCATCCCGTGCTACACGACAATATGCAACCTAATATTCACCAGACACAACAGTTATTGACACAATCTTTTTGAAAAATTAAGAATAAAGCTGTACCTGAAACACACATAGGGCACCGATCAAAATCAATAACTTAGACATATTGCACGTTTTTCCGTCAAACACCAAATTAACACTGAGCTGTTTGTGGTCTTGACAACTAATTTATAGAAAACGTCCACATCGTTTGTTCAATTTTGGCAATTGTTATCAATTCTTGATACGCCTGTTTTGTTTCTTTGTTTATGAACTAATGTTTAATATACACTTTAAAATGTTGGTCAGTATTTCGTGATTTTAATAATTGCTTTTAAAATTACAAACTGTAGACTATGATTTTGAGAGTTTCTTCAGACAGAAAACTTCAAGGACTTTAAACCCTTGAATTGCGGATTTAAAAAAGGCATACTTTGACTGTTTAAAAGGGGATTTATTTTGTAATTTATTCTTTTAGCCACATTCAATTGCAAGCATCTTTTATAAGGTTCATCATTTCGATGACCTTCAGCCTTGAATATCAGCACACGCAGTCTGCGAAAAACTTCAAATCATTTACAGCAAACACAATCTGTTTTTATTTATCAAATTTTCATGTCAAATAATTTTGTTAATTTTATGCACACGCATTAGAGCATCCTAATCATCTAACTGAGTCAAACAGGCGGTTCCACGATTAATCCAATGATGTGCCGGCTTATCACTGTCCAATTCAATAAACATAATAAAGTTGGTGGAGTGCCCAGTTGTTGACAATATTCCGCGTCTCGCAGATGTTTTGTAGATGGGGGACATGTACTTATTTTTTGGTATATCCTCAGTCGGTTTTGAAGTGTCGCGAGGCATCATTGAAATCACAGGCATCAAGTCGAATAATATTTTTTGAAATGATTCGTCTAAGAGCATTGTATTGCGATTCCAGCGGGCTGCTTCGAGGTATAGTCCCTGGATATTGCAATTTTCGTTAGTTAAAATAATTTGAATAAAAACCAAACACACAAAATAAAACTCTAGTAAATAATCACCACAAAAAAAAAAAACCCAAATTTAAAAAAATATTTTTAACAATAAAACATAAATAAAAAGGAGTGCGCAACAATTATTTTATAATACTACATACGGGTATTATAAATCAAGAAATTGAAAACTACGTCTGCTATTCTAAATAGATTATCACAACACTAAACCCTAAAACTCACGTGGAAGCATTTAAACTCATCATTTATAGCAAGCATTTCCTTTAAGTTGTAACAATTATTGAGAACGTTAGATTAAAAGTTTTAATATTGAATCTTTAAAAAGAAATATGCGAACCTTGATATAGACCCCGATTTCAGCCTTATGATCAGCCTCCGATTCAAAATGAGTGACCTCAAATCGAACAGACACCAAATCAATTTGTAATTTATTCTTCCTCGAATAATTTTGAACAACACCAGTGATAAATGATTGTGTAAAGTAAAATGCAGATATCCAGTAAACATTAGGTTCTCCATCATCGTACCACTTTTGCAAAAATTCGATTCGTTGCAATAGATTAGTGACATAGCTGCCCAAAGGTTTCAGCGATGGGTAACTATTATTTGCCCACTGTACTGGCAGCCTGCCGATTGCCATTGAAGAAAACACACTTTCGAGTTCCGGAATCATTGCAATTTGACCAACAATGGCTCGGCCAACATTACGCAAAGAAGCTTTGATGTAAACTATAAGGTTATTAAACCTGAAAAGGAACAACATCGTATTAATTGAATTTTCGTATTCCATATGTGTTTCATGAATGTGTTCAGATCAACTCGATTGTCTTTAAAACAATAATTAAACAGTTTATTTACCTTAAGCACTCTTGCTTTAGCACAGTATTCATTGAATTTGTGTACATAATTGGATACTTTTCGACGATAACATCAATATTAAATGGTTCAGGCAAACGTTCCATGATGCTGGAACATAAATTCATAACAATATCATCAGTCGAACCACCACCAGCGTCAGTTTTGGTATTCGCCAATAAATCAGATTGCGTCAATAAAGTGCCTTGAAGTAGCTGAAAACATATTTTAATTAGACACCATATAGACTTTCAAAGTGAAGCATGAAAGGCATCGATGAATGTAATAATATGCAATACCAAATTAGTTTCATTGTTATCTCTGCTAATGGCAGCATTTTCATGCAATCCAAATACTTCCGGCTCTGGCACTAGCGGCAATGTACTAATATATTCCAGACTGTTTGCTTTGGTTGGCAATGTGGGTATTAAATATGTGCCAGAAGAAGATAAAACAAAGCTGAAATGGTCAATGGTAAATAGCAACTATAAATACAAAAGCCAAAAACAAATAAATACAAGAATATACGTACTGCTCTTTTTGGACACTTTTTTCATTGTAAACAAGGCCCAAAAGTGAAATTAATAATCTCCTATCTTTATCGTCAGTCACGCGTCCTCCGTAATTGCATTCTCCAGCCAGATAACTGTGGCCCTCAAAGGGAATGTCACGGTACTCGTTTAGGAACATTTTAAGTTGCATAATTGTTATCCTAAAATAGAAAATAATTATTTACAAGATTTTCTTCTTTAATATTCACGTATTCCGACTTACTTTAAATCTGACTCATTAAATTCATATGGAATATTCCACCCGAGCGGCCCGAATTCCTTGCGCTCCTGTATCACCGCATGAAAGAATACAAGTGCAAAGACACCACGCAACCATTTCACTCCAATATCACCAGGAAATGCGTTGCTGTAATATTTATCGCTGGCCAATGGATCTGTGTTAAACGATCTCATCATATTCATTTTAAGACCCTTCGATGGTTCATTAGTCATTTTAACGCTGTTTTGGAGCACTGAGACTGGAAACTTTTTGCTTGGATATGACGTACACCAAAGACGATAATCTTCGTGAATCACTACGTTTGGATTGGTAGCCAGATCCGAGCAAATTGTTTCCAAATCCCCCATCCATGATTCGGCAACGTGACAATTTTGTAATACCACCCAGTTACCGATCATGGTACTTTCTTCTATCATTCGCGCTGCACGTTCACCTTGACCCTGTCCCAGTGATATTGTCTTACATCTGCAAATATTTTATTGCTTCAGCTTTCAATATTTTGCTATCATTAGATTAGTATTTCATTTACCTATCATACATTCCATTATTTTTAGCAAATGCCAATAAGCTCGCCATCGGATCAGAACCTTGTGACAGCAAAAATATGAGCGGAGTGGTTGGGCTGCTATCACCAAAGGAAGCTTCTAAATTAAACGATGGTGGTTCCACGTAATACTCACCCATATTATGAATAATAAACGCCTTAATACAATAAGGAAATAGTTTTTTTTGTTATTTTAACAATAAAATAAATATAAATGACAACAAAACTTTTTTTACCCTAACAGCTCCACATAACTTGTCTGGGCGGACACATTTCATAATGACTAAGTTGACAAGCTGACTTGCATTTTCATAAGGTGCTGGATATTTGGCACGTTCCACATTGGGAAGGTCATAAAAATCACGCCACTTTTTAACATGCTTGGCAAATGATTGATGGAAACCTTCTAGGCCTTTTAAATCACTTGCACCAACAATATCAGCCCACGCTTTATCACTAAGCCAATCAGGACCAGGATTTGGATGTGGATTATGAAGGGCTAAGCTACCAGTAAGCAAAAAGATAAGGTGGGATGGATGAATTTTTTTCTGAAAGTTTAAAGTTTTATTTAAAAAAATTATAGTCAAGGAGAGCTAAAACACAATCAAAAATACCTGCGACATCAGAATGCCCAAGCACATGACAAACGAGAAGACAACTTTGTCTTTTTCAAACAAGGATCGGCATACATTTTCATAAACGGATTTTGTGAAATATACGTTTAAACTGGCGAGACGTTCCTGTAGGTCAGTAGATTGTGGTGCTTTTGCAATTGTCATAACAAACAAATTTAGGAACCATCCGAGCGAGTATTGATACATTGGCTCCACATTTGCCATTTCTGAAATACAAAAGAAAATCACTGCAGAATATGCGGCAACTGGTTCATACTGTTCACGAGCTGAGTCAATTTCCAGTTCTGTAGCAACTGCTACAATTTGTTTTTCCTGAATGTCTGCAGATAGGATTTTGCTGTTTGAAAGAATATTTATAGCATTCTCATCTTCAAGAATATTTCCCTCTGAAGATGACAGCACCTGTAGAAATAAAAAGGGTTTATTCACAACAACCATTTTAAAAAAAAATTATCCTATGCTGACCTGCAAGATTTTGGTTTCTAATGTATAAAGCGTATCTTTATTACGTGCTGATTCAACGATAAGCTTCTCTTTTTTTTCCTGCAAATCTGGACGTTCTTCTACAACAACTGTTGCGAGTAGCTGTTGCGTCAATCCTAATTCAGTAATCATGAAATTCAGTACTGTTACCTACGAAACAAATATTTAGATTTAAATAAAACATTTTTTAAGTTCTGATGAAAGAGTACCATAACAGCAGTCTCAGGAAGATAATGCGGATTTCTAAGACATGTTGTCATGTATGCTCTAAAATTGGGGTTGTACTCCACTAATCCATCGCCGAATTTTATAACAAGAGATCCTTTTTGTTTGACAACATTTTTCTCCAAAATCGAATAAATTGCGGAATCGAGTGTTTCACCTTAAAATATAAATAACATTTAAAAATGAACCAAATTGTTGAAAAGGATGTCTTCAAACAAAGAAAATGATTTATATTTCTTACCAACGTTCTCTATAAGAATTGGTATTCCAAATCGAAGTGCATTTTCAATCTCCCGACCAAAATTAAGGTCAGTAAATTTTAACACTTTCAGTTTATTTTCTACTTCTAAATTTTTTATCCAAATATTTGCCTGGCCTTGTGGATCAATCATAAGTGGATATTTTCTAGAATATTCAACAATAATGCCATTTTCCACAGAAAAATTATCTGATGGTAATCCGCATAATGACCATTGCCTTATTGTCATCGCATGACCGAGAGTAGAGACAACTGAGAATTTTTCAGAGCAAGGAATTTTCAAATTCAAACATCGTTCATTCCATGAGGTGATTAATTTCTCACGAAACTAAATTAATGAAACAGTATTTACGAGATTTTGTATTTATATATATGTGACATTCGTTACCTCAGTGGTGAAGTATCCTAAGTAAGCAATCACTCCAGCTGATAACAAAACGTCCCCTACAACATTTGTGAGAGAATTGTTCAAAACAAAAGCGTTTTCCTGCCAGCGATCCTTTTCCCCGCCCAACCCTCCAAGTAATGTCTCAGCTCTAAAACGTTAAAGGTATTAATGACAATAATGGTTTCGATTCCAATCCATTAATGTACCTAGTAAGCTTCTTCTCACAATTGTCAATATCATCTTCAAGATTTTTTTTCTCTTTGGATTTCTCAGCAAAGAAATCATTAAGCTTTTGCAATTTATCCAAAATCACCTGCAGTTCAGCACGTTTTCCATTCAATTTTTCCATTTGCTCTGTCAATTCCGATTCAGCTGATGCAAGTGCCAACTTTTTAGGTGCTACAATTTTTGCAACACGGTCATACACATCCATCGCACGCACCCATCGGCAAAGGCCTTCACATGCGGTTGATACCTTTTGAATTTTCTCGGGAATAAAGTCACGGTCAGAGATGTATCTGAAATAAACATATTTGTGTATTATGAATTTAATAAAATAGCTAGAATGCCCAAAATACATACGTTTCGCGCACTTTTTTCATAACAGGAACTGGAATGTTGTCTTTATCAAACGTTTTAAGGTGCTCTAAAAATTTCATATCACCCAATATTTTTAAGGAAGCTCCCCAATAATCTTCAACCATTTTCCCTTCTGTAAAGTGGTTAAAGTTTAGTTTTACGAAATTGTGAACTGTAATTCATTAATAGTCATGCCTGCATTTGGTTTTCTTTCAGGCTTGATGCCTCTTATAACACACACAGCTTCCAATACTAATTTAATAGCTGCTGGAGGATTTTTCATTGATTTCACAACAGTGATATCTGCTGGTTTCAATGTATTAAGAGCTTGTAAAGCCGCATTAAGTGCTGGTATCGCTTCAGCAAGATCACTTTCACAATCGTCTTTGATTGCTTGGGCAGCAGCAGCAGCTTCATTGGCTGCTGCTTCATCGGCACCAACAACCTACAACCAAAAATATGAATTAATGAGGTTCTCGATATGGATCCTACAAAGATTTACCTCTTTTTTCTTTTCAGCTTCTGCTGTTTCTCGTTCAATTACAACCATTATTTTGTCAGCTTCTTCCGAAAGCACCTTTAACTTTGGTTGCAAATCAATTAAGTTTTTCTGCATGACAGCTACCTGACCAGCAGCATGATCAAGCTTTTCTAATCCAGTAGTGTATCTTTAAAAATAAGTTTAATATTAATAAAAACTTTAAGGATTAATAAAAGAAAATAAATTACCTATCCCTTTGCATTATTATGTCATTGTATTTTTTATTGTAAAGTGCCTTAAAAGAACGCAAAAGTTCCAAATACAAAGTAGGAGTGACATAATTTTTACGTCCCAGTTCCAATTCAAATCGCCTATTTGCATCCACCACAGTTATGTTGAAGTAAGTAACCGCCTTAACCAGATTTGTTTCCAATTCTGTCATTGGTCGATCTGGAGCTGTTTCTTCTTCGGCTGCTTCACCGGAAACCACCGACACATCAGACTTGACAGCAGTTGCAGTGTTTATCTTTTCAATATCCATTGAACTTATGAAACGTTCTGCAACGCGATATAAAGCATCTTCCGGCCATGTTGTGAACCTTTCAACATACATCTATTGCAAATGGTTCTTTATATACAATAAGCTAATTCTAACATACCAGTCAATTGTGCAGCAATTAATTAAAGATGGATAAATCCTAAGGCGAGTTTTAAATGAATCTCCAATGGGGGAGAATGCCAGGGCCACATGAAGTGATTCTCTGACGCGATCTATAAAGAATGTGTACAATGCCAGTGGTGTTGTATCGATCCGTTTGCCCTGAGAAGTGCCATATTTTAAACATATTGAAATTTTGAAATTATTATGACCAAAATACCAATTGTTTGGCTGCAGTTTGCATTTCTTCCAGGATAACCTGTTTTTCCTCTGACTGAAATAGATTTGGGAGATCACCAGCGTTTAATAATGAGTTTATATCCTCAATAAAAGATTCATCGGTAGCCTAAAAGATTTTTATGGAAAATATTATAAAATATAAAAGTGTGGGCATAAATCATTTTACTTGTGCATCACAGAACAGAAAGATGGTTCTCTTTGCCGATAATCCAGCTTGTAGCAAAAGTCTTTTCATATCCTCACGCCAGTCCTGAAAAGTATATGATCGTGTAATTTCAACAGTAACAACGGCAGCCTCAGCCATGCTTGCTGCCAATTTGACAGCACTCCTACGACCAGATCCTCCCATTCCAATCATAAGAATATTTCCATTTGGCATTTTAAATACTCTTGATACTCTATACAATAACAAATATCAGTCTTTAGACCTTTTCATTTGAGTTTGCGGAAAATATAATACCTTGAAATATGTTCAATTGCAAATCGAAACAAAACCAAATCCATTGGAGCATTTGAAAATTCGTTATATTCATTAAGGTAGTAAGTAATTATTTTCTCCAGCTTGTCAAGATCCTCCACTTCGTCATATATTTTCGGGTCCATGTCTGGTTCCATGTAGTCACCAAACATGAGGTCCCTCATAATATTTTGAGTCACTGTATCTGATCCCTGCATACGACTTCCCATTGCCTGGGATAATGGTAACCTTAACTGATTGCGACACGTTTCAACAACCATTTGAAGAAGAGCTGTACGATCGGTGTCATCAATAAGACTGCATAGAAATTATATAGAGTAGGAATAAAAAGAAACATAAGTGAAGAAAGCAAATTACCGATCATAAAATACTCTGTACGTTTCATGAGCCCATAGCCTGGCCAATTTTTCTGGAGATTCAAGTCGCTTAGCTGGCAGGAGTACAATGCCTTGAAAGACTCGCGAAACGTCGCGCAATGAGAATAAGTAGTGAGACTTGGCAGGTGTTGGTAAAAATATTCGAATGGCGTCACGATAAATTTGAATGAGAGCTGCTGCTAATCCCTGGAAATATAACTTACAATTTCAGATTACTGCAGAAATGAAATTAAAAGCATACCTTATTTAGCATTTGAACTTTATCTGGATATCCTCGAGAAAAGTGCCATTCTCCAATTACCTGGAAAATTCGACATAACGTAACATCCTCAAATGAATCGATGCCAATAACAAACATGTGTCGATAAAGGCGTGGGAAAATAAAATTGCTGCCTCCTAAAAGACCCATGGCTCCAACAAATGTCTATTATTGAGAGAAATTAATTATTAATAGAAACTATTAAAAATAAGAAATAAATAAATATAAAAATAATTAATTACTAAATCAATCAGTTCCAATCTTGACGAATTATCCAAATCTGACCAAAAACCATGATCTAGCCACGTACGTATAAGTTCTAACGCTGGTTGTGAGCCGTATACATCTCGCGATGGCATAGCAATATCATCGATGTATATCAAGCACTGGTTAATTTAAAAGTTTTGTAATTTGTTCATAATAAATATTACGGTTTCAATAATTACCGATTTTCCAACAGGGGGACCAAATACTCCTTTTCGCCTTCTATCTAATTTTGTCATTATTAGTTCCTGAATCTGTGAATTTAAATTAATATAAATTTGAGCACAAAGTTTATTTTTTTTAGAAATATTTAACCTGTTGCGCCGTAGTTTTAGCCGACATGTTAATGTTATTAAGTAAAAACTTTTCCTTTGGCAATGAGCGCATGTAACTTAGAACGGTTGCAGTCTTGCAAGTACCAGTTGGTCCAGAAATCAAAATTGGCCACTTCTTCGTTGTGCACATCTCAAGCCAATACAGCATTGTGCTAGTCTCTTTCGTGGGAACCATAACTTCGGAGAGTTGGGCATCCGATGGATAGCTCACCTCTTCATTTTTCAACCATGGCCACCAATTCTCCACCAAATCGAATCGATAATCCATCATGTTACTTTTCTCGGGATACATTTGCGATCTATTAAGTGAGAAGTGTTTGGGCTTTGGGTAATCATCACTGGAGCCATAGAGGATATATCGTAAACTGGCATCTAATATTTTACGACCTTCATCTAGAATGGGAATATGAAATTAATGCATTCTAATTTTAATGTAATTAAATTACTATTTAGGGCTGAACCATACGCCCATGCCATGCAATAAAGGAAGGTTTGTTGGAACCATGTTTGGTTGTATTTGGGTGTTTCCAAAAGAAAATTCATAAAAAATTTTGCAAATAGCTAGAATTGAAATGGAACAAAAATAAAATACAAATGCCGTATGCCATACAATTATTATGTTAAAATACTGACTTGATAATTCTGAATTGGTGAGATTTGAAGCACTGATTCACAATTCTCTAAAATAATAATAACTGCTGGAATAAGCCAATCCACCAGCGATTCATACAGGCCCATGTAAATGTCATTATTCAGTTGAACCTTTAAATCGTTAAGAAAAGACTGATGCAGTGCTATCCAACCTAATTGCTCCGGCGCCATGTAAATCATGCCACATCGTGAAATGGTAGCTGGTGACGCTTGATCCAAATCGGCTGGCTCAAACATCATCATCATTGTTTTGGTCATTTGAATAATTTCACCAGACATCAAACATAGTTTCTTATTATCGTCCAGGACTGTGTTTAAATTTTCAATCCATACAGCATCCACCGGACCATCAAAAATAAGCCAGGATCTTTCGATAATGTAACTGTAAACCATTTCCTTGAAGGACTTGGCTAAAACACCATCTGTCCACTCATGGGTTGTAGGATCAAAGTTTCCGTACAGTTGTCCAATTGTAATAGCCTTGGGATTGATGATCTTAGTACTGACTTTATACTCAACTACTAATGCATCTCGATCCTTGCTAACTTCTTTCAAAGCTTCAGCCAAACACTAAAAAAAATATGATAGTAATTATAATCTGTATAAGGTAACATTAGACATATTTCACCTCATACGCTGTCGTTTTTCCTCCCATAGGCCCACCAACAATCATTAAACCATGCCGTACCATCATCATTTCGTAGATTTGCATAATTTTCTCAACGTACCATGACGTAGCTTGAAGGTTTCTTCTCTCAAGTACAATGCGCAACCATCTCACAATATCTTCTCTGGCTGCAGTTGGAACTTCCACACCCGGAAAGAGATCCGTGTAAATACTCTCAAACAAAGGAATATCTTCTTGTAAGAACTTGGGGGCATTGACGTCGATTATAGCGCGAAGCACAATTTGAGCTTCTTGCAATTCAGGATGTTGTCGTCGTAATGCTCCTGAAGCTAAAAGTACTGATTTCACTGCACGCATGCCGTAATCGTAGTGGTGCTGAGAAGACAACTGTTCGGAGCATAGTTTGTATGTGTGGACAATTTTTTGAGCCAATGATCGTGCTTCGTTAAATCCATTTGAGTATAGCGTTATTTCGCCAATAAGTGCGTAGTCCGGAACCATCATGGCGACTGTTCGGAAAAGGACTTTCAAATTGTCGGGGAGTTCTGTGCGTCCAGCGTATCTAACGGTGTAATTTAATGTAAAACACGCTTCATTTCTTGTGAATAATTAAAAATGGAATATTTTTTAAATTACCCAGGATTCATGGTAATAAATATGGCACATGTAGGATCCAATTTTAGCATTGTATCTTCAAAAAAGAACTTTGTTACCTTCCTAGCAATAGCTCTCTGAATAGTGAGAATTTGTTGGGCCACAACGGACAATACTTCTAATTCAATGCGATTGAACTCATCAAAACATGCCCATGCTCCGGATTGGGCTAATCCCTGTCAGGGTAATTGTTTATAAATTGCTGATTTAAATTAAGACTTCACTTACTTTAAAGAATTTTCCAAGTGATTTGTAATCTAATCCGTCAGAGCAATTAAAGACTACGCACTTCTTAGCAACCGCTTTTGCTAAATCTTTACATGTTTCAGTTTTACCAGTACCAGCTGGACCTTCAGGTGCTCCTCCCAAATTTACTTTGAATGCTCCCATCAAGGTTCTTTATCAAAATATGTACAAAAAATGAAAGAAATGAAGCACATATATGTACAGATCAAATGTTATGAGATGCATTACCTGTAGCATCTATCCGTTAATGGTGTCACTACTAAGCGAGCGACATTACCCAAATATTCCTGGCCGTATTTGACTTCAGTGGCCACCATACTAACACCGATATAGTGAATTTTTGTTTCTAAAAAAAGAGTTGGGCTAATTATTAGCAGCAATACTTTTATGTACCATCGTAACACCACTTTTCTAAAACTAACCTTCATCTGTCTGCCAATAGTATCTTAATTGAGATAGCCAATTGAATTCGTTAGTCTTCATGACCTTAGTGTCTGCCAAATATTTAACAAGATCGCGTCCTGTAATCGTAAATGAATTAAGTGATTAAAATGTATGTTCCGGCAACAAAATACTAAAACTTTACCATGAACATCCAAAACAATTAACGCCTCAATTGTAAGAGTGGCACTGGGTGACAATTTACCCTTAACCAATTCGACAGTAACCGCTATCTGAGAATTACATTTTTCTAAGTATTCAGGTAATTGGTGTTTTTCGATTGCTTCCTCGACTTCGTATGTCCAAGTGAGGCATGAAATAGTTTGTATTACTTGTCCCGGCCATTGCAAAACCCATGATTTACGATCAACTTTCTTATATGCATCTGTAGCCATCCTATTCTGATTTGTCATGCTTTCGATCATTGAAATTTCGACTTCTTTTAGCCATTTCTCAACTAAACCCTTTTAAAAAAAAAAGTATATTATACTGTGTCAAATTTAATAAAAATGAATTTTGAACTTAATATTTACATTTGCGGCATTAGGACAAATTTTTTTAACTAATTTCACTTCTTCGTCTTCACCTGATACCATTGCTGTGACTTCTTCATTTTGGTCAAACACCAATGAATATATCTATATTTAAAATGCAGTTAAAGTTCTGGTTTGAAAAATCAGTCATAATAACACAATTTACCCCTTCGAAGCATTTTTTTAAATGAGGCTGTACACGTCTGGCATCTTTGGTTTCTGACAAAATTTCAAGCAGCTCGTCATTTGACAAGAAGAAAAATCTGGCAAAATACAGACGCTTCTTTTCCAAATAAGTATTCAAACCCTTTTGAACTACTTCTAAGTCAATGAACGACTGTTTTAATATTTTCAACATATCTGGATACTCTGTAGCCTTCAAAACATGCCTATCCTCATTGACATATTCCATAATACGTCTCCATTTGCGATCAACATTCTTGAAGTTTCTGCCCTCAGTTGGCATTTGTCTCATAATATCTTCGGAACTAAAGATTGGTTCCAAATAAATCCATGTCGCCTGCACTTGAAGCCATATATCCAGAATATCTTGAATTGATATTAATTTATCTTCCCAATCCGTGGCACGGGCTCCCAATGCTGAAATAAATGGAGAACCACGCATCGCCTGTACCTTGAGTACATGATCATCTAACAATGTTTGGATATCATCCACTGCAGCCAACATAAAGGTGTCAAGACCTCTATAAGGATGCAATTCAAACACAATGTCTTTCCATTCATCTTGCATACTCAATAGGTCAAGATTCAAATCAAATTCTTTGCTGGCCGCATTTGATACGTCCTCTAACTTTTGCACTACAGTCTGTATGTCCGCTTCAATCATAGCAGCCAATGTCGGATGAGTTTCAGGATTAACTGGAGCCCCAAGTTCCTCGGAAATTTGATCCCAATGCCTGCCAACCAGACCTTTTTGACAAATACCATCGAGTACAGGCAGATATGTCTTGAATTTGTCCAACTTCATGCGAACTTGTTCTGCAACACGTTTTGCTTGGGCATTTAACGGTTTCGAAAATGTTTTCAGCAGTTTTTGTATAACCTTTGACATGGAGTCAACTTGTTCGCGTATTTTTTCAGAATCTAAGCCGACAAAATTGCCATAGTACCAGATGTCGTAGCAAACATCAAATGTGTAGGCTGTCTTCCACAATCTCTCAATGGGTTCCAGCATTCTAATCATATCCTCAAGAACTAGAAATTGGGATGGCTCCATTTGGAGTAGGACTTCATCAACTATGATTGCTTTTGCTTCACGGCTGCATTTCTGTTCAAATACAATGGATATTTATAAAATGCATGAACTACGAATTGTTTTGTTACATTACCTCTATCGTAGATACTAAATTATCAGACATATCACATTTTTCTTTTAATTCCTCCAATGATAGCATTTCTTTGATCTCACGCAAACGGAAGATTTCAATTCTTTTCTTTTCCAATTGAAGAACTTCTTCAAATTGAACGCGACGCTCTCTAAACATTTAAAATATATTTACATTTTTTAAGTCGTTCAAATTATAAACGGTTAAATTACTTTAATGCAATTTCCAGTCCATCCCGAACGACCATCAATCTGGCTGAACTAAGATCAAGAACCTGCTCTAACTCCTTGGGCCACAAAAATGTTCTGGAGTTTAAATACATCTCATCCGCTAAAATTAAACTTTTTTTTTTAATTTTTTTTTTTGTTATATTTACGGCAATCCAACTTACGTGAAACTATTCCGTAATAAAGAAGAAATCCGACACGCTCAGCAACAATTTTAATTTCATCCTTTAATTTATAAATTTTTTCATCGCGACATTCAGCAAGATAATTCTGCAGGGCGACAACTTCTGGCGTCTCTTTAGGACGTTCACCAGCATGCATGGACATTTCTTCAAAATCGTCACATATTCTGTTGAAATAAATTAAAAATATATTGTTGATTGAGGCATTGCTTCAAGAGTGTCATTAAAGTTTTAACCTTTTGTTGATTTTAATATTCAGCGCCTTGAAGTAATTGGAAATATATTCCTTAAGATCCTTGACCAGCACTATCAACGATTTATTGATGTTTCTCATGTCCACTGTAAACATATTCAAACGTACAAAATCGGGCATGTCATAGATTCCGTTAATAACCACTGTCAGCATATTTATCAGGTTTATAAATTCCTTTAAAATAAAGTTAAATTTAAATTATACTTCTATAATACTAAAATTAATATACTAACCGGAAGGGATGGTAATTGATAAACTAGGAATACATTTTCCAATAATTGCATCAGCATATCATTAAATAATGGGTAGTAATATTTATAAATAGGAAAAAGGAAAGTCACAGGACCCTTTTGATTGGCACTTACAATCATTCTCACTTCATCATATATTTTCAACATATCAACGTGGTTCTCTTGAATGACGTGTAGGAATCCATGAACGCTGGGGTCTGCAAATAAAAATATAAATAAATTGTGAAATTGCCATTTAGAAACATTGCTCACCATTCGACATATAAAACTCCAGTCTGGGAATATTGTATCCGACATTTATAATTTTTACAAAGTAGCTGACAAACAAATCGGGCAGATCAGCAATTGTAGGTGAAAAAGTAAATTTGCCAGTATTCTTCATGACAAGCCTGGTTTCAGCAAAAGTTTCCACAGCCTGAAAGTAATGATAAATTGTGTAACAGATTAAAAGCAACTGCAATTAAATGACGTGGTGGTTTGTATGACAAAACTAACATCGTAGAACAAATTCGATGGCAACACATCGGGATCATAATCATAGTGCTGATACAATGTCATGTCTGGATTTTCATCATCCCAATTGTTTTGTATGACATTATAAAACTTGCCAACAATCGCAGTTCGAAGTGACATGACAGGTGTATTGTAAAACATTGGACTTTCTCGATCGTAAACATTCATGTCATTTCCATTTGCATATTTCCTAATGTATTCCAGCAGGTGATCAACACTTCGTTTGATCATACCTCGCACCTGATATGACATTAAAGAGTGAATGCTGCGGAAAAGTATTGCCGCACGTCCTCCATCTATAGTATTTGCGACTAGCCCCTTCCAAGTGTCCATCATATAATCACAAACATCAGCTACTTTTGGCATCCAATCATTGAGAAGGACCTATTAATTCCAAACATTTTATAAAAACAAAACAATATAAAATCAAAATCAAAACTCACATCCTTGGCCACACTACACGCATTATTAATTGTGTCCGTCAAAAGATCAGCATGCATTGGTACATTCCTGATAAACAAATCCTCTGCATTGAATATCAATAAACTGCTGTAATATATATTCCACAGTGAGGTCAATGCTCTCAACACTGGATGGTCCACCATGTACTTTTGTTCCATTTTGTTGCGCGCCGTATGAATGCTGGATTTCCACCAAATTGGTGCCCTTATTAGGATGACTGGAAATGCTGGTGGAATTTGACTCGTTATCTGAAGGCGATTGCGCAACGTCGCCGATTGAAAGATGTATCGCAGAAATTGTAGTTTCATGTGGTATTTAAAATCCTCCTGCAAGTCTAGCAGCAATGCGATTACCATAGTGGCCCTGTTTTCGGGAACTTGGTTTTTTGATGTAAATAAAAAATCCAATAACATAACTTCTGGTGCAATATTTGGCCACAGTTTCTGATGAAATAAATTCAATTAAAACACAAAACAAAAAATTAAAATTTCAATTAAAAAATAATGGTAAATTACTTTTTCATCCGCAACAAATTTAGCTGCATTATTTAAGAACTTGCTCCTTTTATCGATTTTGGAAAATGTTTTTTGTATTAAATGAGATGGATAGGTTTGAAACATTTCAACCACCAGCTGTCGAAGTTTAATAAAATAGTTATAATTGACATTAAAGTTGCAGCAAATATAATTAACTCACAGCTTCCATAATGTTTAGAATCTTCGATTTTGTTCTTCCGTAAAAAATGGAATTACGATAATCCCTTATTTTATTGTATTCTGCCAGCTGGTTCATTTGCTGCGTTTCAGGATCAACTGGCTGCATTACTTGCAGCTCTTTCATTGCACTAATAATTGAAGCTCGTATACATGTATTTTAATTTAAAAAAATTAAATTTTTCCAACAAAACTTACATTGACTCCTTTTTTCGAATCTGGGCAATTAATGACTTTGGAGAACAACTCTTTGTCGAACTCGTTCGTCTTTTTACGTCAATATATGGGAGTTGTTGGTTTTTGCAGAAAACCCTAGCCGGTTCAATTATTCGGGATTTTATTGCTTTTTTTTCGGCTTCAAACATCGAAATTTGTGGTCTAATTAAACTTTCAACAACTTTTCCCATTTCATCAAGCTCCTTTCGTAAACCTTGAATAAAATTCGAATTCGAAATATTTAAATCAAATTTAATAAAAATCCTCAAAGTACACATACCACCTGGCTTCCAACTAAGCAACTCATCACCAGGTTGGTACTTAAAAACCTCCTTCTTTTTGGGAACACCCTTGTAAGGAAACACTAAAAAAAAACGCACAATTGAACTTTTATTAAAAGTAATTATTAACCGTTTGATAAAAGCACCTCTACAACTAGTGGAATGTTTGCTAATGGCCACTCGATGTCGTTCTGAGAGATTCCACAAGATTTCAGCATTATCCTGGTATATTTTAGTTCGGAGTTTTATGTACATATCCATTAATATCAGAGTCACTTGTTGTCTTTCTTCAACAGTAGGTGGTTCTGAAATTATATTATTTAATGGAAAGTAAATAAATAATTCGAATAGAAAATAATATTTTGGTGCGATTGTTACCCTCATCACAGAGATCAGACCAAAAAACAGCACTGCCAGTCGGGTGAACTAATGAAAAAGGTGATTTAAAGTAATTCAAAAAAATATTTTAACAAAATAAATGTGAAATTACCTATTGGATATCGAGTGCTATACATGGATATTGGGGCTAATGTGTCGCCCGCTAAAAAAAACTGATCAAACTCATCTTTTACCTTGTACACCCAATAGTGGAGATCTAAATCGTGTGTAAACTCAGGATTTCTTAAAATATTCATTTTTGCTGCAATTGTTCAGATTTAAATTTTAACACATTTTTTAATAAAAACTACAAATCCTACTGATATTTTCCTGGATGAATTTTCTTGCGGGATCGAGTGGTAAGTCGCCGACTTTATACTTGAAATTATAAAAGGGAATATCTTCGATTCGACGTACATTTGTTGGTTTATTTTCTTCAATTTTTTTGCTTTTTTTGGGTATACACTTCATTCGTTTCATAATTTATTATTAAAAATATATTCTTTTGCAGCACTTATTTATGTAAATATTTGTCTAGGTAAATATAGGACTGACTGATTGCTTTCGATTCGATTGTTTATTTTGTCAGAACACCGGGCTAATATTGTCAATAGTAACCGTAGCCACTTGGTTACGAGCAAGTAGATTTTCTTTTGATGTACTTTGTATTGATCATATACATTGTATATATATATATAGTATACAATGCACAATGCACATACTGTATCCATCGGAGTAATAGATTTTTTCATTCACAATTTTTTTCAAGATAAAGTTAATAATATATAAAAAAAAAGGAAATGGAAGAAGCCTGTGGTGCATTTCCGTCTATCTAACGTTAGTAAAGGTATATTTATTATATTACATATTTCCGGTGTCATTTTGAGAGCTTAAACTAAATGAATAAAAACATAAAAACCTTTATAAATTATAGTGAATAATTGTAAATTGAAAATGAAAGTTTTTTAACCTTGTTTAAAAATGATCTTGAAATTTGTATTGAAAACTGTAGCTTAATCCAAGAATATTGTCCGTACTTTTCTTAAAATTAAAAATAATCTAAATAATAGTTGGATGTTTAATTGCCTTAACATTTTATTAATAATAGTAATGTTTTGTTAAAAATGTAAATGCACCAAAATAATTCAATACCATTTCCGAACTGCACAATTTCCGTTCAACTTAATGCATTTAATAAACATCAGTGTTAACTCAAAATCAACGCACTCTAAATAATTTGGCGAGCAAATTAAATTGTGTGATTCGATTCAGTTGTATGTAAATTGTTAATAATGTTATTGTTAATAAATTTTCAATAAAATATTATGTTAATGAAAAATTATGGGAGACGTGTTCAAATAGAATTATTCGGATTTAAAATCGTACGATTATTATAATCATATACGTTATCAGCATATTGTCATTTAGTTTAATACACTTGATACGTAGTAGGAGTATTCTATTTTTATTATTTAAGTTAATAAAATTTTTAGAAACCGATTAATTTTCTTTTATGTTTATACAGCTCATAGAAAATAGAACTGAGTTTAAATTATAGAAGTTTCTCAATGTCATGTAATTTCTACTGTCGAAATAGAATAAATAATGTTTTAAAAATTTTTTAAACAGGTTTTTTTTAGGCTTCAATTCCCGCTTATTCTGTAAACAATTAATATTAGAATAGAACTTTTCTCTTATTAAAAATAATTCCGAGTATTTTAACAAATATTGTTTAATTGCGATTTTAGAAGTATAAATATGTATCCTGGAAGATATACATCAAATTTAATAAAACATGTCTCCCAACATGATACTGATTTCTTATTGTTGTGACTCATATACTCCATGGTGTATGAGTCCATGGTGTGTAGCATATAAATTTAAAAAAAAAATTTCACAATATATTACTGTTTAACATTTATGTATTTAGTATTGTAAAAAGAACAATTAATTATTTAGCTCTTAGGAGCATCTGATGATGTCACTTTAGCAGCAACATCGCTTCCAGCTTGCTTAAGTTTGTCTCCAACTTCACCGATGTAAGCTGTAAATTTCTGTAATAAAAAACAATTAATAGGTATAAATTAGAGGAAAGGGAAACATCTCTGAATTACATCCAAATTCTCTTTGGTGAAAGTATCTTCAAAGCCCTTTTTGATTGAGTCAAATGCGTCTTCAATTCCCTTCTTTGCGTCATCGGAAACATCACGTACAACACGAGCACCCATGGTGAACTAAAAATATAAACAATAAAATGAATTGTATTAAAAATATTTAATCAGAGATAGGTTCTTAACAACACAAATTTGATTATGATATATTTCATGCAAATTTTTACTGCAAATAAATACTAGCTACAATATTAATTTTTCATAAACAATCAGTTATTTATTTTATTGAGTTTACAGATTTAAAGTGATCTTTGCTCTTGTTTGAATCTCGTCAATCAACATTGTTATCGCTGATTATTGAATGTGGAGTTCATATCCCGAATATTAAGTAATTGTCAACTATAATGTATTTTTAAGCAATGTTTCGAATTAATTATTTAATTTTAAAGATTAAACATTCAGTGACATAAAGCTTGGTTCGTAAAAACACGCCTGACAGACTGCAATATATTTTCAAATGCTCAATTTTAACTGACCTTATATCAATCAGAAAAAAAGGGATTTTGCATCCTCGGAATATTTTCGAGATTGGTTTAAAGTTTGAATTTTAGAAGATAATAAACTAAAGAAATAGTTAAAGCAAATAATATTGAAATGGATCTATATTGTGACTTTGACCGTTTCATTCAAAACAATTGTTAGCAATACTTTACATCTTTGGACTTTAAACACTGCAGTTACTGTATACATATTAACTTCTATCTGGTACTAATAGTAATTACTAGTTAGTATTACAGTTGCACACATATTGGATTTAAATTCAAAATGTCACGAGAATCGTTTTGAAATAGTCTAGTCATTTCCTGTAATACATTACACGCTATTTCATTAGCCACAATCTACAACAATTTATAAACAGACTACACACTTGAACGCATGTTATTTATTGAAATTTGATTAAAACAACATCACCGGTTAGAATTATTTAAATTATTTAAATGCATGATTTGTAGTTTAACTGTCAAGGTTTAAACAAGCATTAACCTATGACAATTTTTTATTTATTACGACCTTAAATACTGAAGTAAAACATTCTTTCGATCGCTATTTTAATATCTGTAGATTTCTATATGAAATACATATTTTTTCCGAACATTGCGGAAAAATGTATTTTCAAAAATAAGTTTTTGATAAGATTAACATCAAAACCAAATTGTTAATTCAAAAATATTATAAATACATTCAGAATTATGCACGTAGTACAAGGGATAATTATTCCTTGCTCATCTTGAATTGAAAATCCAAATATATAGTACTAACAACAAAGTACAATGCGCAGGGGACTACACGTGCGCAAATATGAATATATTTACAAAGTACAGGCACCATACCAAATATAAATTCATTGATATGCTGAACATTAAACACACATCACACGATTTATTATCATTTTATATGATTTGTAGAATATAGAATTTTACAGTTGTGTTTTAAACTCTAAAGATCCCCGACATTTTGTTTCTAATAAAAAATAAAAACAACCAAGTGAATATTTTTTAGGTTTTCCCTGAATGATCAAAATTTCGGGGTGATTATACCTAATTAAATGAAATATTTTGAAAATGCTCGTTACATGTTCGATGAAACCAAGTTCAATTATTAATAACACAAAAAACTGTTTTATAGAATTTAACCTGAAGAACGACGAAGAACACGCAGATGAACAATAATCCCAATTTAGTCATATTTGATGTGTCGTTTACGTTGTTTTATTATTTCAAAAAATGTCACACGTTTAACTGCCGGATATGATCACGATGAACGAAATGGTAAGACTGGAGCCATATGAAGCGTGTGCCAGTGTTTTTATAAATTCACAACGAATGATCACATTCAAACGACAAAGCTCTGTTATTCAAATCAACATTTAAGAATATGTTGGCTGTTGCCTCAGTGCTTGTTGTCACAGATTGTCCAATGTGTAATTAATTACTGAAATGTATTCGTAATTCGTATAAGTAAACTAACTTAACTAAATTGTGTGATTGTAAATAGTTTCATAAGTTGATTGGAGCTATTAAAATATTTTACAATGAGACTGCCGTATTGTAAAGTTAGAAATCGGCGTACCAATATTATCATTACGTCAAATAGACTTTTAGAGGGGGTTGCATAAAAAGTCTGTATTTTTATTTACTGCACTAGTAAATAAAAACGAAACTTACTACTACAACTTTTATATTATATGAATGTTAATTGTTTTAATGTTTATTGTATGCTTTGAGTACAAACAATTAACATTTTTAATTAGGATTTGCAGTAGCTTATCGTATATATCGAAACGTGATTCTATCATATTTCACAAAGTGAATGCGAAACAAAATATAATTAAATTACGTTTTGGTTTTTAAAATCATTATATCCATATAATACTGTTATAAATATTTATTCTTACAGTTTTAGATTTATTTAAGTTATTGACATACAAACTACCCAATCATCATAATATTGGGACTTCTTTTAATTGCTGGTTTTGCAATCATTTGGATCGAATCAATAATTCCGAAAATTAAATCAAAAAGTTGTCTCGTCTTTGGTGTATTTGGCTTTGGGCTTCTCTTGACATTGTGCTTCCACTCCACTGGCTTTACGGCAACAATGAATGTCTTGGATGTTGGTGCATTGAACTCGCCCTGTATTCCCATACTGGTGACTGCACTACATTCCGGAACTGACGTCGGTGCACTTGCGATTATCTGCAATTAAAACTGTTTATGCAATTGTTATAATTTCACTTGGGCTACACTGTAATAGTTGAATGTGAGCCTTTATTGTGAAACACAATAGTTAATTGAATTATTGACGTGGTGTACATTTTAAGTGGTTTTGATTAATCGTAAATGTTAATGTAGCTATGCTATGTTGGATCGGAATTTATTATTGCGACTTAATTAATGCTAATAGTTTCAATTTATAGCAATAGCCAATAATAATACAGCAATTTGTTATTAGATTTTAATCAAATGACCTTTGGGCATGAAAAATGTTTTGAACTTTTTTAAATGTTTCTTTTTAAATTTTTATTAAAGGTATTTTAAATGAGGAATCACGGTAATTGTTTAAATTAACGCAATTTGTGTGTAGTATGAAAAAAACTTATTAATTTTTTCTACTTCCGGTGATATTTTGAGAGATTAAACTGAATGAATGGATTCCACACAAAAACTTTGCATTTACGAGTACTCATAGTGTGAAATTGCAAATTTTAATGTAAATTTCTGATATTGTTTGACCTTGTAAAAAAAAATTGGAAATTTTACTTTAGTTCCATTCCAATATGAGCTAGATTTCTGAAAATGGTCTTGTAATTGTAGCCTACTTTTCAAATTATATTGTATTTATTTTTAAAATTAATAGATGTTTAATTGCAGCGACAATTTTTCATTAATCATAACAGCTATTTAATTTTTTTTTTTCAAAAATTTAAGCGCACCAAAAGAATTCAATGTCATCAGAACTGCGACATTTCCGTTCAATAATTATTACATTTAACAAACATCAGTGTGAACTCAAAATGACAACAAAGGCAACACACACTCAATCATCAAATTGCTCTAATTTGACAAACATGATCACAATTACTTGGCAAGTGGTCACCAAATTAAGTTGTGTGAATTGTAAATAATGTTGAATAAAATACATAAGTACGTGAAAATTTGGGAAAGAGGCAAAGTCATCTTGAAGCGACAAAAGACACAGAAGTTTTTCAAATAAAATTTGGCTGATTTGAAATCATACGATTAAAAGGTTATCGTCAAATTGTCATTTCTATGAAAATACAATTATAATCTCTGATTACGTTGTTTTTTTTATTGATGTACGAGACTAAGTGGGACGAGAATTTATATGCTCGTATTTATATATTTTATAAAGTTCAAGTTATGAAGGTCTTAATATGAATAATAATTTTAAGCACGTGCACCCAAATTATCATGTAGTGTATTTTTCTAAAGATTTCGTTATTTTAAAAACGTATGTTATAATTTATGAATGACTTTCATCTGCAACTTTTGTGTTCCTTGAATAATGCCAATCAATTGACATGGTACATGACATCTGCTTTTAATCATAACTTTTCTGCAAATGAGTCTATAAATAAAAATGTACACAATTTGCAAAATAACAGAATTGGGTTAATCCCCTTAAATTATACCATAAACACAATTGTCATACATAAAATTTTCATATTATTGTAATATGCAACTTGTACACATAATAATAATTCAATAAGTATTGGCATTTTAAAAAGCGACAAAAACTCAAAAATTGCTAATCTGTTTAAATAAAACGTTATGTTTAAATAGTTCAGTAATTAGAGACACTTTTTCTTTGTTTTGGATGTTTTGCAATCAAAAAACTAATTTTTTATGACGTAACGGTTTTATTGTAAAATCCTTTTAAAATTTTTGATAATTGAAAACACCATTAAATAAATCATGTCAACTATGATCATTAAATAATGTTACTTTTACTAAATTTTTCTTATGTAGTTATAACTTTCTCAAAATTGTAATGATATTTTTTTTAATATGCTATTTAACCGTTTGTATTTGTAGGTACTCACTCTCACACAAGTTACACACCAAATAAACTCCATTAAGTTAAGTGGAAAATTCATACTGAGTATTAAATGCTTAAATTTACAACAATAGAACAATTACTTTAACTTGGAGTTTGTAAGTTTCACCGAAAGAATATAAATAACATAAAATTGCTGGCGCATCTCTTTTTATGCACGTTGCATTTTGCGTCAGTGACCTACATTCGGTTATACGAGTAAAAATTGTGAGCTTAAACTGAAAATTGCATATAATCAAGTGGCATTGGTAAAATGCTTGGGTACCGCCTGCACTTAATATTTGATCTTGAAATTAGCTTGCAAGAACCTTGACGAACATTTATAAAATTTCATAATTTTTTAAATCCAGATCCATAATAGGATTGGTTGGTTTCTAAGTTATTGAAATATTACGTACAAAATCCTTAAGTCAATGAAATTAACATTAAAAATAAAATAAGTCAACAAAATAATATTTTAAATAAAATCATTTTTTTAAATCAATAATAAAATTTATTTAACAAATAGGCAAAAAACCCTAAAATATATGAACAAAATAATTTAAAACAGTAACAAATTGAAAATCATCAATGATCTCAATTATCACAATCGCACTCGTCGTCGCATTCATCCTCAACCTCTTCTACTGGTCGGCGACAACGGCACGCTGGTTTAGCAGCAGGACGACATCTTCCTTGCTCGCGTTCCGGACCTGAATGCTGGAACACAATCGGTGGCTGACGCACGACCATTGGTGGCTGCTTGACGACAATGTGTGTTGGTGGGCGATTGACAACCAGTGGGCCAGGGCGGTGCACAATCAAATTGTTTCTGGATCCGTGATGATTATAACGTGGTCGTGGTACACGCATTGGAATGCGGATAACTGTTGGTGACTGTACACCACCAATTCCATTGCAATTTGTTTGGAATGCTTGTACCCCATTTCCGCTAAAAGCGCCTGGAAATGCTTGACGTAATATTGCTCGTTGAGCTTCATTGCTACATCCAGCCGGTGCTACTGGGAAAAAACCGGGCTGTGGGTCTGGAAAGAACGAGTTTGTTAAAAGTTGTCCCGTTCCAGAGAATGTGGCCGTGGATCCTGGTACTGGAGCAGGAACTGGTACTGGTGCTGGTGCCGGTAATGGTGCAGGCAATGGATTTGGGAAGATAGTTCGTGGTCCATTTGATATTGCGAAGGTCCCATCAGCTGCGTTGATTCCGAAGCAGTTACCATTGGTACACTGCAATTGAAAGCGTCCTAATTGTGGGGCCTGTCCTGTTGTGAATGTGAATTGAGGTTTTGCATCCAGGTTCTATAATAGAAGACATTTTGAATCAAAATTATAATTACAAAGCAAAGTTTAACTAAAATATTATTTACTTGGAAGACGCAAACTGCCAAAGTAAAACCCAAAAGTTTGTTAAAAGTCATTGTGATACTGAAAGATTAGACAGTTGGATGTGTTCTGATTATCTGATTCACATTTCGAGTATTTATATCAAAAATACTGTTAACGGTTTCAAAGACTTCTACTTAAAACGTGACTTTTACCTTAATCCATTTCAATTCTGCGTGAGCCATTTGTTACACACTATGCGTGGTAAAGTAAACACTCTGTCAACTATTGCACTTGTTTTGGTATTTTAACGTCTGTTTGTTGTTTTTGCGCACGATATTAAAAATTGTAGTTAATAATAAAAATACCAAGAGGCATTGAAGAACGTTATTGCATGCACGTTGCTTGTCTATTTTGCTGAGCTCGCTTTTCTGAAACGTTAATACGTTTGTAAATCGACCGTGGTCCGCACGGCGGAGCTTTCACTGTCTCTTTTTATAACTCGAGAACGTTGGGAGAAATTTTGATTAAATTTAGATTTTAGGCAGACTCTATTAGTCTATTCAGCATCAACATTTTATGTGTGTGGATAAAAGCTACTTAAATAATAATATACTGCATATTCATCTAACATACAATAAAATTCCGTTTCCATTATGTTTTTGAAATATCTTGGTTAACCTTGAATTCCTGCGAAGTGTCCTTTTCCCTGCGATGTGTTTTAAGCTTCAACAAAAATATTTTAATCGAATAATGCAGTGTAAAAATTAAAAAAAGTTGTTTGTATTTTGGTCCAATTCAAAAAATGTATTTCTTTAATTTTTCTCAAGGTCAAATTTCGGCCAAAAAATTTTTTTTTTTTACAGTTTTCAATTTAAAAAAAAAAATTAAATATACGGTGCAAAACTGGCCTAAGTTTTTTATAAGCTTCAAATATAATTTGCAGTATAGAATTCAAAGAATGTTTTGAATACACATAAAAAATATTTATTATCTCAAAGTTCAAAATAAATAAATATCAATAATATATCTTCAACATGCAGCATTCAGATATTTTTGACTTCATACAAATAACCTCTCAACTTATTCAAGGTCATATGTTTTTCTCATATCTATAACTCATACTGTATTTATTAACAAAAAATAATCAGTCATAAAATTGCAGCCCTCAACGAAGTGAACAACTTTTCTGAATATTTCAAGGTTACATTAATTTAAACGACGTCTTTAAAGTCGTATGTCGCTTTTCCTGTGATGAAGTGGTTTTTGGAATGAACAGGAAATTCAGAGTTCGCCATCATTACAGCCAACACAAGCGTGGTATTATATTATTTAAAGTCCAGATATAAGTTTGATTCAATAATAGCAATTTCTTTTAAATTTTTCATTGCAAAAAAGTAATAAAATATTTCCAGCATATGTAAAACAAAACGATATTGAGTAATAAAGACAATATTTATTAAATAAATCATAAATAAATTAAAAATAAGTTAACATAAATTGTTTTGAAATGTCTACTTTTCCTTCGAGATTTCATTGTTGCTTGTTTTTTTAGCATCTGCAGCAGCTGTGTGTGGAATTGATGACAGAACTTCATATTTCTTTCCATTGCTCATAGTCTGCACGAAATTTCCATTCGTCTTAAGATTTGGATTAGATGGATCAACCTCAATAATTTCAATTATTTGTCCCGGTTCAATAAGCTTCTGATCGGGAACTTGTTGTGGTAAACTTATTTTATCCGCTGCCGCAACTGCCATCGGCAAGGTCATTGTGGGAGTTTGAAACTGACCATTGGAATAGGTGGCTTGTGTTGGAATATTAGCAGTGTCGTTTGGTGAAATTTTAACGATAAAGCTTCCATCATCATTTTGTGTGAGCGGAATGACATCAAAGCTGCGCTTTACAGGATAATTAGGCATGTAATGCACATTTTCAGGATGTGTCTTTGAAATGAGCTTAATAAAATTGATTGCATCTATGGCTTGTTGCTTTGGATTATCTGTTAGTTGATTTTCGTTTGATGGGTTCACCTCCTTAATATCTTTTAAACTGTGTGCCAAAATATTACTCAACATTTGGACTTCAGGTGGATCATTGTAGTAGCCATTTGGTTGAATGCGAAGATTGCCATTATTTTCCAAATACCGATGACCCATGCGATCAAACACATAGCGCGGTTGCATTTCATGAGCCTGAGGAATCGGTTGTTGTACCACAGATGGTTGCACCACTTGATATGCTTGATATACTGGAGGATATTGTAAAGGAACTGATTGGTATGATTGATACATAGGAGGCATTGGTGGCATGGATTGTGAGTAAAATGATGGTGATGAGCGGTAATTGGGTTTCTTCATGGAGTACGGAACAGATGCTCCACCAACATACTCGTGGTATTGAGATGGAATTTCTGTGGAATCACCGTTATGGTTGCAGAACTGACATTGCTCATCTCTGCCGTTGGAACGTCCTCCATTACAGAATTTGCAATGTTTGCGTTCGCGGTTGATTGGATCGGCAACTTCGGGAGCGTACTGCAGAATTTCTGGGATTTGAAATGATTCCAAGTTGTCGCCGTTCTTAATATTTTCAAGAACTGAACACTTGGTGGGAGAAACATCGAAGTTTTGAACGTTCTCGAAATCGTCAAATGATCGCTTTTTGATGGGGTGGCGCTGTTGTTGTCTGGCCTGAATGCGTTGAAGCCTAGGGAATTTTTTCAGAAATCTATTTGCTGGTTTCGTTGAATCCTGCGCATCTCCAACATTTGCATCAGTTTGGCCTGTAGATAGATCGGCTGCTTTTTCATCGGTTGCTCTAGTGCGTCGAAGAAGTGGGACATAGCTGGGACGGTAGAATGATTTCTCAGCTTGTTGGCAGTTACATTCTAAAATATAAAATAACATGTTAGTAAATAATTCAGGAAAAATTTAAAAATTATGTACCTTTAGATGGAAGCGTTATTCTATCAACTTGCGTTACGAGTCCTTCCATTCGGCAATTGCATGATTTTTCCACTGGTGTTTCCACTTTGTAGTCAAAATTGTAACGAACTTCTCCCTTCGGATCAGTCTCTTTTGGAGCCTCTACTTTGTAGGAGTAGTCGTAGTGGGTGTACTCCTTACGTACAGGCTTTGGGTAATCCACATTGTAAGGAAGCGACTTTTCACATTCACATTTACCCCCCTCGTATATTACTTGTACTGGTAATGGTTTCGGCGGTGAAAATACTTTGCATTGCTATAAAGTAATAAAAAGATAAAATCTTGCACAATATGTTACAGGTTTAAACTTATAAAACTCACTGGACAATAATTGGCCGCTGCCAAACTACACAACGATAAAATCCAAAGTAAATTCATTGCTGCAGTTACTTTTGCAATGAAACAGTTAATGGAACTATGACTAAGAAGCATAATGTGTCGTTCTTTTATATGACTTAATTGTTTAATTATGAAGAGAAGGCCAGTGCAGGCAGTTTGTTGTTTGCTGGCTCATTTAACTAAAATGGCAATGTGGAAAATGTGCTGAGATTGTTTTATTCAAATTGCAAAATGTTGTTTGGAGGAAGCACGTGACATTTATTTCAACAAAATTATTTTTTATTTACTCGTATTATTAAATGAAAAAACTACAAATAAAAAGCGGGAAGTCTAACAGTATGAAAATTCTATACAATTATTGTTGTTATGGGGACAATGATCTGTACCATACGAAATAAATACGATACGATGGTAAAATTAACCCTTATAATATGTAACATGCATTGTCATCTAATTTCAACCATCTACTTAGTATCAATGATTTGAGGCCTTAGTTTTTCGCTCAAGAAAAAAACTGAGATTATGCAAACGCCTCACGAAACTATCTTTTTGAAACCTCGATTGGATTAACCTGTTTCACCCTTCTCCTTACACCTCAAGGAGACATGCTTAGCTTGTCTTTCTCATTATTTAGGGTAATCTTTCTGAACTTAGATTTCGGAAATTATTGCATGAAACTCTGAAAATATCTAAGATCGTGTCATAACTTTACTTTAGTCACGTTTTCATTGTCTTCAAAAAGGCTTACAGGTTTGCTTTTATTTAAAGCACCTACATTTTGTGAGGATTTCCGTTTATTGATTATTGTTATTTTTAAAATGAAGTTTTAACTCTAAACTAACTGAATTTTATATGATAATGGTTGATGGCAATATAGAAAAATACCTACAGCATTATATAAGAATTCAACTATAGTCTATATTAAGGACTTTTGGTGGTATAACGACAAATTTTCAACATCTTCAGAAATCCAATAACTTATTATTAGAGTTTTTATACTAGAAGTTCGTGCTGAAAGTGATTTTGTTAAAAAAACAATTTCCTTTGAATATATTTGTAAGGTTAAGGTTTAAACTTGAAGGCATACGAGCATTATTTACTAACAGCTCAATTTCCCAACGTGCTATTGAAAATATGCTTGACCGCTACCAAGGTAAAGTAATTCTGTTTACAAAATTTCACTTTCAACGACAATTTGAAGAACGCCGCGGTATTCTCAATTATAGTCACATATTGTAAGTCAATTATATAAAAACAGAAGGAACTTCAGAGAGAATCATCAGTTATAGTTCAGTTCTTGGCAACCAAAGAATTACTTTCATTATTTCAGTTCTAAGTGCACAAGTACAATGAATATTAATACAGTTATATTGTTGCTACTGTCGGTGGTTGCAGTTTATGTCCAGGTACATCTTTAAATTGCAATCACATTTAAAAATTAACAATTTTACTTACAATTCAGTTATCCAGCGCATGCACTTGCGAATTCGCAAGAGGTGGAACCGACATGTGCACATGCTCTGGCAGTGTAGTTCGTCCATATCCAGTAGCCCGTATTCCGCATCGTTCAAACAGGCCGGCACCACGCAGAGTATGTAATTGTCGCCATCCCAAGCCAATGCGGCAAAACTCATTACAACCAGTTGGAGATCTCTGCTCATGCGGCAACCATATTGTTCGTCCAGCCAAGCAACCGAAGCCGTGCCATCATCGCAGTAACGAAGTAGGTTCCAATTTCGATCGAATGGGAAACTTTATTCAAGGTTTTGTGCAAGCTACAGTGCCGTGCGTTTTTGATACGCTCCGCTGTTTCGGTAATGGCTTTGCGCACGCAGTTGATCATGTATGCGACAATAAGAAACATTACTATCACTATAGCACGTAAATGCCCCTTCCTTGTAAGGATAGGCAAAAAATATAACGGTAATTAAAAGAAGTTCATCCCTATTGACCCGAAATTGTTGTTATATTGTATAAAATCTAGGCTAGAAAGAATCATCGTTACTCCCCCCAACCTGAACCACTGAACCTTGCTGCTTATGAAACCCAATACGTTCCCGCTGATGTACATGAGTCCCACCATCACAAGAAGTAAGTACTGCAGTGGTTCATTTTCCAATTTTCAAACTAATATGGTGATCCAATTTATTAAGGCATGAAAAAAAATGCCTGACACCAGCTGATCCAGTGAGTCAAGGTTTAGCACTTTTAAAAGCTACCCGTTCCGAATGTGCAGTCCCTGAGGCAACTCTTCAATACGGCTTCAAGAAACAGCCATGCACTGAACCTGGCAAAGATCATTTTGATGTTGCTGAAGAGAAGCTGTTCTCTGTAGATCGTGATGTCATCGAACTAAAGCCGTATACTCACAAAAAGAAGAAGGAGGATTCCGAGGAAAAGCCAGAAAGTTCGGAAGAATCCGAGGAGTCTGTCGAGACACACGGACATTTGTCATATGGTGATATTGGTTATGGACCAGCTAAATTCAAGAAATGCGAATTTACATCAGGACATAGCCACGGACATTATGACCATGTAGAGACAAAGGGATGCCAAGACCCTCTCCCAATGGAGCCAATTGGACACTGCGGATTCCGACCAGGTCGTGTTGTTGTCCGAGATCGAATTGAATCCGATCCAGAGTTCAGATCATATCGCAACGGCTTTTAAAACAGCTTAGTTTCAGGGAGGAGATGTTGATTCAATTCAGTTGTTATTTAATTTGTTAAATTATTGTACTCTTATAATTTATTTATTTAAAAAATTATTAAATCACATATTATACTAATTAAGTAAAAGAGGTTTCATTTAAAATACCAAAACAACTTATCTTATTCTTATCGTCTTCTATATCATTACAAACTGAAAATTCAAGAAAAATTTCCGACAAGATTCACATTTAAACAATCGCTATATGCATTGAGACCGCAAAAACAAAGTCCCAAATTTCGATTAAAAAAAGTCAGAAGCTTTATTTCGTTTAATATTAGGAATTTGTAACAAGTCATCGGTGAGGTTTTGCTTGCTAGGAATGGACTTTCTCTGCGGTGTCGTCACAAGCCCTCCTTTCCTTTTCACCAACGGTGATGAAGTTGACGATTTCGGTGATGGTGTCACACTTTTTGGCGTATTAACACCAACACGTTGTCGAGGACTTGGAGTTAACACGAAATCCCGTATACCTAATTTGGCTGTGGCCAAGTGCTTTGCAGCCGGTGACATTGTTGACAGTTGATCCAGAGTAGAGCGTTTGTGAGGTGTTGCAATATTTCGACGCGCTGCCTCCATGGCTTTAGCTTTTTGTCCGCGCATCCGTTCACCAGCCTTTTCTGCCAATTCATGAGCTAGCGCCTCACGTCTGGATGTCTCTACAATACGAAATGATGGACCATTGGATGAACGTATTGGCGTGTCACTACCATCTAAACGAAATGGTGTGCCTTCAATCTCACCCCAAGTCATCATAGGACTGTCAGACACTCCAGGACACGGTGAAGGAGTTTGAACGAACGAGAAGCCACGCACATTCGGTGACCCAGAGTTCATTGTCACACCATCCATACCAATTTTGCCTGTTTGTGTTTTTGCCTGATCCTTTGCTATTTCTGATATGGCCTCTTTGCTTTGAGAGTTGTTAAATGGATTTGAGCGTAATCGTGTATTGTTGTGCACTACAGATTGTTTACGTTTCGCCATTTCAAGTTGCTCCTCCTTGGTTAATTCCACACCATCCGGTGTGTACATTATGTAATTTTTATTTTTGTAGGTCCATGTGTTGACAGGAAGTGGACCCTCAATAGCTGTAAATTGCTGTTCAATGGAGGGTAAAGCAAGTGTCTGTGCATTTTCGATTGCTGTCTTCTGTTCAGCGTCATATAGAACAGAAAATTTTTGCCTTAAACGACGGTCGGCTGCTTCAATGATTTCCTGAAAGCTTTGGTTGTCTTCGCTGGTGTAATTAGCGAGATAGGAGTCCAAGTTATGTGCCTCTGAGGGGCCACTACCACTTCGCTTACTAGATGTTGTTGACGTTGAGCGATGACTTCGTTCCGAATTAGGAAACATGGAGTGCGGTGTTGAATCCGGTTTACTTTGTGGTGTTTCGAATGTGGCAGGACTTTCAACTAAAAACAATAAAAGTTCAAGTAAAACGAAAATTCAAAAACGATAAAGAACTTACATCCTAGTCGACTTGCAGGTCGTTTGCCACTGTACTTCGCGTAAATTTCACGTAGCCTTATGACGTCATTTTTCTCAAGTGCATCAAGATAGTCGTTTTGTGCTTTTAATTTCTCCAGATCGGGAAAGAAGTCTCTTTGGATTATTTTACCCATTTCCTAAAAATAATGGCATTTGAAAGTAAAGTTCTGTTTCTGAATGCTTTACAAGTTCCTTACCTCAATGTAGTGATCCTCAGTTAAAATTTTCATTTTGTTCTGTTTCTTTTTGGGTAAATTTGGAGTCTTGAACACGGCCAACTTTAAATTCATCTCCTGCATGGCTTGGAGCGCCATTTGACCTGGTTCACTGGAGATACTCATTATATGTTTAAAGGAAACTATTTAAATGCACGTATTTAAAAAAAAAAAGCAATCTGAACAGACAACAAAATTGAAAATGCAATTTAAAAATTGGAAAACGCAGCCAAGTTTCAAAATAAAATTCTTAATTAATCTGAAAACAAAATGTCAAATTTATTTTACAACTTAGTAGATATATATAAATAGTAGAGACAAATAAATATGTCAAACAATGACATTCGAGAGTTTGAATTTAATTGACATGCGATTTAACAGTTATGACAATTTCCAAAACGGTTTGTTTATTGAATAGAAAGAGTGGTGAAATTAGAAAAAATACGCGGCAGGGAATATCACGAAATAATTTTATTTTTAAAAGAATTAAATTTTGGTGTTAAATTTTCAAGTACTAAATAAAGCTGATTTTATTTTGAAATGCCCGTTGAATTTTTCCACTAACTGTAAAAGGAGCACGTTTTCTGAGGTATGGAACATGTGATTTTTAAAATCGCACATTTTTTTAAGCTACTTTAAAGTTATCCTAAACCGTATAATTTCGAAAGAAAAATTTCAAAATTAAAATTAAAATTAAAATTTAGAAACTTAACTGCATTATTTTCAAAGCAATATTTAATAATTAAGTGCTACGAAAGATAAAAAAAATTTGTTATATCTTTAACTAACTGAATTTGAAAATTGTATAATCAATAATCATGCGTACATAAGTTATTTAATCTAAAAAATATTTTTTAATCATATTTGCTTAGGTCATTTATGTAAAAGGTACTGTTTATGGTAATTGCAATTACATTTCCAAATTATTATTATACATAATTCAATGTAACATACGAAAATTAACGATCTTAATGACAAAGTCTAAAAACAATAAAAAATGATCGTTAAGAAATGCTGAGCACACGAGTAGAACGGAAACTAATTGAAACGGAGGGCAGCTGTCTGTTCTAAATATCATAAATTTACTAAATGAATATCTGTAGCCGGTAGCCCACATACTTTCATTCATCTTAAAACGAAAGTGTTGACAATTGGTAAAGAGCCGAATGCAGATTGCAGACTACTATGCGCATTGTGCATCGTCACATACGACCGCGTACCGACATATGCAGATGTGATTACAAATATTACTCAACCTTGCCGTTCGTTTGAACTTTTATATTGCGTACGCGTTCGCAAACATGCAACCCATTTGCACCACATTTTCCTCCACATATCACTGATTTTAACTCTCTTCGTCATATTTAGTTTAAAGTCATTCTATGTCTCTCGTTATTTTCTTTATTCGATATCCATCCACAGCTCACATTATTATATAGTCACGTTTATGCCTTTTTGGTGTATTGAAATTACTCCTTGCAGCCCTCCGTTTGAACTTTTCAATCCTCCATAAAAGCGAGTGCGAGAATATTTTGTTTCAAATCATAAACTTTCGTCAAGATCGTAAATTAAATTGACGGAGGTTCTGCGGCCCAGCTATTTATAAATGCAACATTTATTTAAAACGTAAGTAATCGCTTGCATTTAAAGCGTCCATTGCATTTGGGATGCGCAGGATGCGATTTAAGTGTGACTGAAAGCCAATTGATTATGATTTGAAGGATTTTTACGTGCATTAAATTTTTTTTTTTTTTTATTGAAAAGCTGTTACTTCTTTTAAAAAATACAATTATGAATTTAATCCAACTGAGGTTTAAACCTTGAAGTCGTAACAGACCTCCGATTATTGTGGCAGAAATGATGATAAGAATAATATACTCACATGAAATAAAGCAACTCCCAAAAGTTCATTCAGTCATCGTGGGAATTTAGTTAGCATTATTTACACTATCGAATAAAGTATGATTCATAAATCGTATGCGATTTTAGTTTTATATAATATTAATGTGTGCTGACATTTGAGTTGTAATAAGTTAGTGTACGAAGTATTCGATAGACCGGCGACACTTCAAAGCAGAAACGCTGATCCGCGTCAGACAGACCTAAGTGTTGCGCGATTTTCGTATCTTATTTATATAAACATTGGACAGTTTTGTTTACATTATGGCTATATATTTCACTGTTAAAAAGACAAAAGTATTTACCATTTATGAAAATGCTCGTAACTTATTATCAAGAATTTTTCTATTGCCAATTATACAATTTGCTATCGTTATGAGTTATGACTATGAGAGCATATCGTGAACTTGTATGATTACGTGGAGAATCTTCTTTTCACTATAGAATGATCAAATCAATGACAAAATTTATTTATTATAATTAAAAATGATTTTTGTTGCTCCTTTGTCTATCAATCCTCTTTTAGTCAAGGATAGAAACACAATAGGATTATGAAATCTATAACATTAGCACTCTTCATTAAATAGATGCATTGAATTGGTTTCATTATTTTCTCACCGTTTTCATTTATTCACCTTTTTGTGATTACAAATTTCAACAATCTTATGATACAATTAAAAAGTATCTCAATTGCATAATTAAGTTAATTTATTGTTGACTACACTTGAAAGCATACCATATTATTGAAATGGTCACAACACAAAAACAGATGCCTCCAAGGTGCAGTACATTTTTTCGTTTGGAAAGTAAAATAAATTTATGGAGTAAACACAGTCAAAAATTATCTTCAGTAGAGCAAATGAAGAAATATACATTTTACAAGGATAATGAACAAAAAATTCAAGTGAAGAACAGTAAAGTGTCGATTCATTATGAAAATTATAATAAAATTATCGACTTTTCTCGACATTCTGGAACCGCATAAAAATGTTGTGGCCTAGAAAGAGATTTGAGTCAAGTGGTTACACCAGCCAGGAGGTTTACGACATTTTGAATTACTTATTTACATTAGGAAAAGTCGTCAAGGAATTCACTTCATTTTTTTTTTTCAAGAATAAAATAAAACTTAAAACAACTCCCTTTGGGTCTGTTCTTTTAAACACACGTTAGTTTTAGTAAGCAACCCAAAAAATGGACTAATAAATCTTTAAATTTTCAACAGCGTTGGAAAATGACTAAACAAACAGTGCCATTAATCAAATGTGTAAATAAACGATCTTTAGAGAAAACATTTCTTTCCATACAATAACTATATCACTTGAGAGATTGTTGTTTAATCGTATATATTATGTGTAAAATCAACAAAATAATGTCAAAAGCAAATACAAACGTGAGCGCATACGCATCCGTTTTAAAATTTTCCGGATAGTGGCAACAGCTTTCATCGCAGAAACGTTTTCCACCCAAACAGAGTGAATGATAGACCTGCAGGAAAAACGATTCATTTGAATACGTTTATTAGTTGCAGTGTTTTTGTTTATACAGAATAATAAATTATCTTGAAAGTAATTTATTGTGAAAATGTCATTAAATTAGAAATGTGCGCAAAGAAATTGTGGATACACGATCCGATTGGAAAAAAGGACCTCACAGTAACTATGCGTCACCACAGGGAGGCTCCGTAAAGGGCGTCTGTTTTAGGTCAAATGTCATTTCGGGGGCACAAATGGAACCATAATAAATGACAAGCATGACAAAAAGTAAAAAGAAAAGGTCATTGAAATATTTTTATAAATTACTTAAAATTTTCTTTATAAACATTAAAGCAGTGGACGAGATATTTCTTTAAAATGATCATTAATTACATATTATATTAGTACAGCTCATGCATCAGCAATAAATATTAATACGCTTGGAATTTGTCAACTGCAAGCGTCTTGTGAATTAATTTAAAGGATATGCGTTTTTTTATTTGTTTAAACAAATATGGAATTTAAGAAATTAATAAAATGTGCTTTTTTGTATTATGCGTTTAACCGAAAACCGTTTTTTCACCCTTAACACTTCATTGAAATGCATTAAAATTGTTACCATCCAAATGTAGTAAATAATAGTCGTACACATATTATATCGAGTTCAATTTTTCACATGTGCTGTTCGTGTGACTCTACAGACTTTTAAGATGTGAGCAATTTTATTTAGATGCAATAAGTATGTCATCATGTTCTTGAAAACACGATGTATTTTAGTTGCTACTGTTTTGCTTCCTCTATATACAATATATTTTACTCTATAATATTTATAGTCTTTCGTTGACGATAATATACTTTAACTTCCTCCAGCACTCTCGATGTCGGCCCAGACGCTAATCATTGGCACGTCATTAAGTTCAGCTCCAAGAAAAAGTAGTAACTAACAACCACAGCTAACTGTATGCACCCGCAGTAAATACTCTAAAATAACTCAAATACAAATTCAATTCATAAACTTGAAATTTGTCAGTAAAATGAAAAGTGGAATAGTATAACATTGATGATGTGGCCATATAGATGGAAAAGTGGTGCAATCTAAATTTAGGGTGTCGATCAAAATACAGCTGGTTTAGTTGGATGTTTATAATTTACTTAGATATTTACTTTCATAAAAGAGGTACTGGCAAAGATGTTACGACTTACGGGTTAAAACATAAAAAAAATAGAAAAATAAAACGGCGGTGGGTCGCTATGCGTCATTTCAGATAACGATATTTAACACGGAAAATATGTGGAGCAATTAAATGGCCATCCATCAAAAAGTTTGTTTGAGATTAGGCGAAAGTTGCCAATGCACACGACAGGGTAGTGTCATTTTCACGCATTGTACATTCTTCAGTGATGTATGGCCTCAAGTTACTTACGGTTTCTGAGGCGCATCTGAGCCTACCGAAATTGTCACTATAATATTACGTGTTCCCGGACGATTGGTAATAAGTCGAACATTTTCCATATTCTTGCACGCCTTCTAAAACCATATGTCTAATTAGTCTAAGAATGAATGTGTCTAATTGGCAAACAACATCTCCAGTTGTTTACTTGTGTATTTTCTACAGATGATTGTTACGCCGCATATAAGCTGTGCTTTCTTGATCCTCGTCACAAAGTGTGACAAGATCATATGTTATGTCAAACTATTCACATTTTGTACGCCGAGCCATATAGATCGGAGTTGTAGTTAAATGTCAATGGTGTTTGCAACGTCTCAAACACTTGTCAATTAAACCTTTTCAGTTTTGATCCTTTTAAGTTATAGATTTGTGCAGCAATGAGTGAATTTGATACTTTGAATAGTTACTTATCGTGTCAGTCTTAAAACAATTTGATAGTGGAAGATTTAAATTTTAAGGATATAAATATTATAAACGAACTTATTGTTTTTGGATTTTTCAGTTAGCCGTCTTATTTAGAAAAGAAGAAAATTGATTCTTTGAAGGGAACAAACATGTGGAAACCTTCAACAGAATAAAAATAAAAATAAATAATAATTAAAGTGAACAAATAATTAAAGCTTTAAAAGATTTTATTGATAATCAAAATAATGAGAACTTAAAATTATTTAAAAAAATTAATTAAATTGTGTTTAAATTTTGTTGTATTTAAATAAAGTCCTTATAATACATGGTTTGAGATATAATAATCTCATAAGTACATAGTTGAACTAGTGATAAAAAAATAGAATAAATCATAATTAAATCTTATTTAACATTTGTATATTAATTGATTTTATTCAAAGAGCATAATTTAAAATTGCATAAGTCCAAATTGAATTTTATTTACAATTACAAAATTATTTGCATACAACTTCTACAAGTGAAGAGACCAAAATTATCAAAACGAATCAAAATATTTTAAAATATTAACTTTGGCATATACGTAGCTGTATAATAATTCAAATTAAATCGAATTTATGTACATTTAAAAACAATATTGCTCAAAATTACCTTGGCACAAATTCCAAGTAGCCATTAGGTCTAACCATTGAATGGTGCGCTGGCGTACCATAAAATCCCTGGTAATACGGTGCTGAATTCTGACGAGTGCTGTGATTATTAACCACTGGCATTTTGTATTTGTCATAGGGATACGCGGAACCATGTCCCAGATGTGTGTGCGGATGGTACAGCGGCCCGAAGTGGCTGTTCTCATTGGGATACGATTGGGTGAGCTGATGAATGGCTGTGGCGGTGTTGTGATGCTGATGGGGGCTCTCCGATGATGAGTATCGCATGTTTATTTGGCCGTTGCTGGCACCACCACCGACTGATGTGTGGTCGGTTACGATTGGCTGCAGATGATTGACATGCGACATGCCATGATCACCGTCTAAGCCTTTGGCAGACGTTGCCGCGGTTGTCGCTGAAACGGCGGTGGTTGTTGTGTTTGGTGATACTCTGGCATGCCTCGGTCTATTCTGAGACGACTGCGGTTGGCTAACATGTAATGTCGTTAGCATATCTTGTGATCTGTAAAAGTGCGCGTGTAGGCGAAATACAAAGAAGAAAGACATTTAGCATATTGACTATATAATAATATTGTACGAGAGTGTTGGCGGGTAATCAATTGAAAATCGGTGAAATTTCACGCTCTTCGTCGATCAAACAACAAGCCTATGGGCTAAGTGGAGACGGAGCGGCATGCGTTTTTCGGCTGGCAACTTTTATAGACGATCTTTGGTTTATGTATTTAAGTTTTTGGGATTCTTTTTGTTGCATTTTTTTTTGAAATAATAAACAAACTCGTGGCGTAATATAAACATTATAAACATAATTGATTTTTACATGTGTTTCACGTCCTGAATTTACAAAAGTTATGCTTCGACGGATTACCGCTTCTTGTGTAAACATTACTGGAGAAGGTTTGAATGGCAATTATACGGACTGCTTTAACTGTACTAATTTTTAATTACTATTTGTTAGTTGAGAAGAAAGTGGTGTGAATTTTTCTTTTAAGACATCTTTCAATTTGATGTCTTACATTTTTTTTGCTGTTATTGAGAAGTTTGATGAATTACAGCATTTTAATATTTTCACTCACAAAAAAAATCAATTGCAATCAATGTGATACGAAATATGAATTTGCATTTGTTTAAAAAATGTTGTGCGTTAACAAGAGAAAGCTAAAACCACACGTCTGCAATACCTAAAACATCCCCCAAGATTTATTTCGACATTTTAGCTGACTTTGGCAAATTGATGGTGAGATTAACAACAAAACACCACGTGTGTTTACTTAAAACTTATTACGCGCTCCAAAGCAACAGCATTTAAACTAAAATATTTTTAATGATTTCGCCGAAATAAAAACTTATAAACCACAACGGGGAAAACACAAAATACACTCCGGTTGAGTGAAAACTCACAAAATAATGAGAAGGAATCAAATTTATGGTAATTTCTACTCGCCATAAATTTCCGTTTTCCCATATTTTACATATCATAAAACAGGCAAAAGGAAATACATAGACCGTTGCCACAAGTGGAAAAAATGTATCAGACAGGCAGCGGACGGAAAATATGTTATAGCGTGCGCGTATTCTAGAAGCGGTAAGCGCGGATTTACGCGGAGCAAGCCACAACTCAAGCTTTGTACCATGTATCATGAAACTGTAAATTTGTAGAAAATTTGTGAAGCCATTTATCAGTGGAAACGTTTTGTGGTTGCACATAATGTTACACTCAAGGGGGGAAAACGGAAGAATAAGAACAAAATGGGATGATTGCAGAACAATAAACGAATGTTGGTGGGGTGTTGCATAAAACGATGAGGCACACTTTTTGAAATGCGGCAATTTATAGGAAAAGTGTATAAATATTGATACAAATGCACCATATCACACGAAATCACTTAATAACAACAATAATAATCTCGCCGGTCGATGAAAATCGCTATGGATTTCCTTTCAACCGTTACTAATAATTGGCAAAATGTAAACACCGCGCTGCTTAAGCAAAGTGTTGGATAAATAAACAGGCTCAGCCCGGAGCGATGAGGATCGACAATCACCCATTCAGTCTCTAACGCTTTACTTTTGTTAGGCGTTTCCACAGTGATAATAAAAACTTTGTTTTAAACTCTGGTTTGATATATACAATAATACGTTTAAAAAGAAGTTTTCCAACAATTATCTGTTGCTTGGGTAAACTTCAATTCATTATTAGAATAGTAACGGAAATAATTTAGGCTTAAAGTTAGCTAGAGAATGTCTAAATTATGTTTAATATATTTTTATGAAAATAACAATTACTACCCCCACTATTTATCACGGTGGCTTTTATTTTAAATTTATGATATTTGGGATTTTGGGAAATTCGCATGACCCACGTTTTGTTCTAAATTTAACGGAAATATACTTAAGCACATTGCACACATGCCAATAACCAACTAATAACCCTGCAATGTATTAAAAATAGAACAAGAACTTTCGAAAGAGTAATGAACATTAAGTTAAATCTTTGCTTATGTGCTTTGACAAAAACCAACACGTTAAGTCGCTGATTAGTTGTCAGAGGTTCTATAATTTTGGATGATACTTTTTTGTCAAATTCAAAATGCTTTGTTAATCCTTTTTAAAACGCTTCGCAATTCATGAAAATATTAATTATAATTGCAAATAATATTAAATCTCATATTAATGCGTCTGATTCTATAATGCTGGGATGTTGTTGACAAATGACAACGTAAATAAACGCCACCATAAGCAACAATATTGTAATGGAATTTAATAAAAGTCCAATGACCTGAAACAAATCTCCACTTTATAAGTTTGTAACGCAGTTATATTTTATAGTTAATATATGATTGTGGTGACAGATGTGAGTCCGCCAAATGGTTGGCTTTTATACAAATCTTTGAACAACTATATTCAAAGATATATACAGAAACGGAAACATTTACAAGCGAATGTGTTTCATAACTATTTAAAATGTGTGCATGTAAGTGAACTGTGTATATCTTGGAATTGAAGAAAAATTTTGCAATGAACTAAAGTATTCAAATATAGCGTCTAAATATCTCACAACTCACAAGGTAAAAGAAAACAATTTTTATTTAAGTATTTCTAATATCAGCGGTTCCGTTTATGCAAATATGTAAATAACTAAGTTAGACCTACATCCGGGGGAAGATAATTTGGTGTTTCCGAATAAATGAAAGCCAAGAGATAAAAAGTTGAAAGCTTATTCTGAAAATTAGTAATGACCCAATCAGTTGAGTAATTTCCAAAAGTTGTACAACAAATGTTCATTCAAAGAATCGCCATTGGCACACGCACACCCTGGATGGTCGCCTGCACAATTTATTATTTAAAGATAAGCGCCACACGTTGCCCGCACTGCACTCTTTTCTTTTTTTAAGATAACAAATATAAAAACGGTTTTACTTACTCATCATTGGGGTCGTTATCACGGAAGCCTTTCGCAAATGGGTTGCTCACAATTTTTAGCTGTGTTACCTGTAATGTTATCAATGATTGATTATAATTTGTACTGATTACTGAATTTTGGAAATTTTGTAATATGTAATTCTATTGAAATAATTGAATAGCGCGGAATACGTAACATAATAATTGCTCTACACATTGTATTGAATTTTAAACAGAAGATAACCTTGAGTTTTATAATTAATGCTTAGCTTAATAATTGTTATAACATCACAAAAAATAATGCTTTTCTTTCAATGATCGACAATTCTATTTATTATCTTTATGTATATTCACACTGCAATTATCAGGCCTCAAATTTATGCATTTTTTTAATGTCAAACATCTTTAGCATCAATAACTGGAAAAATGTAAACGAATTTTATAAAAACCCGCAGGACTGAGTACATATAAAATATTCCCCCAAAAGAGATGACTAACAAAATAAATAAAAACTCTACATGACATCTCTGGCGACACTTTTAAATTAAAAGCCATTTTCTTCATCTGCTACAACTCGTACACTGAACTTTATGACCCAATATCTGTCACATACATTTTCTACGACACGTCTATTCTCCATAACCATCTATCTTCATTGGCCAAACTGTTTACACATGAAAAGCATGCGCATCCTTGTGATGAATAAGTAATTCGAGAGAATTATTATTACACGCCACTGAATAAACCCAATTTATTAAAAAAAAACATTTTTCACACCATTTAAAAATTCAAAAGATGCGTTACGGAATCAGTGTCACATTTATGAGATTCCAGGTGGCAGAAAAATGTTAAACATACCCACCCGTTCAATTTGATGAAATATTAATCCACACGCGCATAAATTTGCAGAAAAAATTGAAAATTTGCGGCCAGGAAGGAAGACTTACCCGTTGATTTTGGTAGGCTGTCACCGCGGTGAATGAGGTCTCAGGGAATGCGTATGTGCGAAAGTTACTGTTGTGGCTGTCCTCACTCATGTGAATAGTTTTTGGTGGCAAGTACACAATGTGGAAGCGTGGTTGGTAGCGATGCATTGAGTTGAGAATTATCTATACGCACAGAATTTTAGGTATTCTAGTTAATTATTATTTAATTAATTTAGATTTACGAAACTTACATGGCCATTTTCATCCAATTGATTATTCGTAAGCTTCAATTTATCAAATGAAACAACTTGTTTCATCCAAGTGCTGCCAGATGCGGGAGAGTCCGGATGGACATGAATACGAGGTGGTGAAATAGGATCAGCTTTACCAGCTACAACCCAACTGGAACTACATATTTTTTTAGTATATCAACTCTTGATTTCTTGTTAAATTTATCCACAAATGCTTACCTATGAAATGAGTATCGATAGCGTTTATCATCAACTGGCACAAAGTCCATCATCATGATGTACATGGCCTGTGGATCAAGACCTAGAATTCGGACTTGAAACGTTGGAAACATTCGTCTGCCCGTTTTCGTCACAATCATTTCAGTGCCTTGCTCGTGAAATTTATCCCACAATTGCTTTGTCTCCAGCACAACAGCGGTTTGTGAAACTGACGGATGCAATTGTGTTGATTGTTGATCCTTGCCATTGGAATTGTGTTCAACTTTTTTTAATTTACCCTTTTGATTGCAATTTTGATTTTGATATTCTGGGTCTGAGTCACTGCCATTGCTGCGACTGTCTGACATGGAAGATTTTGTATTTTGATCAATGTGTTCTAATGGTCGATAGGAAGCTCTATCTTTTCCAGCTGTTTGGAGACAAGCTGTAATACACAAAAAAAAAAAAAAAAAACTTGTTAAAAAGTTAAAACAAACTAGGAAAGAAAACGTTTGCCAAAACTCCTCCCATTTCGAGTCGCAAACGACAAGCACTTTTATGGGGCTGATCGTAAAAGATCATCGCACATAATTTTCACATTAGTATGAAAATCGTCCTCGTACGTTTTCCACATCACCGGCAACATCTGAACAATATTTGCATTTTATCTTGTCGGGAAACACTGCACGACTATCATGGCACGCACCCTTTTGCACAGTACTGATACTCGTACAGTTTAAAAACAAGATTTGTGACTTCAGTTAATTTGTTTGTGGCTTTAACTTGTCACACATGGATTAACATGAAGCTGTGGAGTTCATAAATAATACTTTGCTTTGCTTGCAGACATGATGACTTTACGACTTCACGCGCCGTATACCCAAGGAAAACTGTACCAGTAAAAGTTAAAAGAGCCGCACATGTAAGAGATGCGTCTCTTTATATTTTACTCACTGCAACAGTAAATCGGTGTTATAACTTATATGAGGAGCCGATAGCAAGTGCTTGCAAACATTTCCAGGAATCTGAATTAAAAAGTGAAAAGATGCTGTGCGCTGTTTAGACACACACTGCATTGTGTAATCAAGTGAGATGATTTTTATTTGGCGCCAATCCTTTCCACCACCCACTTGGATCACGCTAATAAACATTATGGAAATAGGCAATTTACGGAGTGCGGCGGCCAATTAAACTTGATTTATTGACCTGCTGTGTGTTTTCCTTGATTTTAATAAAACCATGCGCTTCCGGATTTGCTATAACTAGTTGGGTGCTTCATGTTTTGATTACATGTTGCTTAAACTAACTGGCATTTTTGGCAGCTTCCCTTTTTTGGAAGCGAGAGATTTTTAATTCATTTAATAAAACTGACAGGAATAGCTAGAAAAAATTCTTTGGAATTTTGTAATTTCCAAGAATATATCTAAAAAAAAAAAATTGATAAAACATCGATTTAAATTAAACGCATCACAATCCCTCAAGGATTTTCATATAAAATCCTAAAATCCGTTGCTTTATAAATGGAAGCCATTCATTAAGTGTCATGAAAAGCATATTAATTAAGGTGCACTGTGCTTTGTGCATCACTTCAACAAATTTGCCCAATTTGCTATATAGCCCAAGTAATTACACATGTTACACGAGAAGGAAGCTCGCAATGCAGCAGCTAAATTAGTGGTTCACTACTCAATAAATCACAGCTTATTCAAAACAAAATACCCGCTCTAACTAAAACGCATGCCAATGCCGCATATACCGAACAAACTGCATAAATGCAACCGCGTTAATGCAGCGCAGTCCCGCCTTGCAGTGTGTGCAATGTGCGCATCTTTTTATGGCAGAGAGAATTAACTTGCATTACACAGAAAAAGAAGCGCGCCAAGTGAAATGTAAGCAATTCTTGTTTGATATATGGGCATTTAAGCGTTTGAATGATTATTTTTAATTAGAATTTATCTATGATAATACAATTAAAGGCAAATTTATTAATATTAAAAATTTTGAACTTAATATTAATATGATTTAATTTTGATTTCAATTGATTCTTTGCTCACACCGAAATGCGCCAAAAAAAATATTCAAGGCAATTATTTAAATGTGCTATTAACGACATTGCTTTCGTGCATGTATTTAGTTCGATGTTGACCTCCTCTTGTACGGAATGCAATCAATTGTTCAATACAAGACATGGGAATTTTGTGTCTCCCCTGTGTCGCATGCTAGCGACTGAGCATTTTTCTTATTTCCTTGCATGCCCCATCCCCTCTCACCCCCTTCTCTCCGCTCAACGAATATATGCAAAATCGCAGAGAAGTCGTGTCGCTTCACTTTCTATTGCAGTGCATTTGGAAAGCAATTAACAAGAGTTCTTCATTTTATTTTTAGATGCATTTTTTTATTTGTCTCACAACACTTGTGTAAATTGTAAGTGTACACAAAAGACGAGAAAGATAGTTGATTAAGAGTCTGCTTTCCGTTTGTGATGTTTTATGCAAAACGCATTAGCGAATGCTGCTCAAATGAAATATTTTTATTTTATGCATGGTAAACCAGTGTTTTACTGTGAACGGGATCAGATTGGATTTGAGATTTGTGATTTAAGTGAAAGAGCTTAAATAATTTTGTTTTTCATTTGGAAACCGTAAAAGTTAAATAGTTCAACAAAAGTTTAGTTTAAAGTTTAAATATATTAGTAAAGTTTCGATTTGTGATATGGCAATTGACTGCAGCAATGTGTTGCATAGCAATTTAGAATTTTTACATAATATCTTAATTTTTGAAACGGCAACTAACACCTTAGTTTATTTAAAAATTTTACTTATTCAAACATTTTCTTGTTCTTCCTTGTTCTTTTGTTTTTAATATTTGCTACCCTACTTTCGTTTTAAAAATTATTGGTTCTTTTCCTTTTTTACACTCTATTATACTTGTATATAACTCGACTCCAGAATGATTCTACACGTTCTTGTATTTCTCTCTGGCTTTATGAAGGTTCTTAAGAAAGAGAAGGCAATTATTAAAATTTAAAATCAGCCACATTTTGTTTCCACTGAGTATATAATTCATTATTTATTATTTCAGCTTATTTAGTTTAAAGGTGGCCAAAAACGAGTGACAATTTTTCTTCAATTTATTATATACACGTCGCGTCGTTAAGTTAAAACATAAACTGTGTTATAATTTGTTTCAAAAGACTAAATTCTGTACGACAGACAAAAAAAAAAGGTTTCTGTTGACAGACTATCACTGTCGTCAGTAATTTACTATTTATGATCAAATATAAAATAGCCTTGCTCAAAATGCATTGAAAAATAAACTTCACGGACCCTAAAAAGTGTCGTCTTAAAACATGAAACATATTCATTTGAAATTGCTTTGGCTTTCAAATTAAAGCAATTTCGTAAATTATAAGAAATCGCATAGTCGAGCCATTCAAATATTGTTTGTTTTATATGTCCATTTTGCACACGATCTAATAAATTTGAATAACTAGTTAAGTATTATTTATTATGACGATGCAAAATGTACTTAACTAATGATCAAAGAACATTGGCGTCTTGTGCTCCATTTGGATATCCATTATCGCCCATCACTTATAGTCTCATTTATATTATGCGCATTCAGGCAAATACTTTAATGTTAAACAATGGAGTTTAGTGATTTAATTTTTTTTAAACAAAGGCGTTTTCAAAATCTATAAATTTGAAAATGTCTGTCTTTTGTGCAATTGAAATTTATTTTGAACAAATCAGAAAAGACACAAGAGTTGAATTATGTGCTTCATTCACTGCAACATAAATATGTAACATGTAAGTGAAATGAAGTTGAACTAATTGTCAACCCTTTGATTTATAATACACAAAATATACACATCGCAGTCCACAACATGTGATGCTTAAGAAATGTTAGGCATATTTTTGATGTAAAGAAGATATTATACAATTGCATATACTAGTATTAATAATCTGTGGCGCTCCACTTACAGTTAGAATGTACATAATTAATAAACGCAAACGTTTTTAGTGTTGCGTTTGAATGAAGTGAACATTGAGCCTATTAAATCAGCTAATTAATTTCTCAAATGCCTGATTAGAATCGTCTTGAGCATGCTTGTACAGTACACGTAATTTAGGTATATGATGTCTTTGGGTATATGTAACACAAATCAAAAGAAAATTAAAAGAATCGCTTGATACATCATTTTGAATGGCAATAAAGCGGTTTAAATGAAAAACAGCAAGTGACGCATTATACTCGTATATGAAGATATGCGGATTGCGGATGTCGTTATAGAACAAGTACTCGGTATTTTGAGTTGTTCGTTTGATGCATCCTTTGGCATGATTGAAATTAACCTTTAGTCTCAGGAATGCAATTGGCATTCTTTTTGTGCCAGGTTTGCGTTGTCAATCGACACACTTTATTGGTTGTACAAATTGACATGTGATTACATTGCGATTAGGCTCAATTTGTCGATAAATTCATGACGTGGTGGAATAAATATAAATTTTTATGATTGTTTAATTATTAACTAATCCTTGTAACTAAAAATGCACAAACCTATTTTGCAAAGCTTGATCAATAGAAATTAATTCTAATGTGGAAACACCCAGAGGGGAACGAACATCTATTTTACGCACTTTCATACCTTTCGCACTGATAAAAATTATTGATAAAGCTAATCGCGGTTTCTCAGCATAGGCTATAGAGTTAAAAGCACAATCCGTTTTCCCTATACCTGTGCGTTTTGTTTACATTCTACTTAATATTTTCCAAAAATAATTTTTTTTGGATAAAGACAATTTTTTGGACTTTGCTTTAAGCATATTATAAGTTCCTACACATTTACACTATAATCCTCTAACTGATATATTTTGTTAGCAGTTAAGAGGATTTAAAAATCACGAGATTTGATTAGAATGTTACTTTTATATATTTTTGCAGCATAGGATTTTATGTATTTTAAACAACCAACGCTGTTTAATTTTATATGAAATAAAAATTGCACAGAAAGTATTAAAGCCTTAATTTTTTATTATCCCAAATTTTAACTCCAAATTGTTATTGGTTTCTCAACAATCTTTCTTTCTTTGTTTATTTAATAATTAAAGATTTAGGTTTAGAAGACACACGTCGAGGAATTTAGAAGTTTAATTACATTCCGACGGAAAGTTAAAATCAAATGTTTATTCTTAAGAATATCATATTTTTATTTTTAATTTAAATAAAGTATTGTTGTTTTCAATTTGTATTGAGACTTGAAATAAAACGACGATAAGAGAGAAATGTTAAAAAGTTTTATACATTTTATATTTTTGAAAATACGTGAAATCAGAAAATGGAAGTCTATAAATTTCATAAGTTTTATTAAAACAACCGTATAATAATTAAAAATATTTTATAATCTATTAAAACCACAAAAAAATTTTTTTATAATCGTGAGCAGGTTTTTGAGAAGCTATACAAACATATTTTTAAAAAGTGTTTCTGTTAAATGAAAAGAAATATAAGATTAAGCTATTGATTAGAATTACGTAACTTCTTAAAGGTTAAATTTATTAAGGATTTACATCATTTGTGTATAACATTTATCTTTTGAAAATTATGACAAAAAAGTGGCATCAGAAAATCTAATCAACTATTAATAATAAATTAATATTAAATTTATTCACGAGTAACCTTTCATTTAGAAATCATTAGTTTATAAATAAAAAAGTATTTCCGTTGATTTAATTTATTTTTATTTATTATATGGATTGGAGTGCGTTGGAAAGCTTCTATTGCAGACTCAAAAACCTCAATATAAAAAGAAACAAACACACGAGGAAAAAAAATCTTGAATTTTCCTCGACCTATGATGAAGGTGATGACAGCATTGATTCCATTTTTCAATCAACTCAATGGCAGCAAATGGAAGACAAAATCAAATTGCTGTTTTTCAGGAACGGAGGAGGCGCTGATTGAAAGAAAAATGGTGCAAGACGGAATGGCATTTGATTTCCAGGCGATATGTTTAAAGTAACCCAAAAACCAGATGGAGAAATTGAGAATTGCTACATAATACATCAAGATTGATATGGAACTACTAGTTGTATATTGCTCCATGTGTAGGTAGATAGATATTCCGGATTTTGATTTACCTTCAATTTGCTTCATTGGATTGACGTCGGCGTTGTACATTGACGTCCATCCCTCGCCATTGTGGAAGCAATCAGACATTTGCTGTTGCATAAGATTGCTAGAATCCAGGGACGTCAGTTGATTGGGCATGCCCATTGTGCCGTCGGGCATTGTTGGACGTAGGAAATCCATGTGATGCATTTTGAGATTTTTTTTTTTAAATTTTTTAATTAAAATTTTCTTAATATCAATCAGTATTGGCAATTTATTTTTCTTATATTAAAAACAAAAACACACTTAAAGCACGTGTACCGTATAGACGACACAAATCTCACAAGGTGTTATCTAATTCCTGAGACTGCACCCAAACAAAATTTTCATGGCTAACAGCGGTCATCACCTAATTGTCTCGCACTTCGGCTCTCACTTTTATGCAATATATGTGTATATATTCTTGAAATAAAAACAAACTAAACATATATATGCAATCACGTGTTAGTAACCCACAATAGCCATCACCGATCGTACACTATTTAGAGGATAATTAAAATATCAACCGCATTAGCGAAGATGTTCAAATGGTCGAGAGCACACACACTCACTGGATTTGTTCACACGATTTATTGCGGATGAAATGATGTGATGACATGTGAAATTTATCGGAACCGTACTGAATTCACCCTGACCATCACATCCACTCAGACTGCGCGCACTGACCACTTATTATAATCGAATTATCGACATAAACGAAATGATCTCCACTGTGAGATACACCGCCGATTCACGAAGCTGACGATTAAAATAGTAATAGATGCAAATCAGATCAATGCATATTATTATGCATAAAAGTGTTTCACGCAATTGCCTACAATCACTGATCTCTCACATCACTCGACGAAGTACAACGTGTGACTAAAATAGTAGGATGGGCTTTTACATCTGGCGTCAAGAATTAAGATGCTCAGTCAATCTTAATACCGAAATAATCTTGCAATAGTATGTGCTACATAGAGTACACTGTTTCCAACACGATCACATCTCAGAGATCACATCACGATCCTATTCTGTATGTGAATACGATCATTCTCTTTTCAAATTATTATTTTGATTGCTGCCATTTTTTAAATTCCAAACAACAATTGAACTTTCTATAGTTTATATACTCGCATTTATTTTTATCGGTCTTTATTTTATAAATAAAAAATATAAACGATACAACTGCATGAATGCTGAAAGATCTTCTAAATGTGTTGATATTTTTTACAGTGTAACCGCTGATCTATTCTCAGCTAATTTAAAGGCGGAGCATCATCTTCCCACAATGTCTTATGTGTATAAACAAAGCCGAGAGTATCCAATTTGAACCAATGATCATCTGTTGAAATGTGTGTGTTTGAATGGATTCTATTTCTTATGTGAAACTGGTCCATTGAATGCGGCGTTCATCGGTGCGTCTGAATTTTATGTTTTCGACGTAACGTAACTTCATTGAATAAAAATTTGTTGCATATTGATTCTGAATACAATGATTTTAAATCGGGTTTACAATCACAAATTTGAAATTAAAAACTCAAAAACAGAAATATATTATTTCTCAAAAAAAAAAAAACAACGGAAAAGCAAATAACTTATTTAAATGAAGTATTTCTTGCGACACAGACTCGGAGGCAAAGGGTTAAATAAAAGAATGAAACCTTGAATTTTCAGATTTTGAATTTGAAAAGGTTTTTTAGAACAAAAGATATTTTCTGATATATAAATAGTGTGACCTTGAAATGCTCAGGATTTTTTTTTTATATTAAAAAAGACTATTCTATAAATATGTGAAAGAATTTTTTTCATGTTGAGTAAGGTTTCTGAGATAGAAGATGATTTCAAATCGCTCTCACATCAACTCAACGAGGAATTATTTGATTTAGAAATGTTCAAAATCGTTAGCGCCGTTTACGGAATGTATTATTTAATTAACTTGAGAGATGGGACCTTGAAATAAAAAATAATGAATTATGTCTAAATTTATACACGACGTCAAAGTTTTATGCTAATTCGTCCAGTAGTGTCCGAGAAATTTTCCTGACATTCAAACGTTCGTAGTAAGTTTATAAATTGATTTCCAAATATTCTTTAACCCTCAGTTTTAAAGGTCATCAATATACCATCTTTGTATATGTATCATAATACATAGTTTTTAAGTTTAGAAGCCACAGGAGTCAGGACTTCATCTGGAAATAAGAAACCCTGTAAGCTCAAAACAATTGTCTCAGGTCTTTGTATCATCACTCACGTCGGTTAGTTTGTCGATATATTCATAGTTGAGTACACATTAAACACATATTACAATATATCAAACACTGTATAGCAAATAACAATAAAGAAATGTAGGACAATCTTAAATCAATGAAATTTGTAACCAAACAGATAATGGACAGTTTTTATTGCAGTACCTATATTAAATAAAGCTGTTTCATGTTCAATAAAATGAAAAAAAACCTCAACATTGAGAAAGTAAAAACATGCACAAAATCTACACTACTTTAACACGCAAGCACATTGCAAATAATGAATATCCTATTACCTATTTACATGCAGAGTTCACATTAGAATAATGAATTATAAAGGGTGCTTTACAAGCGACTGCAACAAAATGAAAATCTTCAAATGAATAAGAATTAAATTTATGGGAAGGCATACTTAAAAACAAAACAATATTCATAATTTCATTTATTGTTAATTTATCAATTTAATTAAACAACGTTTTAAAGATTTTATTTAATTTTGTTCAATATTGAAATTAAATAAATAATATTGATTCATTTATTTTTAAGGATTTTAAATTTTTAAAGATTGACTCCAGGCGAATATAATTTTTTTTAGGATTGAAATTTGAAAGCTCAAATGATTGGTGTCTAATGGATCACCTAGTTTTCTAACGAAATGCAAAAAAAAATTAAGTTATTGTGTAAATAATAGAGTATACCGTTAGCTTTTGATACGTTATACTAATTGCGAACAATACATGAGCGTGCAACACAATTCATTGCCCATTGGCGTAGCATTTTCTGTTATTCATGTATATACTTAACGATAAGGAAATACAAATGCATATTGACTATTATCTACGCCACTGTTTGTTGCTTAAAATCTTATCTTATCTCTGATACGAACGAGTATACCATCCGATAACGCAGTCATTAGCGACTTCATTTATTTCAGTTACTTTTCGATTTTTGCCGGTGAACAACCTATAGTTTAACTCATTTAATTTAAATTATATTTAATTATAAAAAAAATATCAAAAATGGAGAAATTTGTGTGTTTATGTGTTTTAGTTTTGTGCGCAATTCAATTAACTTCTGCAGGTATAAAAATATTAATACATAATTCAAAAAGGAGTGGGATTAAGTGCAAAAATTTGATCAAATGAAAATCAAAGGTCAAAATAATTATCTACGAAACAATTAGAAATAAAACGAATCGATTAAATAAGTTAAAATACAAAAAAGGAATATAAGTTTTGCTTGATGTGAGATCATAAAAAATATTTTCTATATAATCTGTTGATTAAATTTAAAGGAAAAAAGAAAAATCACTCGAAAAGGCTTAAAATATTGAGTTGCTGGGCCAAATTTTATCTCTGCCCGTATGTAGGGTGTGGCAAACCAATTTGGAACAACCAAAGCCATAGTGTGTGAGTGTTTGTGTGAAATTGAAAAGTTCCAGTGAAATCAATATGACATCATTTTACTGATATATTTTTTTTCTGTCTATTTGTTTAATTGAAAACGTTTTATTTAGGCGTTGGCGCTTGTATTTGATTTTTAAACTATTTATTTTAAATACAAAAAGCCTTTTCAATTTTGCTTAAACTTATTGATTTGCTGAAATGCAAAAAATATAATTAAATATAGACGTTTTATTAAAAAGGACGAAGCATTAGTTATAACTTATACGTAAGATTTTAATGTTCCGATTTAATATTCTTTGTGAGAATAACAGATTAGACTTTAGAAATTATCAATAAAAACACATAGAAAACGTTTCTATTGCGTTTGCCTAACAATTAACAAATGAATAATGTAGCGAAATTGATTTGAATATTATGCATAATTTATTTGAAATTTGTTTGATTATTTATTCAAATCATGTATTGATTCTGTTTATTATCAGTATCACCAAGAATTTTTGTTTATTATAATTAATAACACAAAGTACTATTATAAAATTATGAAACGCAATATAATAAAAAAACGAGAAATATTGATTAAGAAAATTCAACAAAAGTTATTAAAGAAAAATAATATACAGAACTCTGTTATCGATTTATTCTCTTAAAACTTATTATTATTTATTAGTTTTATTAAAGTTTTAAATAATATGTAATATTAAGAATTTTTAATAAATTTAATGTTTATCAATTTGCTAATAGAAAACTGGAAATGTTTTTAAAAGTTTCAAACGGATTTTTGACAAAATTGTGTTACAGACTTCTGCGTATCCTGCGACTCACGAACCGACATTAACTGTGTGACCAACCCAGATGGTATCACTCCAACCAACTGCTCATCACCCACCCTCAATTGCTATACCCGTATTATTACTGGTAAAATAAATATAAATTCAATAAGTTTTTAGAAAAATATTTTACATCAGCAAACATTTTCGTGTAGGTGGATTTACAATTCGCGGCTGCCTCTCAGATCTGGATACCGATGTAGTTCTGAACTGCGTCAGTGAAACGGGTTGTCTCACATGCAATACCACCGCACTCGGAATGGGTTGCAACAACCAGGTGATATACATTATCTGTTATTATAAAAGTGAAAATTGTGATGCTAATTAAATTATTATCATGTTTTAGATCTTTCCAGAGCATCGTCTGTTTTGTCATCAATGCACTGGCGACGTGAATGCCTCAAGTTGTTCTCTTCCACAACCCGAGAATGGTTTTCCGTGCATTTTGCACGCTGAAGGAGATCGTTGCTTTACTCGCCGCACAGGTAGGCTTCCCCCTCTTTTTTTTTTTGTTATGAACTTTTCAAATATGTATTTTGCAAATTACAGATGATCGTGTTACACGTGGGTGCATGTCAGCTCGGGAAGAAAATACAATTTGCGCAAACGTTGAGCATTGCGCAATTTGCGAGGGACACGGCTGCAATCGAAATGACTCTAATTTGGCTCCATTAGATCCCAGTGCGGCTTCCTTCCAAATGGCGTCTGTTCTTTTCAGCGTTTGTGCATTTTTGGTGGTTCAATTCATGAACAAAGCTCGTCAGTAAAGAAGACGAATACTTGAAGTTCGAACTCTCTTGATGAAGGATTCGAAAACAAGAGGAATAACAACGGGTCGCCTAAATTTAGTATTCTAAAATATTTACAGTAAATCATCTTGCTCGTTACAATGTTATTGAATTAATTTTGACAAATTCTTTTAGTTCAATAAAATAGCCATATTTTGTATAATTTTTAGCTTCATAATTTCATAGTTGTGGGTTTTTTCCAGAATTTTGGTGTAATTAAAATTATATCCACGAATTGAGTGCATTTCCGATTAAACCCAATTTTAAGTGAATACCATAAATTATTGCTATTTGCCCTATTTATTTGGCAAAGAGCCTATCCGCTGTTGAAGGAAAATCAAAATGATTTGCTGACAGATGAAATTAACTATGTCTTCCGTTCTGCGTATTTCTATCATCGTCACATTATCCGAATATGGGAACGTACGCGCGATGATGTAGGAAATGCATAGAAATATGAGTGGAGCACATGATGATCAATTCTTTTTGTATTTTAGTCTTGAAGATGCACTTCATTGTAAGTAGTTTTGAGAGAGTATTGAGATTGCTACAACTCATCACTTCGAATTATAAACTATATCCCTTTGCAGATCTGTCAACGCACTTAATATATTTCATATAAAGTTTTGCCTTTAAAACTATACACCCATTAATTATTTTTACGAGTGTGTGAAAGGGAGTCACTTCATATAAAATACCATACAAAGAAGAACTGAGAATTTAAAATTTTTTTTTAGAAGATTGAAATGAATAATTTAATTTGTTTCTAGTGAGTCCATTATGTAATAATATAAAAAGAAACCCTTAATTAAATTTTTAAATAACTTGCAATATAAGTTGGGAAATCGACGAAAATTAAAATATTTTTAGATACGTTTCAGAGATAAAAAAAAGATACTAAAAGACGTGTCTGGAAAAGTCCAGTTTTAGAATTTTTTTTGAAAATATTGGAATATTTTATATATTTATCAAAAACAAATTTATTAAATGTAATTTATCATTTTTGTAAATATTGCCATATTTAAATTATTGCGCTTCTGTTTACATCGTAGTTTACAACCATCGAATGCATTCGAGCAAGTTTCTATAGATTTTACATATTTTCATAGGTTTTTCGTTAAATTTGTCCCAAAATATATATAAAATATAGCACGTTATTTTGACATAACCTTTCATTCTAGATTCTTGCTATCTCCGTCGATAGCGAAGTGCTACTAACGTCAAACCGGAATAAATTACAAAGCGAATATAATTTCTTATGTTATGAAGAAAAACTAATTAATAAATTATAATTAAATACGCGATGAAGAACTATATCGTGATAATTGATTACTGTGATAATGTAGAGACTATTAAACTGTCTTTTAAATCGCGAAATAAAGACAATCAAAGTATTCAAATAGCAAAACAATGCGGCGACGACCCAACATCACCAATGCCGTCAAGGACCTACAAAGTGGATGCACTTGCATTCAGTCAGTTCTTGTATGACCTTAAATATTCCCCATGCCTAAGGCGAGCGCTTATAACATTTTTAACAACATTACCTGAAACGCTTTGTATCCGATTGCAACCTCCCAAGTGGGAAATTATCGACCATGCATGGTAATTTATATTTTAGGGTTAAATATTAAAATTTAGCTACATTTTAATTGCAATTGATTCTACAGGGACAAACGCATTTATACTCTAGTAACACAATGTGCGGAGGCGGATTATGTCATGTCTTGGCTGTCGACACTGGGCGGTGCCTACTCATCCTTGGGTGATGAATTCAAAAATTGTGTATGTAAAACGTACATTCAAACTCAAAATTTAAATAAATTAAGTCTCTGAATTACAGGCAAAAATAGCAGGACAAATATCACAGGCACAGATGAGCCTTGCTATGCGTTTTGGGGATCCACTACTAGTCGCTCGTTGTCGGCTTTTTCAATGTATCTCCCTGATACAGTGTGGAAAAATGCGTGAAGGCCTGCCATTGTTTCGGCAACAATACAATTTTGCTAAAACCGTGGCCGAAATTGATCCCAGACTACTTCGCATGTGTCAGGGAATTTATATGAAAATACAGTACTATCAGAGCCAAGCGAAACAAAGGCGCATTGATGCGGGAAGTAGGTCCAAATGAATGTTTTTTTGTTTACGAAATATATGTGGAAATCCCAAAAACAAAATCAATTGTTGCCTTTAAAATTGCTTTTTTTTATTTATAACATTGGAAGATTTGTGTTTATTTAAATCTCTGTGGATTTAACATCAAATTAAAATATTAAGACTTTAAAAACACGATCCGTACAAAACTGTTTAAAATATGACAAATGTTAGACAACTACAATAAATTCTATTAATGATTATGTTTTTTATATAACATATTCTTATTTCTTAAAGCCTAAAGTATAATGTAAGAAATAGCTAAATTAAAATATATTGGAGAAATTCGAAAGTATGTATAATCAAAGTAAAATTTAAATTTTGGAGTTTAAAAAAGTAGGGTCTAAAAAAGGAGTTGTTATGAATTATTTCTTTTTACTAATTACGAAACCAAAATTGTCAATACAAAACTGATTTAGAAAATTCATTTAGCTAAAGTCCCCATTGGATCCCAAGCAGGCAATACAATAGGCACCACTTTGAATACCTCCATTACACTGTCTGGTACCAAACTCTTATCAATGACCACTTCGAAGACAAATTCCTTGAACCAATCAGCGGACATAATTAGGTAACCTTTCTCACCACGATCCTCTCCCCAGGAATTTTCAACACGGAATTTTGATGGTTTGCCGTCCTTCTGTTTAAACAAAGAGCATAATGGTTATTTAACAAATATTTAAAAAAAATGTTTTAGCATGTTTTTTTAACGATATTAAAAACAATTAAAATAAAATTACATCGTAGGAAACTGCAGTAAATGCCATTGCATGTGTCATCGCTGACTCGCCATAGAGTAGGCGATCTGCTTTGCTGATTGTAGTCTGGATGTCAACACCAAAGACCAGCTTAAAATCGTGTCTAAAATATATATATTTGCTTTTAATAAACATACCAAAAAATAAACAAAAACGTTTCCTTACATTGTTAAATCCTCAATTCCCTGTTTGCCAGCAAAGCGTTTGCTAACTTCACACCCAAACCAAACTGGTTCTCCGTTCTTCAAACTTTTTCCCACCAAATCCATCAACAACTCCACCGGTTGATTGTTATACAACACTGGTCTTCCACCCACAACATTTCCAAGGCAATCCACAGTGTACGCCTTACCATAAGAGTTGGTCGGACGTGGATCTGTCACCAGGCATACCTTGTCATCAACATTGTACACTGGCTTCACGTGCTTTTCATAGAACTCCACTGGTGTGATTGGTCCCACACTGTGGTAAGCTTTGCTCTTATCATAATACTCCCAAGTAAACTCTTCACTCGGAATGCCCAGGCAAATGCCCACAACATTGTAGATTTCACCCATTTGCTCGTCAATTTTAGCATTGACCTTTTCCTCGTCGGCACCAGCCTCAATGAGATCCCGCAAAATCTTGGCGTATTCGCGCAGCTTGCTTTTGAGCACAGCATTCATGCGGAGACTTGCCTCGCAGCTGTAGCTCTCTGGGAAACATTTCTTTGGTATGAGACCATGCTTTTTAATTAAATTGACAATCATATCCCATTGGCCACCGTCACATGTCGGATCACTCAACAGAAAGGACACCAAACGGCCATCGACTTTCTCGCCACGATTGGCAGTCTCGACAATGTTGTTTAGGAAGTAATGGCAACGCTCAATTTTATCCCAGTAGAACAAATAGCCTTGTGAGAACTCAAACTCATCTAAATTGAGACTCTTCATAAATGGTATGCGAAGGCAATTGAGCGTCGCAAAAATCCAGCAGCGACCAGAACTTTTTTGATTTGTCAAAGGCTTGCCTTCGCTTTCCACCTGATAAATATTAAAACAAAATGTATTTTTAAATTGTAAAATTACGTAAGATCATTTCAGCGGTTAAAAAATACATTCAAATAATCATTTTTTCCGCATTGATTGAAATAAACAACTGATTAAGAGCGTTCCAAGTTATTGTATATTACATTTTGCAAATGACATCATAACTCAAACGAATACAGAACATATTATATAGTTAGTTAAAAACTGATTAAACAATTCTACAAAATTAAATTTACGCAGAAATTACCTTGTAAGTGAAAACATGCTGGGTATTTTCAAATGTCTTCCTGGACAAGCAAGCTTCAAAAGGATCCACGCGTGAGCACACATTCTGTGCGAGGACATTCTTCTGATCAGCATAAAAATTGGATCGCCACTTTTTCAGCTTTTCATCGCTAATGGAACCTGTAAATAAATTAGACAAAGAAAAATCTTGCGTCAGTAAGTTGCTTGTGAGTTTTACAGTTTACACTGTGGAGAATTGTCGACGCTCGTGCGTGCTTTTACTGTTGGTTTTTAGTATGTTCGGGTATACTAAAAATAGCCACTCAACGGCGTATGAGCAGATCGTATATTAATTTAAAATGTAATGCTTATTTACGAACAAACCAAGATATGAAGATAAAAACAATTTCAAAATGCACACAAAAAAGACTAATTGTAAATCGCAATTAAACTGCAATAGATAAAAGCTTTTAAACCTTACTCGTACAGTTAAATGAATGAACAAAACGTCTTTGGGGAATGGAAAAAGTGGACAAAATTGGATATCCATTATTAAGATAATTAATATCGTTGGCTGCTGATTGAATAAACTGTTGCTTATTGAAATTCATTGAATTTTGTCCAAATAAGAAAAATAAGTGACTTCGGCGAATTCCACGTACTGAAATTTTAAAGAATTTATTAATAAAACTACAAATGCATTGAAACAAAATGTACTTAAAAAAACAAAAAAAAAAAACTGGTACCTAAGCTTTAATAAAAGAATGCAAGTGGGTAATAACAACAAGAACAATACACCCCACCCATAATCTAGACAATTTGAAGTACATACAGCAGTAATATTTTAGTAAAGCATCTACCCTAAACAAAGGGTTCATTCAACCCTCAAGATTGATTTCAATTTAAATTTCATTTAAACGAGTTATTATCTGTTTATTTTTATAAAATCTTTATAATATTTATTGCAAAGAATATTATGCAGGTCATTCACAACAAAGATACGTGGAAAATATAAAACGGATGACTTTTTTCAGGTATTTTCAACACAAACGCACAATTATAGAGGACAGCTTTTCTGCTTCTTTTGGTATGACGACAAACAACGGTACAAATATGTAGGCCGACGTGTGAAAAATGAAAGTGGAATATACAGTTGTATCGGAAAAATTTTCAACTGCATATAATTGTTTTAACTTAGGAATAATGAAGCAGTTTTCAATTTAATTTTGTTGATATTTTTTGGTTACTTACGTTGAGCCATTCTTCAGATATTTTTATAAAACTTTTTATTTATTACTGAACGATTTTAATTTGACCAAGTGCTTGTAGAACTGTTTGATTATTGTACACTTTCACAAGTTACAACTTGAGTCTTGATAATCTGTTTTCCTTTACACGTACTACTGCATATAAGCGCAATATTATCAAGCTGTCAGTTCACACAGTGACATTTTGTTCAGATGCATTTTACAGGGTGAAGTTTCAATTTTTTTTTCTTTTATAGTCTTAACAATATGTTGAATTATTTAACCATTGTATGTCGTACAACAAATCACAACAACAACACTAAAAACACTTTCATAATCTTCTTGATTAACATTTTAACTGTTTAATAATAAACAGAAAAATGATTTTTAATGGTGTCTTATTCTGTGGTTGGAAATACAATTTAAAAATGTGTAAGCAAAAAGAATATGGTACTATTCACCTTGTAAAAAAAAATGGGGAAACGATTACTTTTATCAACACTAGGGCGACATCTGCTGATCATTATATAAAAATGGGCGCAGAAAAATATTTCAGACTATACCCCATCCGCCAAAAAAAAAAATGGCCAGTAAAAAAAAAAATTACGGGGTTTGCAAAAAAAAAAACATAAATATTTTTAAATTTCACTTACGACGTCGTTTCACTACAGGCTGTGAAACATTAGTTGAAACTGGATACAATCTCTTACGTAAGTTTCTCGACTTTCCAGAATATGTTTTGTTTATTTTTGGAGCCACAATTCTCTTAGATCTGGATGTTGAATTTTCAGGAAGTCCTACATTCTCACGATTTATAACTTTTCTAACAACATACTGTAAACTTTCTTTTTCGTGAATATCTTCCGAATCACTTGGATCACAAAATGAAGGCACATGATATTCTACATTCAATACATTGGGTGGAGTCAATTGTTCTTCCACCTCAGTGTCCACAACATTTTCATTATCATCATCAGTTTTAAGATGAAGTCTATAATGCTTCATTGAATTGCTTTCGTTTACAATTATACAATTCTCTTCCGGATCTTCAACTTCTAAAAAAAATTTAATAAAATTTAATAAAAAGGTCAGAAAATTTTGAAAAAAAAAACTTGCCGTATAATTGAAATTCATCGGTTGCTTTTTCCCTATCATTCGATGCACATTTCGTTAAAGATGGGTATTGCACTAATTTTGTTGACCCGTTGTTATTAAACTGTTCTCTTCCATTCCAATGTAGAGTTGGCAAAGCATCTTTTAATATTCTTTTGCAGTCCCCATTGAGACTGTCTTTGGCAAAATGACGACGACAGATTCTTTTCGTTTTGTAAATGGTTAAAGGGTGTTTGGTTCGCAGGCTGGGATTGTCGCAAAATGCAATCCATATGTCGTGGCGGAACTTTTCATTTAATGGATGTGGGAACGTGTGATACGAGATGTCGGTTTCTCTTGTAAGGGATCCTCCATTGGGGCATTTGCGAACTGCACAGGACATTGCGGAAATGTGTATCAGCTGGCAAGTAAGCAGATAAATAACAATATAAATGTAAAACTTTATATCTTTTATAATATATATTTTTCGTTTAAGATAAATATGCAGTGCAACGACTTTAATTGTGCAAAATAATTATGGTTTATAATTGAAATATTCTAAAGTTGAAAACAATTCACAATTTTAAACGCACAGAATAAAATAAAAATTTGTTAGAATTCGTTTTGACGTTCAATGCGTATATATATATTCATAAGTATATAATTTATATATACTAATAAAGTGAAATTCAAATTCACCACAAAGAAAAGACATGGTGCTTTAAAATTAAATAATATTTATAATAAATTTTACATATTATATGAAATGGTCGTTACTTGTTCACGACCAAGCAATGAAAATAATTATTTTATATTTAAATTTGATGGGCACTTTAAAATATGGTTGAAATAAAAAGTATTTTAAATTTGATTTTGTGAACTCTGCGAATTTTTAGAAAACATATTAAGGGGTAGATTCAAGATGTCCAAATGACAAACCTTAAAAAATCAATAATCTCTAATGAACACGCATGTCACGGCGACAAGACCGCAGTGTTACAAATTCAACCCCTAAAATATGACAACATTCGTCCGCAACATTTCCCATTACTATTTTTAAGTAATTAAATCAACACAAAATATCAATTTATATTACATTTCAATTAGTTAAAATAAAATAAAACGTAAAGTACAATTATTATAACATAAGTGTGAGTAAGAAAAATGGCAGAAGGTACATACGAATATGAATGCATGAGGGCTGAACTATTGGGCGTTGATCCACCTAATAGGGAAATATTTGAAGCCGACCAAAAAGTTAAGAGGGAGGCTGAGCTGGAGGAGATTGAAAAGGAACATATGATTGTTAGTTACAACTGTTTAAATTGTTTCGCTATGAAATTGTGTACCTAAATCATATTTTATTTGATGCTCAGGAGTTGCAGGCCCAACAAGAGCAGACAACTGCATCTGGTGGAAAAATGGATGAACTGAATAGTATTTTGAATAGAACTCAACACAAAATTGCTAAATTTAAGGTAGAGCTTAAAAAATTCTAAATGTTATTTCAACATATTTTGGATAAAAAATAACCATCAGTATTAAACTTCCAGCAAGTCTGTGGGAGTTTAACGAATCTTCTAAAAATCCGTTCCACAGCAGAAACAGACGAACATAAAGCAGCAGGTGGTAGCACATCACAAGAAGACGGTGGAACTGAACCATTGCTGGGCGCGTCTTCATTGACTGACGAAGATAAGGCAAAGATTGCGGCCACAAAGACAGAGCCCGAATCAAAAACAGACGCCCTGGATAGTCTCATAAGTAAAGCTGAACGCGCTGAGATGTCCATGGCCGAACAGAATAAGCAAATGAAGAAATTTTTGCAATAAACACACCACAGCCAAGTGCAACTGACAAATTTTTATTAATCACACTTTACCCCCCACATTTGAACACACCACCCCAAAATACTTTCTCCTATTATCATAACAAAAAAAAAAAAAAACGTTGGTTTCCTTGACCTCACTTCGATGGGACGCGCTGCATTGCGACGTTTCTTGCTTCCAATTTCGCATTAAAATGTTTAACACAAAATATATGTAGTGAATTGTGTGAGTTTAATTGCGAGTATTTTTCGACTTTTATTAATGTTTGTGCATGTGCTTCCAAAATTGTATTGTTCTACCTGCGCGGTGATCTTATAAAATTATAATATTAATTAAACTACGTTAGGAAGGGGTGGCTGCTAAATTTGTATTTAACGGTATTGTGTATACAAAAAAGTAATGTGTCACTTATTAAGGGATGAAGCGTTTACTGCAATCTTTTATCAATAACTATTATTGTGATTATGTTTTACATATTCTTATATTTACATGAATATTATATTTATATAAGTGCATAAAATTATCTATATAATTATACATATTCCGTATTTAAAAAATTAAGTAAAAAAATGGTTAACAGATAACGATTTCGATGTTTCAACGATAATAAAATGAAGAAAAATCAAGCATATAGCTTATTTATGTTGTAAAAATGATTAAACTTTATTTATCCCCTTTTTACTCTTTTATTAAACAATTTATTTTTATCTTAACTCTCATAGGCTCCACTTCAAAAATGTAATAAGAAACGTTTCGACTCATTTTTTAAGGCAATGCAAGTTTCTTGTAGAGTAAATTAAAAGCGCAATTAGTAAGACTAATTGAATTTATTTTTATTACAAAATATTATTAGATACAAAACATTATGCATATACATTCGATTAAATCATAATATATTAACATAAATCATAAGGCACATCAAAGTAATAAAAATAAAAATGATTTCAGCAACAACATAAATTACAACGCGATTCCAGAGAGCGATCATTACCATCATATTTCAATTTTAAATTGTATATTGAAGCAGTTGGCGAACTACTTATAGTTAACTGCAACGTTGTTGATTGAATGAAATATACCTACAACCGCCTGATTAATATACACATATTAACTAGAATATGAAACATAATATTTTACAGCATAAAGTACCTAAAAGTTAAAACAACAAATATTACAACAATTTACACAAATTAAATACACTAGAATGGGGATCGAGAATCGTCACAATTCATTAAAATGTAAACTTGATAAGTATTTATTGTTAAACATAGAGAATAATGGCATTAACTGAAAGACAACTAGTACGGATTAACAGCAGCCAAACCGACCCGCCCACTATTCCTCGGCATGGGGTGACGCACCGGTTCCGCATAGCTATGTCGATAGCCCTTGACTAAATTGCCCAGACTTTTCGCTGGCAACATACGTGGCGGGGCCTCCTTGTCCAAGCCCGGATAACGCTCATTGACTGGAATCTCGCGATACTGATGTGCCCGCGACGAGTTGCGAGATTGTGGCTCCTCGTCAGAGCTCCAACCATCGCGTGGATCATGCGACAACCGTTGACGCACTGGCATTCGTACTGGTTGCTGTGCCTCAAATGAACCCCGCCGTCCATCCTCCATCGGCATACTGTGATGTCCACTGGATTTGGCGGCTAAACGCTCTCGTTCCATTTGTTGAAATTTCTCCTTGGCATTGTTAAAACGATCTTTTGGCGATACTTTTAATGTGTGCTCGGATGGGGTGTCCTCGTATGGTCGCATTTTGCCATCTGTCATATTACGGCGACGCATTGGCATCTCATTGGGATGATTATTGTAGCGGGTCACAGGATACTCATCACGGTATCGGATGTCGTCGGTGTATTTTGGTCGCATGGGTTGCTCCAAATCGTCGTTGGTTTTTTTGTGCACACCTGAGAACATTTTGAGATTTTCTTTCTCACGATAAAACCTCTGCTCATCAGCGTCATCGACGACATCACGGTAGCCACCAGATGGGGAGCTGTCAAATGATTTGTAACGCATAACTGGTGATTTAAGCATCTTTTCAATGCTTTCTCGGTACGGAATACTTTCAGGTTCCTTGTATGGATTGCGCTCGGCTACATCATCGTATCGGCTGGACACATGTGCAGATTTATCCTTGCTGTAGCTACCATTACTCCGTTCAACACTCCGATTATGGTTTCGATCAATAGTTCGTTCAACGATGCGGGGTTCAGCATGTCGCTCCGGGGATTCGTAGTAACGTTGGCGCATTTTTGCTTTGGAGAATCCATCATCTCGATATTGTGGAGCATTTTCCACAGAGTCCTCTCTTGTAAGTTTTTTGTCATTTGTTCTGGCCAGTGGAGCATGCATTAGTGGTTGTTTTTCAACGAGACGATCCCGATACTTTTGTCGGTCGGTCATATTTTCACGGAAACCACCATTGTCCTTTTCGACGTCTTTCTCTGGATACTTTGAACCACTTCGACTTTCATGTTGTTTGTACTGTTTGTCGTTGCTCTGCTGGAATCGAGAGTCTTCTGTCGGCAAAACATTACGTCTGTGATCCAATTTTTTCTCCTCAAATGATGATTGTCGATATTTCTTCTCATCAAAACACTTTTCATCCTCGAAACTATTCTCCTCATCATGTGCGGGCACAATGAATCTTTTGTCCTGCAGCACTTCACGGAATCGTGCATCAAAATTGCGTGGCCTTGTAATGATTGGCTTAATTTCATCTTCCTCACGGCGTTGCTTTTGTAAATAGGCGGCAGTTGCATGACTCCTCTGTTGTTGGTGTTTTTGTTGTGGTTCTTCTTGCTCCCGGCTGGAGGATCGATTGAAGCGTTTCTGCACCTCGGTGTATTTATCCACAGCAGGGACATACTTTTCCTTGGCAACTGGTGGTGACTCCCGCGGATAGAGGTAGGCTGGTGTGATCTCCTCGGATGTGAGGCGTGCTGGTGTTGTATTAACTGGTTGCTCTTCAATGTATTGGCTACGGATGTTGTCAGCCGGACGATTGCTACGTGAAATTGGCATGCTGCGATGACCCACTTCCGGATTTTCATGGTTCCACTCATCATCTTAAAACAAGGAGAAAAAAAACTTAAGTGATTTTGCAAAATAATTATTATTAGAAACTGTTAAGTGCATTAGATATTTCCGGAAATGCAGTTTTTTTTATTGCAACGAATTTCACTTCTTACAAATTCCGAGTACCTATACCTATGCTGTTAATGGCTGAACATGCAGGTAATGTACAATCATTTGTTTCACATCAATACTCTAATAAGTATGCTGCATTAGACACGCAATCCCACTTTGGTACAACGTAATCACCTTATACATACGAGTATGTACTCGTACATAGAGGCAACTCTGTGTGGAAGTATTTTCCATTGATGAAGCTAGGTTTTTGTTTCCGAATGAGATGTAAAGTATGGATGGGAATAAGCAATTTATTTCATAACTTTCCATTTGATGCGGTGGTTTATGTGGAAAAAGTAGGTGAACCTTTCAGCATGTTGCAAGTGACAAGGCTGGGAAAAATGTTGGGGGCTTGAAAGAATGGCGTTACTAATGATGCAAATACTTTGAAGTTTTATTTTTAATTTTTATTGAGGTGTGAGGGTGTGGAATTGGCCAATTATTCGAATAAAGTAATGATATTAGGAAAAATAATTAGGAATGATATTTGAATAATGTCGGATATGAATTGTGTTATGCAATATTTTCTAAAAAACAAAATGTAAAAGTTCATGACTTTAAGTGGGGATTTAAAACTAGAAAACGAAGTTTAACAGAATACAATTTCAATATTGTAAGAAGTATAGGATTTTCTCTCCCAAAGAATAAGAAGGTAACACGGAATACCATTCCTACATATCATAACAAGTATCAACACGACTTTGTATTATCTCGTATGGAACATGATGAACTTTTCAATTACAAAACCATCCATATTGCCCAATTATGCATCTAAACATTATCTCAATGGGCTTAGAATCTCCACTAGTTAAAAAAAACAATCGATTGAATGGCAGAAAAGGCAGCCCTAATATAACTTGTCTTTTTTCCAATTTTAACAACAAACAGGACAGGATTAAAAAGCAAGATTGCATGAGAAGTTATACATGTTCCTTAAATAACATAAATCACAATTTATCTAAATTATTGAACTTTGGTCCATTTCAGTTTGATCCTTTTTCCTCATCCAATTTCTGAAAAAAATGTGTTGCTACTGAACATTTTAACAAATTAAAAAATAAAAGCATGACCTTAACTCGTTCAAACAACAACCTGTCCCTCCACTTTATGTGCAACCAATTTATATAAAGCCTTTGCGTCTGATCCCATTCAGACCCGGAGGCATTAAAATTCACCTGATTCTGATTTGAGGTGCGTACAATGTATACGCGATTATTTATGAGCGCGAACAACTTTCTTCGTTTGGTGCCCTCTTTTCCGTTTAGCCAAACCAACAGGGAGGACAACCCGTTCTCGGATGGGGGACAACATATTAAAACAACAAAAATGTGTAACTGTGTCACTCAAGAAAACGAAAAAATGAGTAAAGAGACACAAACAACATAACTATATAAACACAAATTAAATATTTTGCTGTGAGGTAAATCGCGAACAAGAGCCAACCAACCGTCACTCTGCACACCATCAGCAATTGGTAGCCAGCCGCACAGCCTCAACTTATAAACACCAATATACTGGTTTGTATCCAAAACCAGTATCACCTTAGCCGGCGGAAGTAATTTTGCGCAGAGAGCCGCTGCTTATTACACTTATGTTCGCGGTTATACATAAAAATTGTATACATGTTTCGTATACATAAAAATATAAATGCGCGAAATGCAGTGCAAAGAAAGAGAAATGAATAAGCGCCAAAAGAGGGAAAATTTGATGGAAAATTTTATTTTCGTATGTAGGCAATGTGTCCAATCAGCCCATTGAGTTCATGCGTTGCACAGGCCGTCATCCAAATGATAGACGATGCAAAACTGGGACGATGAAGATGATACATGTGTTAAGGTAAATATAAGAAGCGGCACGAAAATAATGTTCTCTTGAGGTTGTCGCATTTTTGGTTTTACTCGTACGTAGTAGGTGACTTATTTAGGTAAATGTGAGCGAAAGATTTCACGGGCGCGGAAATTGTCGCTGTACGGCAATTACGTTGTCAAACCGACAGATCTTTTAATTTTAATGAAAACAGATTGTGCAAAATTTACCTGCTTCGTTTTGATGGAAATTGAAAGACTGTTTATTGTGACTGGTGCGCGTGAGTGAAGGGAAACGCATGCCATTCTCGAGTGACGGAGTTGATTGAAGTTCTCGTGTACGAAATAGTATACGCTGAATAGACTGTGATACAGATTTCGTACGGTAGGCTAAGATTTGCGCAGATTTTAATGTCCAATTAAACGGTGGTTTAATTAGTATGTAATTTGATTACATGCTCGTACTGTACCTTTACACAGCGTGGGAATATACAGACACTCTGCAGTACTTACTGTGTTTTAAGAGAATGGAAGTGGGTATAATTACTCGTGTAATACTTGTTAAATGAAATTGAAATGCTTTTTACACACGTCCTCTGGAGGCAATTGCATACAAAAATAATGTTACAGATACGATAATTGACAAATTGCTAACATTAGTTTATCTAGATATATTAAATATCCTAAAATTGAAAGCTTTATACAAAAAAAAAAAAACTCAATTACAATTTTTAATAAAATTATCAATTGCCATGCTCTTTAGTATCCCGATTTTGATGCTAATTTTTCACACGGACTCATCAAAAAGCTACATTCCATTTATTATATATCCAATATATTTTGATGTTAATAAATAGTAAAAGCTCTCTGTACGAGTACATATAATGAAATTGAGGACGTGCATTGATTAAGCATGCGATAAGACATGGGTCTCCAAGAAGACTTTTTGCACAAAGGTCGTCTCAATATGAGGGCACGAACGCGTCGAATTATTTTATTATTATTTATTCTTATAAATGTTTTTATGTTGAATCACTTTCGCTTATGTCAGTTGCCCCCACATAGTAAAATAGCAAAGATAATTGTGCAATTGAACCGGTATGCATTTTCAAGGCTTGGCTGCGGCGGCAATAATGGCAACAATAAAATATGTGAGTGATGAATCTTAAGATGATTGCGCGTTCAATGTTGCGCCTCTCCTAAATGTCGTTGGTTGGAGAATGTGCATTTAACTGACTATACGAATATAGCCAATAAATCTGTGGAAAATGTAGTTGTGTGTCATGGGGTGCAGGTAGTGAGTGTAAACACAATCGTAATGAGAAGGTTTTTAGAAGTATGATATTAATAATGTATAAAAGCATTCTTTTAAAAGGTTAAAATCAATACTCAAAAGTAAGGGACAATAGTTGAATTAATAGAATGTAGAATGTCTTCAAGAAAAAAATCACTCCTTCATAAAATTGCTAATGAAATACATATATGATATTATGACATGTATACTTTTTTAGCATCATCAGGAACTATATAATTAGTTTAATGTTTAGTGGCTACTCTTAATTAAAATGAGAAATAAAATAGAATGGCTGTAGCAATTAAGTTATTTTCTCTTTATAACCAAACAACATAAAATTAGATAAATTTCAAGTGTTTATCATTCAATTCTATGAGACGGATCTTCGTAAAGAATATTAAAAACAAGAGAACAAAATCATTTACACCATGTGAATCCATCCCACTCATTAAAACCATACAAGTATGCCTATACAGACCACAACCGAAGCACATGCAATTATGATCACATGTGGAGTAATAAATGAATAAATCTATCCACAATCCACATTCCATACATGTCCATAACAAAATAAAGCACGAAAACAAAATGTACTCCGTAACTACGTACTCTAATTGTACACACATTACGTTAAGGTGCGTTGACTCCAGAGGTTTTCTAAAAACATCATAAAAGGCAACCTGATCAACATGCCATATACGCCGACAGTTGCCTATCAATATGTGCCCCTTTGCGTGTTTTCCGTGTGCACAAACAACCCATTTACAGAGTCGCTGCACGGATAAACAACGTCCATCAACGAGATATCACATGTCTCACACAAATTACTGTGTAGATGAACTGTGGCCAACAAGATTCAATCCATCAAAACATACTCAGAATTTATATCTTACCAGTAGAACTATGTCCTTCATGTCTCTCAGGGCTGGGAGCCAAATCCGATCCGATGCCAGATGACCCACGTGATGAGACACCCTGTTTGGCGGAGCCAGGCCCACCCACAATCAATGAATTGCGACATCGTCGTAGTTCAGTCGCAGCTAAATTGCCTTTAGATCGATGAACTGTGTCGTAGTCGCGTGGCGGCAACAACAATGGTGGTCCGTTGCCATTCAACTTTGCTCTCAATTCGGCGGCCAGCGAATCGTAGAGGGACACTTTGTTGGCGTTATTGGCAACTGGGAATGTTGGACTATTGGGGGCATGCTCTTCGCTGCACTCGGACTCACGTGTGCTGGTGCCAGTGTCACTTCCCAGCGATGAGTCAAATCGACGCGGTGACGACTCAATGCGACGATTATTGTTTGATGTTGGTTTTGGCTCTGATGAGACGGCACCGGATGGCTTCGCTGGTTGTGAATGTAAACCCAATCTGTGAGGGGAGAGTGAAAATTGTGTTCATAAATTTAAATATAAGCATAATATGTATTTTTAAAGAAAATGTGATGGGAAATGGGTAACAGTTTTCTTTGTATCATAAAGTACATAAAATCTTAAGACAATGCACATCTTTAGAAGTGATCCTATTGCAGTTAGAAGATTGTTTATTTAATTAAATTGTTTTCTTGGAGATTGTAAACGTCGCGTCGTCTATACGGCAAAAGCTGAATCTTGAGACAATATGCATGGGAAATTGTGATTTAAAGATGCGAATCCGGAATTTTAAATGGAGTAACGAGATCTTTTCATTAGTTACTTCTCGTATCTTTTAATAACTTCTATTTTTTATGAATTTATTTGTGCTTAGTTACTTACATGCGGACAATAGGCACCGTTACGCTTTTTCATTAGAATTATATGATGTGCATTTTAAGCGCGCTGAGAGAATTTCGGAAGGAAAATAACAATGAATTCTTAAGCGTCTTACTCATTGTATAAACACGCGTATTTAACATGATTAAAAATCGCTTTATATGATCTCTTACAAAATAGTCAGTGCAATTTTTTGTTATTTTAATAATCCAATGCGTGTAAACTGAGAATAACGATAAGGAATTCCTTCGACAACAATTTATGTTAAAAAGAAACAAAACCTGTTTACAGCCAAAAAAACTTTCTTCGCAAATGGATGCGAAATATTTTGAAAGTGTACCTGACAATTTATTGCATTCCAATGAGATGATTTCAATATAACGAAATTAAAGTTTAACGACTTTCGAATTAATTACCTTCGTACTGTGCGAAAACAACCAAAATATATATTAAAATGTTAGCCTTTAAGGAATTCGCAAACGCGCCCAAGGCAATAATATACAATTTTTTATATAGCCAGTAACAAAAAAGGCCCATCATTTTATTCGATTCCTCTTCTAGATCACATTTTTCATCTAAAACTTGTCGCAGCATAAATATGTTAAACATCGTTGGAAGATATGGAAATATTCAGTGTATTATTTACAAAAGATGGAAGTAAATTGGCAGTGAGTGCGGCATAAGCGCAAACATTATGTAAGAGAAAGCAAATGGATACTTTCGAATGGTCGCTTGATTTATGTGGACCATAATTGGATTCAATGGATCACAATCAACTGCGGTACCTACTGTGAAAGAAAACTAGTTGCGGAAAAATTTCTTACGCTACACTTTTAATACGAGCGTCTGAATGTGTCGGCATTTGGCTGTTGCAACCGTGCATATAACTATGACTGGGAGGCATTCAATGAATAGATGAATGCAATTTTTTGTATAATAGAAGGAATAAAAGGAATCAAATGTTGATTTTGTATGCACCGTGGATATTGATGTTAATTACCTTGACTCTAATTCAGCGAAACGCTTCTGATTTTCTGGCCGATTGATGAGTATCTGCAATTGTTGGTGTAGTGCTTGAGCAGTTGTTTCAGAGTCACAGCGATAGGCGTGTACGTGGAGTGGACACTTTGTTGCTGGATTGTAGAGGAGCAGGACGCAGGCAACAACGTCGTCTGTTTGAATTGAGCAGGTGATTGCACTGTGTGTGATGAAGTGTTTTGATGAACCCTGAATTTATTAAAAATTAAAATTTAATTAAAATATAAATTCTTTAGTGCAACAAATCTTAATATTTTAAAACATCTTTTGTTCTAGAAATTTCTTAAAGGTATGCTTTCAAAATTTAATAATATATAATATCTGGAATACAAATCCTTTCAAAAGACATTTTTAATTGCTGGTTGATTTACGAATTACGGTGTTTGCAAATGAGTGAAGATGACTTAGGAAGTGAATGGATTGCAATTATATAACCTGCGAATGAAAGACGCGGTCATTTTGGATGATGCCACTTTCACTATACACACTGGTTTATGAACGACATTCAAAATCTCATCGTCTTCCGTTACCATATTCGAATTCGCATAAAAAATTATCTTTCTATCTTCTTCACAATAAAAAACAATTGTATTTTGGTTGCATGGGAAAAACTGCAAAATTATTGACAATGTAAAAATGAGTTACAGAGATCAAAGGATTAGGAATAGTTTCTTTACGTTATTTAATCAATAAAAATAATGATACAGGCAATATACGACTGTTAAATTTGGCGTAGTGCAACACTCTCTCTGACGTCCAACACCAAAGTTTTTTTCGCAATAAAATGCTGTAATTCATTGGATGCAAAGCTATGAAGAAAGTAACAGTTTCTTATCACGACATCGCATAACAGTTGAAAACAGCAGCCTTCCCGCCGTTGATTACAACACGATGCAAAACCCTGACGCAAAAATTGCACATACAGCAAATTACGTAAAACCTCTCAACGACCTTTCCGCAATTACTCACTGCAGTTGCATAGTGCATTATGCAGGAAGACCAATATTGGCAGAATATTGTTATATAACGATTCCTTGGATGAATGAGGATTTCTGCTCGAAGTCTGCTGGATTTTATTTAAAGTCACCTATACTTTATTCGAGTTACAACGGTGTGTACTACCAGAGTTAGTAAAATGAACATATTTTAATGCCTGCCAACATAAAGAAAGTACAACCGCATCATCGACATGTTAGACTTCCTTAGAATGGTTTATTGAAGGAAATTTTTGCTTACTACGAAATGGTTTCAAACGGCAAGACATGGTTATTGTAGAATAATTTTGTTTTTCACTCACAAAACAGCACTGTGGCAACAAAACTCTCGGCATGAGGCATACAGGAAGAAAATCTGTTGCACAATATCAGTGCATGATTGAATAATTCAAGCTGGATGCAATGCAATGCACACAAGAGGAGATCTCTTTAAATTGATGATGTTTGCGTTAATGTTACACTGTCACGGAGAATGCATTCGTTGGGATGTTATAAACGATAAGGGGGAGTGAAGAGTGAAAGGGGATTGGGTTTATCCCCATATATAGTTAAAGGTTTATTCGCTGGTAAATACTCAAGAAAATGTTGCGAATGCAAGAGTGAAGAAGGCATGTGTGTAGATTGAAGAGCTTTGGAAAAAAGATAAGTGACTGGTATTGAAAGCAATGAAGAGTACATGAGCTTCTTTGTAACTTATAGATGAACATTTTATCAGCTTTGGTGGAATTAGCAAGCTTGTAAGCGCTGTTTATGTCAGAAATATTAGAATTATTGATTGCAGTAACATGCTGTTGGATGGTTTGTGTGGGCGCGGGTTTTATGTAAAGGAAAAGTAAGCTTAATAAAATACAACATGAATTAATGAGCCTAATTGTAAGTGATTTACCGTAAAAAAAATATATTCAAAAGTATTGATCAGAAGCATTAATGTTTTAAAATGTTTTTTGAAATGGTCCAAAGCTCGAAATTTGAATCAAATATATTTTAAGGAACCAGAGCTTTAATTTTTTAATTTAACAACTTACTAACCTATAACTTTTTATTGATTGCTATATTTTAATTGCAATTTTATTTCATTTTAGCTAAACCGAAACAGATAACAATTTCCATTTAAGAGTTATTATAATGGTTGAAATGAAATTTTTTTAAGATAATCTTAATTGTTTACTAAGATGAAAATCACCATTCTTGTATAAACATTTGTTATGTAATACTTGACACCAAAGAAATGAAATTTCCATTTGTTATTCTAAACAAAAACCACTCAATGCTTAACACCTGACAACACAAAGTCCACATAAAAGTGGTTAAAAGTTAAAACTCTTAACACAAAAATATTTCTTTTGTAAATATTTACTAGCTCGTAGATCCAAAGATTACATTTTCGCAAGTGAAAGAAACATTTACATTTGTAAGAATAAAGAAACTGTGGGCATGGACCGTAGCGTGTAAATTCTTAAATGGCCAAGAATACTCTAGAACTGGTTTGAATACTATATCGTTTCTACGTTCATATAATTCTTTACGAAAGCTTTTCTTGTGCACATCAGACAGCGTTAAAATTAGCGATCGCATTGCGCTGGTAAATGTCAACTAAATAAGCACAAACCATTATCTGCTTGTCAAGGATTGCCTTTTTGACATAGCTCTGCGTGTGTAACTTCCTAGTTCTCTAAGTACTGGCCACTGGGTGGCATGATTTATGGATGTGTGGTGTGGCCACATAAATTGTAAAAGACACTTTTTGTAATTTATGTAGACATTGAACTATAGCTTGAAGAAACATTCAGCGAGATGGGTGTAAAAGAGGCATATGACTGAAGGAAATTCGTAAAATTCTACAACTGATAACTTCTTGTATCTTAATTTACGCAGGGACTTGAATCTGCTATATTGTGCGGTATTTTTTTATGAAAGACTTTTTTTAACTAACAGATACATAAATAGTTGTAAATAAAAATTTATTTTCTTTATGTTTTTAAATAGCTTTTAATAAATTATAAGATAATATCAATTTTAACAAATTCGCTTTTGAGCAGAAAAAAGAAAGAAAATAAATATTTTTTATTTTATAACTAAAAGTGCCGTTATATTGCAAATAAGTCGACGATCCAATACATATTGCAATAAAAAATAATGATATTGCCTTGGGTGTAAGGAAATGGAGTCTTAAGCAATTGCAGATTAAACTAATGTTTTGCATAACTAAAATGAATAAATGCGGTACATTGCATAAAGTACGAGTTACATGAAAATATAATTCCGATTAAACCTGCAAGAGGATACACCCACAGCCTGTCATGTCGTGTCTGCTTGCCATAATATTCTGAAGACGCGATACTTACGCCAAAGCAGCATAGGCGTGTGGTAACATGAACTTGGCTCCGATTTTACCGGAATAGTTATTAGGAAATTATTTTTACTCCAACAACAACATAGTGGCCAATATTCAAATAACAATTAATGTCGTAAAATTTAATAAATAAATAATTGTTCAAAGTTCATAAACCATTTCTACTTTTTTTTGCAAAGCAGTCAAACAAAACACTGATCATGACAAACCAGTTCCAAATATTTTCAAAGTCCAGAATAGCAAAGCTTTCAACGACATTTTATAGCCCACCATAAAGTTGCTTTTAAAAGAAACGTGATTTTTGACGGTTATATTACAGAGTGTAACATGTTACGTCTTATTATCGTTTATGGCGCCTCACATTATATGCCACAGTTATACAATTGAACAATGGCGACACGATGCGATGTAACAAATCGACACACAAAAATTGGAGACGCAAAATGGAACCATCACGATGCCGCATGAGGTCATGATCGGGGCAATTTGGTATGGAATGTGTAACGAAGCAAGTCACAATAAATAATTAAAAACATGATCATGTGTGGATGGGAATAATGAGAAGTTCTGAACAAGCATTTACATTAAACTGAATCGTAAAACCGCAATGTATGAACTCAAATGTATATTTACAAATACGCAAAGAGAATGCGCGTTTGTTTACCTGAACAATTTTCATTCCTTTATGTGACACCTGGAGTGTGACTTTGAGCGGTTCTTGTTCGCGTGATCGCTCGATTAGTTGCGGTATGGCGGATAGAAGAACTCGTGATCCGCGCAGGCCGCGCGCTTCTTGGGCACCCAAAAACCACACGTAGTATGATGCCTTTTGGACATCCTTCCGTAGACGTAGAGCCATCTCTTATGATGCTGTCTTGAATCGTTGATAGGTTGTTATTGTTTCTAGTCTGTCATGATCTGAAATTAAAAGTTAAGTTAAATGTTTAATTTTTTTTTATTATAATTTTTAATAATTAGGGTTTAATTAATTCTTCAATATGATATTTCGATGGACAATACAATTAAACTTCGAAAATTTCACAAAAACATTAATATGAAAATAAAAACAATTACCACTCACAAAATTATGCAATTTTGTGAAAATATTTTGTAATGCATTTCAAAATTTATGACTTTGAAAATCATAAAGAAAACTAAATGGGAGCATGGGAACCGATGAGTAAAATACACTTGCAAAATGCATTAACTGATTTAATGGTTTCATCAACTCGTACGTAGTGTTATGGCCTTGCACTTGCTTTGAACTACTTCATTCAAAATTCAAATCCAAAACAATTAAGCTAATAAAATCGTAAATCGTAATACATAATTTAACTGGGACATCATTTATCCAATCAAATTCCGATAAATAATAAAATGGCCTTTACGTGAACTCACAATCGTTCAAATAATAATTATTTTACCACAACATTGCAGCTTTACGACACAGCCACATAAATACATTGAGTATTTGCGGTGTTTTATGGTGATATAAGATTTCACTTTCATTGCAAACATGGTACACTGAACCTTACAATATAATCAATGAAGACAGCAATTATCGATTTCCATATATATCCAATTATACATTATGTCAATTCAAATGTAATAATAATTATTATGTTTAGGTATGAATGCCTCCCTCCCGAATTACAGAAAGAAAAGCTTTTAAAACGCTTTCACTTTTCAAATGCACGCGCTTTGAAAAATTCCACGTCCATTGGGGCCTGCATAAGATACAATTCTGAACAATTAAAACGATTTGTTGTGCGTAAAAGAAACCGCATCATTTCATCTATCGTTATAATAAACGCAATCTCTACCGCTTGCATAATAAATATAGGTATGTGCGAGTGTATTATACCAAAGCCACCACATTATGTGGCTGCATGAGTTTGCTAAAAAAATGTGTGTGTTAATTATATGATAATATTGTTCGCACTTCCACTATGTCGATCCATATAGCAATTATATCGTAGAGTGAACACCCCGATTATTATGGCATTTTCTTCTATGTAATTGAAATTGAAATTTATTCGTGCGGCAGCACCTCTTGGAAGTTTAATGGCAGAGTGCAGCAGCATAGTAAGAGCATACTGCACGACAATAGTGGCCCACTTTTGTGTGCATTTTTTTTTGTTCTCAATATTCAATATCATAATGTGTTAGATACTTGAAGCTCACACATGGTGGTATCGTCTTATTTTTAACCTACTTATATCGATTTATGCGGCTGAGAAACTCGTTGCATTGGGGATATTGTAAAATCAAAAAAAGCTCTGCAAGGAATATGCAGGATTTAAATAAGGCGAGCTTTTATTTAGACAAATGTGAATTAGTAAATTTTTTTCAATTAAAAAAATTTAATTATTTTAAGACCTGTTAAAGGTTTCTTGGTTTCTTGGTTTCTTGTAGCAAAACTCAACTACCTTTCAGTTACTCATTAAACAACATTAGATGATAAATGTTATGGCTCTTAAAATAAATTTTAATTGATGGTAGGAATAACATAAAATATTTTATTGCATAAATAAAGCTGAATAGTATTTATTACTGCAAGGCATCTGTTAAACTTAAGTTATAGCATAATTAGGCAAACATTTTGATCGCGATTTCATTTATTACAACTGTATTTATTTCTGCATGCAGACATTGACTTGCGGTGTGATCTTCTCACAATTATTATTATAATTTTATGCTTGCCCGAGTTGCGAACTTGTATCACGCGTTATCGCGAAACGGCATCATCTCGTTTGAGCACTTACAGTAAACACCATAGAACATGCTGCATGAGGCTTCAATATTTATTATTTACACTAGATTTCTATACTATAATTGCTTACTGCAGCATGCAATACTGTTGCGATTGGGTGGGTAAAAGTGGAGTGATTTTAATTGTAACGGCATTTTATGTTAATTTATTTACTTATAACTTATTTGACAGAGGAACTTTATTTAATTATTTGAAATTTTTATTTAAATCTATTAATTAAATTATATAATTCAATATTCAGTCGTTCTTTTAAAACCCAAAATTGTTAATAACAAATTTTAAAATATTTATAACGTATTGCAAATAACATTTTTCAAGAATGCCGTTGTTGGAACAGCTTTCTTTTAAGCAAATATGTCGCCCAAAAATATTTGGCGTAAAATTAGCATTTTCTTCTATTATAAATTATAATGATACCATTTGTTTGTACAACATCAACTCAATACATATCATAACATAAATTCAACACATATTATGTGTTTTTTTGGACACACAAACGTTAATTAAATTTGCCAACGTCATTATTTGTATTTGTTAAACCGCACTTAAGTGTATGTCTACGAATTCATGATTACTGCACAGAAGGCAACTAAACAGTTAAATTTTGTGCTAATTAACTCATGAAACTCATATACTTGTGGCATACAACTGAAATGGTTACATTTTTCGCACCTATTGTAACTGAAAATTTTGCATGGGTACAAGAAAAGAATTTATAGCGGTTTGTGCTTTGTTTAGAAAGACGATTAAACACCAAAGCGTGTGATGTTGAGACTCATTTGGAGCAAGATGAAGATTAAACTCATTGTAGTGTTTAAATTCAGTGTTTACAATATCAATTGTCGCCGTGTGTAGGAAGTCATGCCTATTCCCATGACTGTTACATTACGCATTTATTGGAATAAAAAGTCAGTTAAAATATAATTATGATTAAATGGTTTTATTTAATGAGTTGAGTTGGGTATAAAGGTATACTCCTTCCCCGGAGAACAAATATGTAAAAAGTTGAAATCAGCTTTTTTTGTAATTTCCCCAATAAAAACAAAACAAACGACAAACTTTTTTCATAAAGTCCTATACTTAATAGACAATCTTGAATCTATTTAATAAATGGATTAAAATCTCATTATGTCTGTAATTTATTACACATCAATATAAATAAAATGACGGTCACAAGTAAATATAATTCAAGTACATTGTTGTCCCAAATTACTATACCGAAAAAAGTGCCGCATTAACCAGTTCAAATCATTAAACATGATCATTGCGCCATAACTATTCGGCCTTGCAATATTTTTACACTCGTTGTGTCTGCACGAACGTATAAGTTCGAAATCAGCTGTCTATTATTTTAAAAATAAAAATTGGAGTTCGTTGATTGTATAAAGTATGAAATATCGATTGTACAGTGTACACCTCAGGCATTGACAGCTAAATGTGGCCCACTAATTGACACACCTTTATACCGTTTCCAATGTTTAACAATTTTTTATTTATTGTGACAGATGGTTTGAACGTTTTTGGATTTGCATGTCATTGTCGGTAGTGTGGTTTGTGTGGGATGTAAAATAAATATTTTAAATTGTGGATGCTATTTGGATTAAGGTGACAGAATGTTTATGGAGAATATGTTTGGCCTAACTATAGATAAGAGAGCATAAACAATTATAATATTTAAGAAAATCCTATTTAAAGACTAAAACTTATTGGCCATCACGCACTTTAATTTGTCATTTAAAATATTTCAGTCACATGACAACCACATAACAAAGGTTTGTCGGTCGGGACCAATATTATGACAACCAAGGGTCATCGTACATAGTGAGCTAGTTTATGTGTACCAAAAAAACACTTGAAAATCAAATTGAATTCTAGGCAAGGTCACACATTCATTTTACCTTCCCAAAAACGCCAACTAATGAGACCGATGATTGTTAATTGTTGTGCACACAAAAAACTTACCAAAATAAATAAAACGCAAGAAGGCACAGATATGTAAACAAAATTTGCTGCGGGTTCACATGTTATCCACATAAAAGATCTCCATCGCAGAGGAATGAAACATACTTGCGTCCCATACAATAATCTCGATTGCGAAATGGCATGTACAATTGTAATGTAGCGATATCATAGAATTGGCTCGTGCCAACGTGTACATTTAAAGTTGTTAATTATTTGTAGACAGCTGTAGAGCTTTAAGGCTATAAAAGTTTCCGAGGTTAAAATTTTCAAGAATTTTTCACACAATCAGTAATCAAATCTACATTGCTTAATTGAAATTATGTTATATTAACAAAAGTTTATGCTTTCGAATTCATATAGTTAATAATCCATTTAGGTTTTATTGGTTTTCAGAATAAGTTTAAATATAAACGATTACGAAGGAGCATTATTTAAGTTTAAAAAAAATAAAACAATAATTTTATTGCAATTAAAAGGTGTCATAAAAAGTAATTACATAATTATAACCAAAGTGATTCCACCTGTAATTGTAGTATATTTAGTATATTTTAGTAAATTCCTTATAGGAATGTAGTAAAGAATGGTATTTCGTCTTATATAAAATCAAAACAGTTGTGAAATGCTTAAATGTATCAGTTCACCAAAAGTGTAACATGTTGATATCATAATTCACAGCTGCTGCCATTGTTGTCCGCAAATGAAACGCATACACAGCTTCAGATTGTACACTCGCAACTATATACAAAACATATGATTTAATTACGGATTTTATGATACATTAGCATGCGGCAGTTGTTAAGCGAGATAGGTGTTGTTTTAAATTATTATTGTTATTGTTGTAGCCATAATGTTTTTTGCATTAATTGACTGAATATTCCGTGGGCGCCTTTGTTTTGGTTGATAGCTAGCTCTCAGTGTTTTCATTTGCGTGAATGAAAATGCAAATTTGTTAAACATGTACCACAGAAAATGTTGAAGAAAATCGCAATGCTGTTGCATCACTGAAAAGTCGTGATGGCGTAATAAGTATAAGTTACTTATGTGTGTGCGAGGAGCGTGATTACAGGAAAAAAGCTTGTCAGTTGTAGATGAATGTTCAGATTAGTCACACGAGAGTGGAAGTTACTAATGGTTTGACTTGTTATAATGAAACAATCATAATAATAATGTTTTATATTTTTCAAATCAACTGTAACACCGATACGAGGTATATGTGATTTGTTAAATAACTTCTGATAACTCGTATTTTTTTAATTAAATGCCTATATATGAGATTTCACTTAATTAGTTGTTTACCCTTTCAGAATATTTGCATACTTAAAATATGACTCTTGTCAGTACATAAAGAAATATTTAATTATATTTAATTAAAGCAATTACACATTTTAACTTGGTTTAAAACCTACAATTTAAGTGCTTTATGTTAGTCAGTACTTATTTGCAAATTGGTTTAAGTAGAAAAAATCAACCTTGCAGTAATTATTTTTACAACTTACACTTACTTCCTACATAGTTTTAACTCATTATCACGTGAAAAAAAATGCCCTTGAAATTCAAACTAAAAAAAAACATTTTGAACAATTTTGTCAATTATTTAGAGAAAAACGAATGAAAAAAAGTATATAGAGCTTGATAAATTTTATTGTTTTTCTTACAAAAAATAAATTGCATAAAAAATTGCAGTTACGAGTACATACCACCATCACAACACAAACCCATTATTTATAATATGTAATTTTACAAAATTTACGAAACTGACAAAATCAAATTACCGAATCTATGTGTAGCGAGAATAATCCGATTGCCGTGGCGGCGAATTATTAAATAATCAGCGCATAAAAATGTTATTTTGTTCAGACAAAAATCACTATATCGTGAAACGTATTACATTAATAATTTTTGGTGCGTTTCATCAACACTTTGATGGTAACTTTTACAGCCGTTAATTACATACTTCCACACAAATTTAATTCACACTTTTTGATGGCTTTGAAATTTAATCGTTGGAAGTACAATGTTAATGAATATAACTGACAAATCATTTTGTGATGGGAGTGATGGAATACTCTTTTAAAGTACTTTTTTGTTACTGTATAATGACTATGACGTGGTTGAAAACAGCTGTAACTCCTCGCACGTGATTTCAAAATAAAAGTTTGATCTTTGAACTCATCAAGATGAACTTACTTTGTTAATGTGAAATTTAATGAAGGGGCTTATATCGTTTTGTTAAACGTTTAACAATATATTTCGATGAAAACAGCATAAACGTAAGGAGTAAATATGTATATAATAGTTAGGACTTTTAATTACATAATAGTTTGGTTTAGAAAATAGACTTGTAGTCTGTTTAGAGTAAAGAGTTTCAAAAATGATTAAAAAACTTAATTACTTTACAAATTCTCATATCAATATTATTTATTTTAAAAAACAGCAGTAATATCCTTTCATAACAGATTAAACAGAAAAAAAATTAAAGAGTAATATCTTATTTAAAATGAAACACTTTTTTACAATAAATAAAATGGACCAATTTTCATGAGACTCGAAGTATCTTGGAAAACATCTTTTCTATATTTTGTATATTACCAGTTTTTAAGTGTTCAATAGTTATTTAAAAAATTCCATTCCTTCCTATGCCATCAATCAAACCTTAATTACTTCAGTCATTTAAAATCAAGTTTCTGACTAAAATTTGATAAAAGAGATAGAAAAGAAAATTATAAAAAATTGCTCCATAAGTTCTCATCTGCTGTGTAGACCGAGTTATGTATGGGGTTAAGAAGTATGTTAGATCATAGAATAAGAATAGTAAACATAACAACATTTTAAAATTTATTTCACATTCGCTTAATTGTCTTCTTCCACAAAAAGCACAATATTGGCAGTTTCTTCAATAAGTACACAACGTATAGCTTGAGGGAAGCTAATAACCTTAACTTTATGGAAGTTTCATAACATTTAGAACCACTGATGGCAGCTGAACGATCACGATGCTGGCATTTTTGTTGTACCCGCTACAGCGATCATAATGTAATACGACGAGATGCGGTATTTTATGCTCACTGGATTGCATAATTGTTTGTGACATTTAAAATATGATGACGGCGCACATCTTCACCGGAATCTTAGATTGAAATATGTGTAGCATTTAAAATGAAATGGCAAGTATGTACACGTAGGTATAATATCGTTGACGTTCACTTGGAGCAATGACTTTAATTGGCATGAGATGCTGCGATCTGCCTTTCGACATTTATCTACTCATTGTATACTAAGTCACATATTCTGCAGTAGATGTTTTTCTTAACAATTTGAATGTTCTCCATATGGCCTTGATTAAATGGCTAAAGAACAAATACACAGCTCCTATAAATGATTTTAAGTACTTCAACAATAAACAATGGATTCCAATTAATTTTTTGTTATCCTCAATTCTTAAATAATTCTTTGGATCTTGATGGTTATGCAAACAATACGTAGGAGAAATACTTTAATAATCAATTACAACACTCCTCGCAATACATTTTCTGTTTCACCGTTTTCCCTTACTTTTTGCCATTTAAGAAAAGTACAAATATCTTAAACTTGTTGATCAAAAGTCGGGGAAGTTGAGAGTGGGCCAACCCAAAAATTTATGCAGATCACACGCCTGCGGAATTATGTGTTGTTACATGATTGTATAAATAAACAAGGCATTAAGACGCGACCAAATGGCAGTCCATATAAGACTAATACGATTTTAGACAACTTATCGGTTTAGTCTGTAGGTATTTATATGTGATTGAGCTTCAACGATGCCATCTGCTATTTTAGTCTGTTACACGATTTGGGACCAAGTGATTTAGGAAAAGATTTCGATCATAGAAGAAGAAATAACATTCACTTGAGGAAGAAAAATGATGACTATCATCCAATGCGGCTTGGTATATACGGGAGAGATAAAAAATCAAAAAGAAATTGGAATTAATTGCCGGAATTATAAATACTTATGAATTAAATTTTGTAAAATTTTTTAGTAATTGTTGATCAGAAAATACTTCACAGACAAAAATAAATTAATTGACTTTAGTTCTTGAAGATTGTTTATAATTCAAAAGTATTTCAAGCTTATTCCAACATTTATAGTTTTAAAAACTGTTTAAAAACAATAATTTAAAAAAAATGGGATATTTATAATAATTCTCTAAACTTTGAGACTGGTAAATTTAATTTATTAAAAAGAAGCTTCTGCCGACATCTTTTATTATGAAGCTTCCTTTCGCTATTATAATCTTAAACGACGATTATTAAATGAATTGCAAAAAATTAAACCGATCGAGAAAATGGAAAATAACAAATGCATAAAAATGCAAATGAAACAAGCTCAATTGTGTGTTCATCGAATGTCTTCGGTGCAACACTTTCCCATTGTCTTAAGTCATGAATGCACTGTGCACGAAGAAAGTGTGCCTCAACATATCTACTAGCATTAAGTCAATAGGTCACATGTATAAATAAATATGTGACCTCGTCTCTGACTCGAAGCTATGCGCTTATAAATTGATTAGTGTCACAGATAAGGTAATAACAAAAATGTTCAACAAACGATGCAAAATGGAAATACAAAATTGATGTCCATTATTATATCGGATATCCATTATAATAAAATAACCCTAAAACTCTTGAGCGCGTGGAAGGTATATTAAACGTCATTCTATTCAATTAATTATTGTGATCGATTGATTGTCTTTACCATTAATTTTAATACACAAATCTTTGGATAGCCTTGAAAAATGTATACTCTAACTGGGAATAAGCACGAGTATTTACGACGCGAGGAAAATTGGCATGCAGATATTATGGATGAAAGCATTGGATGGCGCGGCGCGGCGAAGCAGTAATTTTACTGATGGCTAGCTCGCGCACTGCACACACTTTCAAATTTACATACGACCCACCATAATATGGAGGAACTATAAAAATTCTTTTGATCAGATCTTTTGACGAAAAAGAGTTAATGATGAAGAGACGCGGTTTGACGTTCCTCCTGGTCTAATAAATTTGTCTACTTTAATTTCGACTAATTTTTATAATTACAATACATATCTCGAAAACATATATTTTTGAGAAATCAAATATGTTGTAACAGAAATCAAGTTAAAAATTCAAAAAATGTAAGTTCACAATTTTATAAAATCGCTGTTTTGGTACAAATGACAAAAAAACTTGAAGCAACTCACATTTTGAACCCACAAATATTTCAAAAATTTTGAGTAACAAAATAAAAACTTTACAATAAATTGTAATCTTATACAAAACCATAATCTGGAAAAGCGTCTCATATTAATTATTGTATTTACAGTTTTTAAGCAATCGTAGAAACATTGTTGCGTGGCTTTCCCTGCCATATTTTTTTCAGCGTGATCGAAAACGACTTACAAATGAATTGACGGTGACGACGATGAAGATATTTCTGTGCTTTTTTTCCTCACATATCGCGACTTAAAATGAAATTCTTCAGCGATGTTTTCATCTTTTTCCACCTCAACATTTTGTTAAGCTCGCGCGCGCGCTCTCCACAAATGAGGTCACCTAGCCACTTGTGCTGAGCGCGCACCATTCTTTCACTATTAAAATATTTCCAACACACTGTGTATATTTTAATATTAAATCGAACGTACAGACATTGAGTAGTGGACGGGTGGTATTAAAAGCAGTAGAGATGTCTGCAATATGTTGTGGCCTTTGAGAGCTGGAAAACCAGATACTGGAGTAGTCGGTGCGACTTTTATGACAGCCAAACCCATTCGTCGAATGTGTGGCATATTTATAATATAATATAATATAATGGTATGTACACATTAGCAATTATTTTTACTATGCACAATATTGTGAGATCGAGGAAGAAATAAATGTACTATACAAGAGTGGAGTTGCAAATAATAATTATGATATATAGATTGGAAAAAATGTTTACTGTCGGATGTGTCGATACACTCGAGAGCAACAGGTTAGGTATTTGTACTAAAAATGGAAGCAAAGTCAGCCGGATGATTGAACAGGTTGTAGAAGATTTTTATGGTGAGTCAACTGATGTGTTTTGCATTGTGTGCTTAAAATATAGTGCCTCAAAAGTCAGCCGGGGAAGAGGAACGGGAAGAAGATTTAAAGCTTATAATAAGCTTAAAAATAAAAATTAAGAAATATATCCCAATAATACGTAATTAAAAAAATTCCGAAACCATTTCTATGATGGCTTCCTAATCAATTATAATTTACTAAGTATACAAGAATACGAAAGCTCAATGACTTACTTTATTGACCAATTAATGCAATCATAATTACATAATTTGGCATGACCACAATTGAAATACACCAATCAATTTGAGGTATGATCAAACGATTTCAAATGCAATTCCTAATTAGACATAATACAACAATCATCAGATAGTTGGTACTCCCAATTTAATGGACACGAGCTTTTAAGGTCACCACCGAAGCATTACATTTTAATACAGATTTTGCTTTTGCATCTCGCGACTTTCAATGTAATTTGCTGTTTTTTCTCTCATTTTTGACCGTATTATTGGCGCGTATTTACTTAAGATTCTATATATTGTAATGAAATGAGTGAGTTAAACGAAAAAAAAAATGAAAGTTCATTTCGGTACATTATCATTTGAATTGCGTGTGCTCGCCAATGTATAATAAACTTGTAAAAGTATACCCACATTAAATAAATTTGCAGGACATTTGCAGGAATTTGTGTGGCACTTTCGATTGCAAAAATGTATTTAAAATTCATTAAGAATTTGTCACTTGTCACGTATTGGAATGCTGTTGAGGAACGGTTCGTAAAGTGAACATGCGAACTCAGTGAATGAATTGTTTAAAGAAAGTGTCGCCAATTTAGTTGGTAATTTTTGCTTGCACACAGGTTTAGATTCATTGTGAGTGCCAATGTCACGTATGTTTCAGTGTAATGAATTTAGCAAAATAATGTGTGGGTTTTGTGGAGAGAAATTTTATAGATTTGTAGTTGATTTAAACAATTCTTTTTCATCAAATTGATTTAGGTCAATGGCTACAAATGTGTTCAACGAAACTTCAACCATATTTTTTGTGTGATTTGTTTAACATTATTAAATTTCTGTCAGAGATCTTTAAAAAATTGGTCAGAGCTTTTTCGTGCTGTAAAATTGTAATTCACCGATGCAGTTACTTATACTGATCACCTGACCCCTTTTTTCTTAATATCCGATAACAATATTAGACAATCGCAAACTTATTGAATCACTCTCAAGCATTTCATTTCCCTGCCATTCAACAAATAGTTAATGGTAATTCAATGTAAAGAAAGTCTACACACTTTTAATAACCTCCAGTACTAACAAATTGCATGGAATTATGCAGCAATGTCGTGTTTTAGCAGCAAAACAATAATACCTGTAAAATGTAAATGTAACATATAATAAAAATAACGTAGACTACACGTATGCATCAAAAGAATCATGAATAATTATCAAGAGATCTGACGAACTGGTATGTTGTATTGGCATGTGGCGCAGCCTTACTGGATTGATGATCGTCATGACCAACATTCAATTATGTTGGCTTGTGAAACACATGTAGTTACCCCTTAGGCGAATACATATACTCGTTCATAAGTGAGTAATGAATTGCGATTTCTTATTAAGCTGCGGTATTTAATGTGTTTTAGATGTTGTGCTAAGTACTAAAGTCAATGCATAATATTTATAATTTATGCGCGCTACTACAGTCACAGTAAATGTTGCGCCTTTTTATATAGGGCAAATAATCCACCAAATGCCTCCGCTGATTTTTAATCGATCGATCAATCAATATAATACATATTGGAGCATATTTGATTGGTACACTCGCTGTGGCAGAGAAATCTATTGGGAAATGTTTGGAGCAGGTTCGTGGAATGTGACGACAAGTGGATAACTTGGTTTTCAGGTGATGTGCAAAACTGACAAATAAGTGTAATGTTATACTGTTACATCTTCGAGTTTTGTTGATAGTTCGTGAATTAAATACGCAGCATTTAGAAATGTATGTTGATATAAGTGGAGTTACAAAATCGCAATACAAAATGTGTGTTTATCTTTAAAGTTTTTACAACAAATACAGGCTAAAAAATGTTATGAAAAATGTCTATAAAATTACTTACCATATGGTTATTTGTTCCTATTGACACTACAAGAAAACAAACCAACGAGTTGAGGGGTTTGAATTTTGATGCGTTTCTGAAAAATAGAAGAAACCTTTATTAAAACTTGTTGTTGATAATTATTTCAAATTCACATTTATTTTAAATTTTTAATGAGCTCCTCTGACGTTGCTACATTTTCTGGTAAACAACCAGTAACAATTTAAGTTATAAATTTTTGATTTTCATTCTTGAATATTTGGACTTTAGAGTATTTAAAATTAAAAGCAAGACAGATTTTTTCACCCTAATTGTCAAATTATTTCACCCAATCAAAAATATGATGCATCATCATAACAATTCTTTCTGAAAATAAGTAGAATTTTCAACTTTCATTAAATACACAAATTATTTTTTTAAACTGAATAATCCTAAACCTGTTATTTAAATAGCACTTCTGTTGAAAATTGTTAAAGTAAAATGAAAGAAGCATAAAATGCGTATAGTGGGCAACCTCCAGAGAAACCAAATGCACAGCCCAACACAAATCTGGGTAACAAATCATCGCATCATCGGCCGCAACATAAATAAAAGGCAACAACAACATCAAAACGCATATATGCTTGTATAACTAAAGAAGTAAATACACAACATATGCATAAAAAGGTGCGCTTGTGATTATTTCAACATCATTTACAATTATTATTAGCACAAGTCGATGATGTTGTTTGCAAAGGAAGCAACACACCACCGCCCAAACTGAAGACGCTCCGCTCCATCCGATCCAGTTTGATGTAAAAAGATGCTGTGTGGCCGGGGGAAAAGTAGCGCGCACACAAATGGAAAAGCGAACAAGTGATGAGCAATGTTGCGGTCAAACCACACACAATCATTAAGATTTGTTGAAATTAATAGCGCGCAATTGGGCTGTCTGCGAGCACATTCGCTTAAGATCGCGAGGCTTAAGCAACATAAAAGATGGAAAAGAAGAAGTGTCAATTATTTAACTCTCTCGCGCGGCGTATTTGCATTGCCATTGTGTCGATAAATTCATTGTTGTTTGCTTGTTTTGACCAGAAATATGCGCCTTAACATGCGCTATTAAAATACGTAAACTTGATTTTCTTTAGGCATACATGCGAGACTTTCACGTCTCGGAAATACTTTTTACCCACAACGTGTATGTACGTACGAAGTTAATCAATGTTCCAATTCGAAGTCAGCTCGTAGTTACTACAGTCCATATAGCATAGCCTCTAAAGATGACCACTTTACTGAATTTGTTGAGGTTGATGCTATATGGAAGAGACCCAAAACCGTATTTGAATGAAAAGATCGAAGCGCGTGAGAGAATCAAACTAAAGCGTGTTCATCAGTTAAATATTATAGGTACGATATGCGAGCGATTCGATGTTGAGCTTTCAAAAAGCATGGAACTCAATTTTTGTACGCGAACAATGTTAATGTTAAGTGCACGTAGCGTCGTGCTATGCGTTTTCTTCTGAGAAATCGATTTGACAGAGACAAGATAATTTACGTGCGTTTTGTTGAGTTTCCCATGTAATCTTTTTGTCATTTAAACGGCCAACCACTTGTATTAATTTGTAAAGAGATTTTTACTCAAATAGGGCGGTAAAACGAATGAGTGTGTATCTCCGTTGTGGGTAATTTCGCGCATTTAAGTAAAAGGCGTATGGTACCAGCTGAGTGCTCACTTTTACTTTAACAGTGAATAACGCTTGAACCTCTTCAAATGTTAAATTCAATTTTGAAAAATTTGCATTTTAAATTGATTCATGAATTGTAACTGCAATTTAATAGTGCGTAGAAAATTGCTAAATTGAAAATTAAATTTCAGAATAAAAGAAAATTTATGCTTAAATTATTAAGTCACTTTCTGAAGACTCAAATTGAGGAGAATTATTTAACCTAATTCGTCGTTATTGCAAATTTGGTTGTCTGATTACACAAATTAAAATGGGAAGCCTACAAATTTCGGTGACATGACGTCAAAAACAACAAACTATGTAATTTTTCACGCAGCCAATCATACGAATTTAATAAAACATCCGCATAGCGTCTTCATAATATGTTTTTGAGAAGGTCGTTTCGATCAGCAACAACATTGACCCCATCCGCCACCTGTTGTAAATTTCCACTAAAAACTATTTGTCTAAAAATAATCACCACAAAATAATGCCAATTTAATCATTTGTCAATGTACGAGAAGGATGTTGAAATCGCAATTGCTAATTAATCAGCTACTCAATATCCATGTGAAAATTTTTAGGCAGCTGCTGACAATTCAACATAGTCACGGTGTGCTCCATACGCGTATCTAAAATGATGAATGACTCTCATTACTTCCGTATTAATTTCATTTTACTGATAGAGTAGTCAAGTCGAATTGAATTGGAGTCGAAATTCGAGATTTGCATGCGACAAAAAAGTTAGCGCTGCAACTCAGCTTTTGTGGATAGTAATTGCATTTATTGCACATGTTCATAAGGAAATGGATAATATTTACGTGTACAACTTGATCAAGTTAGAAAGTATATTTCACATGAGCTATGGATTTTTTTTTTAATTTTATCACGTTGAGCAACTTATTTTATATGCGCTGTTTATCTGAATTTCGCAGTACATACTCGCAGACCTAATCCTGTCAATAATTTGTAAAATCAAATGAAATACAAAACGCTAGTCTCTAATATAGATAGGGTGCAACTTAATGCATGTTAGTGATGCAACTGTTTATGTTTAAAAAAATGCTTCATGTCGTTTATAAATTGCAAATACTCGCAGCAAACTTCACACCTGGAATAATTTTCATCAGTTCCTATATCGTGCATTTCTATTTGAATTGAGTGCATACACGTACTGATTAATGAACAGGAAAGGAAATGGTTTAAGGTGTTACAAATTGCAATGAGAAATATTTAGCAACTGCATTAGTATGATTGTACAACGAGTGTCTGTAATGCATTGATTTATTGAAAACGCGTTCGACAAATAGGAACATGTTAAGGCTAAACGAGATTTCAACCGGTGAAAGCGATGAATGAGTGCAGTTTGATTCCTTCTTCATTTTGGAAATTTAGGATCAATCTTTCTGGTTTTTAATAAATTAAAACAAATTGAATTATTAAAATTTCCCTTCAATTTTATTTTGGTGAAAAACATCAAGGCCAAACTGAAACACCCACAAATTTTTGAAGTATTGTAAATTTTGAAACTAATTGATCGCATGAGAAAATTTCTATATTTTGGTAGTAAATAAGTTTGTAAAAAAAACTTAATCCATGACCGTAGCATTAAAATGTTTCTATCAATTTTACGCTATATTATAATTGAAGCCATGCAACCTCAATCTGAGTTCATCATAATGAAGATGTTGCCAACAATTGGCATCAGCACAAAGTGCTGATTCAACCAAAAATCCGCGCACGTTGGATTTCCCTTTCCAAAAAGTAAGCCGCATTAAAGGTCAAACATTTCAAATTATTTTTTCTTTAGCAACATTCAACAATTAGCTGACTAGCCAAGCTTGTAAATTATCCGGATTTTTGCATTTTAACATTTTATAACACACAATAAACGTGTTAGACTTCACAGAGAATAAAGCTGGATATAGAATTGTTTTAAAAAAAAAATCTGCATCTCTTAAGGTCACTCACTTCCCACAATCCCGTCTTGCATTTAAACTGCATCACAATGATTAGATAAGTTAACAAAAACGAGTTCAACAATGATACACAATTCTATATTATGCCTTGCGTTGGGTTTAAAAGAAAATGCAACATTTTAAGTATAAAGTCAGTATCAAAGAAGCAGCGTCCTCCATCATTGTGCACTTATTTTTTTCCACAAACTGCCTAAACAGTAATGCAATGAAACAGAGCACTTATTTGCAAATGTGTTTTTTTGTGTGTGTTGTTTTCTATTCATGCCTTAACAGTTGTGTGTAAGATATTGTTGTTAAATTGACGTGTAGTTACAGTGAATATTCACGTTATAAACTTAAATCTCCTGCACCATTGCGGGAATTGTCTCATCTGATCAGTCACAATTGTGGGAAGATCAGCAGACGAAAGCATTAATTTAGTCAACTTTTGTTTTGTATCGCTCCTCCGACTGAGACAAGAGGAAGTTAGATGAGTATTTGAATTGCGCATAAATTAACTAATTAATTACATAAAGTAACAAACAACCGTTTTCATTTAATTTTTTCGGTGCACCACTTGAGGAAGATTTTTGTGATTAGTCGCTTTGGGAAATTAGCCGAGTTGGTGATGAAGTTTTCAGTTTTCACTTTCAATTTACACGAAGAACTTCAATGTGACGGATGCTGTCACTTTAAAAATACTGTGGGCAAATGTAAGATCGTGAAGTTCAGCATCTTAAGTTACGTGTTATTATTTCAAGCTGTTTTTTCACATCTACAGAAATAAATGAACATTGGAGTGTTGTTTTTTTTTACTAGACGGAACGGACTTAAAGCCTTGACATTTGCTATAGCGAATGACTAAGTGACAGAAAGACATATGAGGTATTTTTATACAAAATTAATTCTTGGTGGTTTTTCGTTATTATACAATATATTAATTTTAATGTTGAAGGTTGTAAATTTAATCATGAATTGAATGTAATGAAGAATGTATAGTTTTTATATTGATATCCACAATATGAAGTGCATGATGTAACTTTAATGAGGATGACATGAAGCACTGCTTATTCTCTTTCTATGAAGACTATCCTGTTAAGACGTAATATGAAATAATTATTAATGTAGTGGTGCTAAGGACAGATATTCACAAAAATATTATTTCACGAAAATACATAATGTTTATTCAAAAAGAAATTAAAAATTCTTGAGCGTCGTGAGAAATGCAGATATTGTACATCAAAATAACATTAAAAATTGTGTCCAAGTAGACAGTTTATTTAAAATAAAAAAATGTACAAATTTACGAGTAATTGAAATTCGAAATTTAAAATAAATCGGCCATAAGAGCATTTCAGAACCGCTTTAAAAGTTAAAACCAACAAATTAACCATAACATGTTGAGGCCAGTAAGCTTATAATCGTAAGTAATTATTATTTAGTAAAAATGACATGACATACCTAATTAGCAGTTCACCTTCAGTGTAATAAATATCTTCGCATTGCAAAAACGGTATATTCGCATGCATTTTAAAATTTACTGCAACTTCTTCATACGGGATATTGGGACTGTGTAAGGTGAGAGTTTTTAGAATGACTGACTTTACACGCAGAGAACATCAAATTAATATTGCGTCCTAATGATATGCATGGGATGCTTAAAGCTTTACTCGATGGCAACGGGTGCCGTGTGAGAAACTATAATATGGCGATCTGCACTAAACATTAATGGTTGGGGCATAAAAGTGAACATTTTATGGATATTGCAGCGACCTGCGAACAGTGAACATTGTGCACAAACAGGGTTTTCCAACGAGACGACGACAACATGATAATAAAACATATTGCGAATGTACGGATAAGCGGAAAAAGCTCAGTGCACACAGCATATAGCATAAAACCGCAGATATAAAGTGGTTTCGTCTGTTGCAGGTGTTTGCGTGCCTTGTTAATCAAAATGTACACACACATTTGGTTTTTGTCTGACGACAACTTGTTTGGCTTTTATCTTTAGAAAAAAAAAAAAATTTGGCCAGCTATTTTCTTCAGCTTGATATTTATTTATATTTTTTTTAGAAAGCATCACGCCTAAAAACATCATTACCCAAAGCATTGAACGCAGAATAAGCTGAATTTGCAGAGCTGGACTGCAACATAGTAAGTATTTAAGTTGTTATACTCGCATGAGCAAGAAACTTACAAGAAATAGTATTTTTGTTGACAATATGGTTTTTATGATACAGGTTTACTGCGTGTGCGTATTTCTTGATCATAAATTTTAGAGAAATTTTTATCACTTCCGGTTTCATGACATTGAAGTAACTTTTAAATAAAGTAAACCCTTGTTGAAAATTCTTAGAGTATTCGATTTTTAGTTTTCAGGGACACGCATTTTATTTGTTGAAATATCTAGTTCTTAATAATAAAAAGGTATGATCCAAAGGGGTAATCTCTCATCTTTCAGAAAGTTTGCTATTACAGAAACCGTATCAGACATGCTGAAGAGCTCTATGGTCCTTATAGGAAAGCTAGTATTTAAAAAATAAAAATAATAATAATAAAATGAATTGAATTTCATCGTTAAAGATCGCATATATTATTTTTTAGAAGCTCAGAGTGATAACTGTGAACAGAGGACATTCACTTTATAACAAAGACTCACCTTGAATTTTAATTATGAGGTATTTTTTCAGAATTTTATATTATTGCGATGATGCAATCGTGCCGATATCGTGGGTGATTAATGGTTTGTGGTTACTGATTACCCAAAGCTAGTATAATTGTGAACTGGTAGAATCGTACTGAATATTTAAATTCTAATTTAACAATATTTTTTTCTCTTCTTTAAACTGTAAATAAATAAATACATAGTTGGAAAAGTTAAATTTTTCTTTAAATTTTGACATAAATTTATTTCAATCGACTTTTACCAGTATTCAACCATTACATTTTCATAAAACGTAATGAGTCACTTAACATTCTTGTATTTGGCAACATACTCGAACATATTTTTTCTCTCCGAAGTTCCTTTTTCATATTTTATTTATTTATTCAATGTGTCTTCAGTTATGTGCCTTCATCGATGTTACAAGATGGGTTCAAAGAGGCACATATACGCGTAAGCGGTCGTCCATTCACCTCCGTACATCCATTTCGCACATATTATGCCCCACCGAAATAACAATGTTCTCAACAGTGACCAATGAACTGTGAGTGCGTGCGTAAAGAACATAATAAGCAACATTGAAGTGACTTAACTTCATGCTTATTTCATATTATTGTTTTTTATTAAATGCTAAGAACAGCTTTCAACAGTTTAATAGTCTTACTAATGCAGTGAATAGTGTTTGTTTATTTATTTGGTGTTGTCTGTGATTTTACGGACAAATGAAACATTCTACAGTCATTGTGTTTAGAATCTTAACATAATTATTGTACCGTAAACGACCAAATTGCAATAAATAGGAACGAAAGAAAATTCTTACAAAAAAAATGTTAAAGAAGAATGAAATATACGATTTGGATTTTTTTTTGTTTAATCGTTATTCTATCTAATTGAATATTCTTATGCGTAAACATTTTTTGGTCAAGACTGCCATAGTCAAGATGATCTTTAACTAACTCTACTAATAAAAAAATAAACTTTTTTTTTCACCGCGCACTTCTACTTCCCATTAATTCCCAACCCTCACAAGAACATTGAATAGTTAATTGCGAATGCTGCAATGCTTTTGCCACACAATTTTATGCTTCAGATTGTTTCAACACTTTTCAGCATCTGATTAGATTCTCATGAGTAAAAATTCATTACAGTTGGTGCTGCGCGCGCATGTACATTGTACAGCTTCTTTGAAACCGCAGTGTGAAACATCGCAATTGTCAGAATCTTTAAGCAACACGAACTTAAATAATTGAATTTTTCTTGTTGCCATTATACTCGACTCTATCAAACTTATTCCATGCATAATTGAAATTTGACATAATTTCTTTGTTAAAGCAGACTATGAAGTCATATTTTCTCTGCAGTCTGCCATGAACCTCATCGTTGTGGATACTCCAATCTGTAAGTGGCTATGAACTTGAATTAATTGCACCAATCCATGTGAATTAGATCATGGCTTTTGTTGCAAATTGCAACAATAAATAATTAATCAAAGTGATTATAGCGGTTTTTTCAAAATGCATAACTGACTCTACGCGTTGGGCTGTTAAGTGGATGGCGATTGGCGGCGCAGCGCGCACACACGTCATGTTAAAGCTTTCCCGGCCACCATTAAATTGTCACACTGATGTTAAATGGATAATGGGAAAATAATCACATACAGTCAAAGAGATCAATAATAATAATCGGCGTTTTGCGAGCACGTGTAATTATACGATTTATAGTTTTATGAGAGGTGTTTGCAAGTGCGCATGCCATTTGTCTTACTTTATTTTGAATTTGTGTTATAGGCTCGTTGCGGACTTGCAAAAGCTTTCTTGTGTCACTTGAGCATGTAGAAAACTTGTTGTGAAATTGGCATAGAAATTGATGAATGCGGCAATGGAAATTGGCTTTTAAATGTGATTTTAGGATTTTTCAAATTCAAAACCAATGCACGAATTTAAAAATTCGTTGAATTCAAGCTACTTCTCTCAAGGTCTAGTTTTGCAAAATTACTTTAAAATAAATATTTCAATGCCAAATACAACAATTTATATGTTTGTAGTCTTGAATTTTTCATATTATTTAACCGTAAACCTTTTAAAATTTTTAAAAGCTACTAAATAAATCAATTAGAAACACTGGTCAAATCACATTTACTATTGGTAAAGAAATTTAATTCATTGTACTTGCAAGAATAGGACGTCGTGAAGAATTGCTTCGAAGTGTTCAGTGACATTAATGGCACGCTCGTAATCGAAATCAAGCTCTCAGCTAAATCAGACGTATATTTTTAAATTAACATTTTGTTCCGTTACTTGGATATTTTTGTCTACCTTCCTTTTGCCACATAAATGTCATAGCCGCTGCAAATGATTCGAGCATGCGCATACAAGTAAAAGCTCAAGTAACAACATAAACCAAATTGTTGTATAAGTAGTTTTCGATTTTTATTGTTTCGAAGAGCATTGAAACGGATGCGAAACTTATTCAAAATTTTATCACGATCTATTGAAATCATAAAATTGCAATTTATGCTATTGTGTTGTATTTTAAATTGTTTTTGATTTTCTTCGCAAAATAACTTGCGAAATTGAATGGACAACCTAAATTAATGGCGAAATTATTTAAATATTAAATCCACAAGCATGCAGCTGGAGTTTAATTTTACCTCAAGTTTGTTGATGCATTACTTCAAGTTATTGTTTTAAATATATATTTAATTTACATTTTAAGTTTTTTATTGGTTCATGCATCTCCATGCACATTCAGTTACCCAATTTCGTCATCAACAGTTGGCACAGCATTTAATTCCGCCACAATGTCACACAGTTATTCTACTCGCGAACGAAAATTAAAAAACTCTGCTCCAAAACAATAAACATAACCTATATTTCGCATTAAAACATAAATCCGAAAGAACAACAAACAATGCAACCGATTCTTGATCATTTATAAGCTTTCAACTGTTTGCGCCACGAAATTACTGTACTTCGGATGTGACTAATGTGTTTTTGTTATTTGTTGCTCGCCGTTTTTCTTAAGATGTTCTGTCGACGATGCTTTTTTCGAACGGTGAATGCGTGAATCGCTGTTTTGTGGCAATTAAACAGCAATTGCAACTCATTCAAATGATTAATAGTCAGTTACGAATATTATGGTTTTCTGTTAAAGTTGTTGTGCCTAATGGTTGAAGCACACCGGTATGCAACTACGTGTTTATATTGAGTGTTCTGTATTGTATGCTGCGTTCACCATAGAAAATCTGAATTAAATTGAGCAATTTAAAATTTCTTCAATTTGTTCCTGCAACATAGCTGCAGTAGTTGTTATAGAGTTCAAGGGACTTGCGTTATTATGAAAACATTTTAATTGGATTAGGTTTAAAGTTGTTTTTTATTGATTTTATTACGTACTTTGAAATGTGAAACAGTACTTATAGTAAATAACTGCAGAAACATATAAAAATGTAATGTTGATTGATTAAATGAAGTCAAAGAAAGCCTGGAATGGAGAAATTTAAATTTAAAATGCTCTAATAATACACACATTACCTTTTATTGTGCACAATAAATTGCTGCAATACCCAAGCAGTATTGCAAGTCATTATAAATGTGTTTAATGAGTTCAAATAAAAAGCTTAAATTTTCAGCAAGAATATTAATAAGAGTGATTTTTATTCACCCTGCTCAATAATAAACTAATTTAATCATTGTTTTTTTTTTTGGAATATCCAATTCCTAGATTTTTGTAAAAGCAATATTTTATTAACTACAATGAAGCTACTAACACGTTATAGTACTTTGTTAGCATTACAAAACATGCATTTATTTATAGGGCTGTAGGGCATCTTATTAATTTGTTTGACCTTATTTGCATGTTCGTTTTCAACGCACACAACTACTCCTTCACTTTAGTAATTTAAATTTAATGCAATTAATCATATTCCTTTTCATATACTCATTCTAGGTATGGTACATATTATTTTATGCTTGAATTATTTATAAATAGAAAGTGGTTGAAATTAACTAAAGAATTAACGTACATTTCTACATGGTGGGCAATTTCACTAATAACGAAATAATGATCTCATTTTAAATTCCCTTATTTTGATTTTGTATAGTTCAGACTGAAACAAATCAACATCACGACTTTTATTGCAATTTGAATTTGTCACTCCCTCAACTGGAAAAATCATTTGACCATCATCATAAAATTTTTTTGCGTTTAAGTATAATAACTAATTAAAAATTTAAAAACACAATTAAAGTTATCAAACTTAATCTCGAAGCATTAAGTAATACTGTAATCTAAATTCAACGACACCCATCCTCATATCTATGAACGCAAGAAAACTCCGAATAAAAACGGATGCATAAGAAAATGCCACAACATGATTAATTAGACATTTTGCAATTATACTTCCCGATAATGGCGTGATTTTATCAAATACATTGCAATTGATGGATGCACTCAAAAATTCGCAAATCAAAACAAAATGATAAGATTTAATCGGATAAATTTAATTTACGCAATTTCCCTTTGTAAATTAATGCAATACATAAACAAAAATTGTCTTAAAGATAATCTGCGGGACAAAGCATTGCGTAGCGGCTAGCCCATTCAATTTCATTGATTAAATTTTGGCAACCAAACTGAGTTCTTATCAGTTATCACAAACACTCAATTGGTATAAATACTGAAATTTTCCTCTGTAAATCACAGTTAGAATTTCTCATTCAATTCATAATGAAGTGTAAGATTTATTAAATTACTTTATTGGTGCCTATTTCGTACTACATAATGTAAACATAACTTTATTATTTCAGTAACAATTGCAACAATTATTGTGGCTATCGTCGTCATGGCCATTGCTGAGGAGGAGGTTGAGTTCAGTCATACTGCTGGTCAGCCAACATGCAGCCATCCAGATGAGCCTCTTCGACTTTGGCGTAACAATTTTGATCCCACCAGATTTTGGCAGTGCGGTAGCAATTCACGCATTGAGGGTGCTGATAATGTTCGTTGCCCAGATAGCGAGCTGTTTTTGGATTCACAGCAAAAGTGTGTTTCATGGGATCAGTGGGTCTGGACACCACCCTTCGATCCACCAACATTGGCTGCTTAAAAAATATTCGATTGGACCTTGGTGATTGATGAAATGTATTTTATCCAAATATACAATAACTTAAAGTTTAACAAAAAGCCCATTTCCTTGCACAATAATAGTCAATTATGTACTTTCAACAAACAAATGCTTTGGGCCTGTGAAATAGGCTACAACACATTTATGGGTAATGCAAGAATGTTGACCATTTCATTACATACAATCATTTTACAATGCACACAATACACAATAATAGTGTAAACAAAAATTCACACGAAGCACATTATTTGAAACTTTACATCAAATCTTTTAACATTGTGTGCTTATGTGCCATATTTGTGGTCGCAAATTGCCCAGTTTTGTTTTGTGAATACCCTAAATAAGATAATGAACATTAAAAGTACATGCGGGTACTTGCGGTTTCATTTTACTGTAAAATGAATTTCGGTTTCTTTATTTAAAGCTGACATCCACCGTTTTATCTAGGTAACAAAAAATACCTGTCGTATTTCAGTACATAAAAATAAAATAAAAATAAAATAATGGTCGTGAAAATGTGCAATCGATACACTGACAGACCAACTCTCGAACCAAATGAAATAAATTGATTGTCTCTGCATGTAGACATTTAATATGAGACCGCCATGCATTGAAACCAGTTCCAATTTTACGCAATTTTTCTTTTTGATTAGAAAGTGATTGGACACTGCAGAAATGATCGCTGTACTGATCTCAAGTCACAGCAAAGTCTCGTCATTTAAATTCAAGTTTATTTATAAATTGTGACCATGCCTCTAACTATAATATAAATTGCGTTATGTGTGGCTCATTGCGATTAATAATGACCATGAAATCGTCCAACAATAATGATCAATGATCAGCAGATACTCAATACAGTATTGTCGCAAAGGAACTATCCAATCATCGCATGACTCCAGAGAAATTGCACGCAAACCATTTGGTGTGTTGAATAATTTTTACGGTGTGGCGTGTTTCATTATTTGCAATATATTTATGAGAGTAGTTACATAGAAAAACATGGTGAAGTAAGTATATAGTTTGAGTCCGCGGACACGCAATGGGGGATTGAGTGAAGGTATCCGTAATTAACGGATACTCATGTGATATTAGTTAAGTAAGTCAATGGCTTGGACACCATTATATTGACTACGACGATTTCTCTTTGAATTTAAATTATGTTCCTATTAATTAATTATCACAACATAGTGCAGCAAGTGAGCATTTTTTGGGAATTTATTGATCTAGTGGAATAGTTTCAATTAATAATTTTAAATTTTCAGAGAAATTGAATTTTATTTAAATTATGAACAACATTTTATAAATTTACCAAAATTATTCAAGTCAACAACACATTTAAACATTATTATTTTAATATTTACATTGATGAATTAAATTTCAATGAACTCTCAAAAAAATACACGCAAAGACCAATAAAATTTAATAATAAGTTTTTTGCAAATTGCCCTAGGAAACCCAACTGACCTAAATTAACTGTAATTAAATACGATTTTGGAAAAAAACTAATTTATATGTACAACAAAATACCTGCAAAAAATTCGCATGAACGTTATACATTTTAACCAAAATACATTTACGTTCCATATAATTATAGGTTCACAAATGTAACATAAAACACATTCAATATAGCTATTATATTAAACAGTGGACCTAAATCACAAATTGCCACACAATCCATCCACCCAACACAATCGCTATATGTACTCGTATGTTTAAAACAGAAAAATAATTGAAAAGGCGTGCACTGACAACACGATTCCATCGAAATTCAAATAATCCGTGCCGCCAATATAAATCGCTTTTAACTCGTTTTCGTTACATGCACCGATATGCCTACAAATTGTGCATTTGGTACAGTAACAGTAAAACCCAGCGCTTTTACAAGGGCAAACGTTGTGTGCTTCACTTCTTGAATCAGCTGAATCATCACTCAATGAAAATGCCATAAACACGTTTTTATGGGCTCCCAATTGCGCTTTTAAAGTTTTGGGGCCAATTTTAACAATATGTTATGTACTACGAGTCGACTGCGTAAAATACCTAAATGGGAAAATGTGCGTAATTTAAGGTGAAGTGTATTTTCAACCAACAACAGGAAATTGGAAGACTCAACCAATTTTGAGTAACCTTGAATTGTTAACATGATGTTGTGTACGTGTTTTTTAGTGGTTTAATGGGCGTCCAGAATGTGCACATGGATCACATAACATCGGAATGATGGCGAAAAAAAGATGCCGTAATTAAGCAGAAGAGACGTCATTGAAGCGATCAATGTTATTGTACGGATTCCTTTTGTAAATTTGTGTGGCTAACTATTTGTTGTTGTATTTTAATTTTACTTGTGTACCTGTTCGATTGGACACATCGCACACATCCTACTTATTTGTGTGAATTAGTAGAGACGAGCAGGTGTTTAAGTCCAATGCCTTCAATCCCACAACAAGCTTTATTTTATTTGTTGTCAGTATTTGAAAAAAAAGTAATTGACGATGTTTTATTACGTGATATGATTGGTGATGGCTTCATTATTATATTGCTGTTCAATTTTAATAGTTTCTTGTTTTGCATGTAAAATTTGTATTTAAATTTTGATTTTTTTACTGAAATACATAATTTTAAAAATAAAATTTGATTATTACACAATTATTAAGTGGTCAAACCGTTTTCTCATCAGCAAAACCTCACAAAATTTCAAAACACCTTTCTAATCGTCAGGACATGCAGAAAATCATCACCTCATGCGCCCTATGTCGCAATCAAAAACATAAAGCAAATTTAAATCACTATAACTATGAAATGCTGCCACGATATCCGCTCATTTATGTGCAAGCTGGACGCTTCCAAATCCAAGTATCGCTTTACTCTGTTACGTCAATCCACCGAAATGTGTTTGCAAATAACGGTTATGTGACATATGGTCGCACAATTAATGCATGGCGGTCGTATAAATGCAACGGAATACATAAATGGGGCGGTATGTGTGACATCGAAATCAAAGTGTATATTATAGTTATTCGATTGCGGCAGAGGATAAAGCAAAAATCCATTGCATCACATTGCAGAGAAACTGAAATTGGTATTGCAAAATTTCACGAATAAATAAATATGTAATTGGTGTGGTTTTACGGGACAATTTGTGCAGTTAATGCGCGCGATATCTTAAAATGAAATGTCGACGTAAGTCCGGGCATATATGCCGCGGAGACGGTTGAGGGAAATGCTGCAATAACAACGGTTGTCTAAATGCAAATCTTTTAAGGTATTACATACATAAAATATATTGAATTTGTAATCAGTAATTGAATAAATACGAATATCAGTGGGGCAGTGTATATGTCATTGTGCGGGATTAAAATCATTAGGTAATATTTGATTGACTGTAATTTTTGTGGTGGTTTAAGGAAATTAGCTGATTGGATTAACGATTAAAAGTTATTGATTTTCGATTTATCGGTATTATTTAAAATTAATTTAAATTTATTAACGATTTTGCGTCTTCCTTATACTTACGGTACATTAAAAACAGAATTCAAAACAATAATTATTTACGAGAAGCACACAAAATAAAGAGTTATCCCGTAAAAGCTGCCGATGTTATTTTTTTAATAAAACGCATAATAATCAATGTGTTGAGAATTTTTACAATTTAAATTGATAGCTTAATTCGTTTAACGTCCATACTTTAGGGGTAAATTTTTAATATTATGTTTCAAGCACTTTTATTACAATTATTTAAAAAAATTCCTCAAATACTGTTGGTATTTGAAAAGGAAAATAAAATTAATTTAACAACTTCCTTAATATACAAAAAGTGAATGTCGATGTAAACTGACCGGCATACGTACAAGCAAACTAACTTTCAGTTTCCAGAGCATGAACATTGAACAACAGAAATCGACCGCCAACGAAACTAAAAATATGATAAACAGAGAAAAATGTTCCTAATTGACATCCAAACTCAAGGCAATGAATACCCCTATAAGTGCTCGTATGTATATTTCTGTGACTATAACGAAGAACAATATACTGAAAAGAGGTATAACAATATGTATAGAATGTAGTAGAATATGCTCGCTCATTAAAAATGAACGCGGCTAAGAAGTATATAAGAACCTTTAACGACAACTATTGCTCCTAACGCAGTATGTGTACTATAAATGAAGATTGCCGTCTTGTTTGTCCAGTTGTTCAGCCAAGCATGACAAAATGCACACAATTGCACCCAAAACAACACGCTCACCAATCGCAATGGACGGTTAAATTAATCTAACAACGTTTCATGTTAAGCTGGCGCAACAGTTTGAACAATTTTAACCGCCAAAGTAAAAAAAAAAACATTCCGTACGCTCACATACTCGTGTGTTCGCGGAATAATTGCGCGATGCAGTAGAAAAAGTTAGTGCAGAATGCAGAATGCGCGCTGTTATTATTGATACACGCAAAGTGTGCACGGTGCACCAGTGCAGCAGCCTAAATAATTTACGACTTTATGCGCTTGTATATGCATTTATATTGGAGAAGCATAAAATACACAACTGCGAAGCATAATATTATAATGCTTTATAGCTGATCCTTATACAGTGCTGTATAAATGCAAAAAAAAAAAATGCACGCGCACACACCCAAGCACATTCAGCAGCAATGAAGGAAAATAGATTTTCCGTTTCAACGTGATTTTATACTTAAGTGCGGCTTGTAAAAGCGCACAAGTTTACTCAGCCATGGCTGCTTTAGTTTGATATATTGTACCAACATCTAGAGTACCCACTATAGAGTATGGAGGTAAGAATAATTGTTGGTGCTGATGTTGTTTAATTTTGCCTATTTGAGTAAGACAAGGTGAATTTTATAAGCGCGCAACTCGATCATATGGCGACTGGGAGAGATTTTATATGCTAAAATGTAGGCTGTTCGATGCATTTTGATTAGATAAATTATTAATGTAGAAATATCAGCATGGAAGAGGAGCATGATATGATGTGGCAATTAAAATGTGAAAGGGAATTTGAAAAACGATTAAGAAATATTTTGAATTCCTTGTGAGGAAAGGTATCGCAAATTTGATTATTAAAAAAGTCAAGGAAGTGTAAAATAGTTTATGTCTACATTTTTTTTTACTTTTAAAAATATTTAAGACAACGAACTTTCATTTAATTGTTGACATTGTTGCAGAGTTTTTTTAATATGAAAATTACCCAAAAAATTAAACTTATTTAATATTTGACCTTTAAAATCTCTCAGAATATATTTTTTTGGTTTAATTTCGAATTGTATTTAATTTCTTATTTTTAAAACGAAAAAAAAAGGATGATCCAATTAGAGGTAATTATTATGATAGGGTTATTCTGAAAATTCTTATGTGTTTACTGACTTGCCTAAATTACTCTTATGTTCAGTATTCATTGCCATTGCATGCTCATAATTAATTTAAAAAAAAATCATGTAGCTCTTATCGGCTTACCCTTTATTTTTGTTTTCAATTAATTTCTTTAGAAGACATTCAATAATGTTTCAAATATATTAATCAATTACATTTGAAATTAAAATGAAAACTACTTAAAACCAAAACACCAAACAGTCAATAGATTTCCAAAAATTTCAATTTCACCTATTGACATTACACTTTCCATGCGTCAACAAAAATTACACACTTACCAATTCAGTCAACCTTTACAAAAAATGTATTATACAAGAAAAATGGGCAAACATGCCATCGCCTTAACCAAATAACTATATAACACCTATAATATGATTTGTGTCGCCCACATTGTGTCAGTTGTCTGTGCACAATCGTAACCCAAATAACCATACAGTGAGGCCGGCCCAAACGCTTGTTTTCATTTCCGTCAAAATATTATTATCACATTTCATGAATAGTTAGTACAGAAAGAGAAATTACTATCGACGCATGTTCACAACAAATAACAATGTGCGTGATTACCAGCATTCATAAGCAGCCGCATATTACGGTTATAACTTACGAGAGCCATTAATTGGAAATAACTTTTATTGTAAATTGAAATTACTAAAGCATATAATTTCAATATGTTCTTGAAAAATATGCGCACTTGCTCTCGTTTCCACGTACCTACAGCTGCTGATACAACATTCAGAATACACGCACAAACACAATTCATACAATGGGTGGATTTGTGTAACGCTCCCGTCTTAACTGATCATTGAACTCTTTCGTATATGTATGAACGAAAGAATTCGCTGCATGCGCACGCGTTTTCTTGTGCACTGAGTGCGCTTGCGGCGCTATAAAGTGCACAATGCACACTGCAGCAGATACTGGAAAATGTGGTTTGGTTCATGTTTGATGAAATTGGTTATATTTGTCGGAGACACCCACGCGGTGGCTGCATTTTGAGGTGCATATTTAATCAATTTTGTACAGCTCGTTGGTGATTTGTTTAACAAATCAATTATTATCGGTTTCTTGTTTTTTTTTTGTTGACAAAAATACAATAGCAAATTAAAATATGTTTACGGTAGTCTGATCAATTCACAGACAATTTATTTAAGTACAATAATTTGGCCTTAAATGCAGCAATTTTTCATTAACATTTACCCCAATTTATTATAATATGTACATATCTCTCAAATAACAAGGTAGAAAATGTTGTGTTTAAATGTATGTACCATACTAAGAGTATTTGAATTCTTACATTGTCGATTTTTCAGAAAGAAAGTTAATAAACTACTGATTTTCATGAGATTTTCATAGAAAATATTTTTAAATCTACTTTTTTCAAGGTCACAGGATTTAAGATCAAGTTATTAATTAATTAATAATTTTTATGAAAGTGGAGGAGAAAAAAGTTTTGGGGTTTTTTATATTAAAAATTAACATTTTTATTTTCTTTCTCCAATTTTTTTACTATTTTTAAACACCTCTACCAAATAACACTTTGAATACAAGTTACTGTGTAAGCCTCCCTGCCATTTTTTTTTCTTAAATTCCCAACATAGAACACACCATATTCAAATAAACCGCGCATATCTCGATCTGATAAAATTTAAATAGAGCTGCTTTTTGTTATAGCTTCTATGTAATACTCCTTCTTGTTCACGGTGTGTAGTTTTACCTTAATTTTAACGCCAACGTGTAACAAAATTGTACGAAATGAAAATAAACCGATTAGGTAATCTGACCTCAACGCATTCCACAGACAAATTATTGAGGCTACAGCAAGTGTGCTTAAGTTTTGAGTTTTTGTTTTGAGAGGCAAGAACTCAAATGACCCTTTTTCAGTTAAAATTTTAAGTGGGTACAAATAAACTATTGTGACTCATTCCCAAAATGGTTTGTTTATGTATATTTTAAGTGATTTTACTTGTTTGAATGAGCAAAAGGAATGCAACTGTAGAGAAGAAGTTATGGAAATAAAAAGCAAAAAATCATAATATATTTAACAAAACAGAAACAAATTTATAGCCCAATATTTATCTAAGTTTTAAGCCAATTTGTATAGATAGACTCGTGATCTTCCAATAAACTTTAATCCGTACCTAATGAATGCTAATGAAAAATAAGAGTTTTATCGCAGTGACCAAAGTTGGTTTAAATAGAATTAACTTTCATCAACACTAATAAAGCAATAGAATTTTTTTAATTTGTATACGACCCCAAAAAATTTTTGCAATTCGACAGTTTTCGGAAAAAAAGTTGATAATGCAGAAACTCGTTTTGACACCCCCTGAGTCCAAAAAAGTGGTCTAGAAAAAATGTGCAAAATGTACGTATGTACGCCGTACGCCGTACTATGGCGGGAAAAAAAACTCCTAAACTGGACCGATTTGTATCGAATTTTTTTGTAAAATATTAGAAAAAAATTTGAAAATGTTATTGGTGTTTTTTTCAAGGTCAGATCTTTCAAGGTCAAGTTATTGCCAAGAGCAGTTTTTTTCGTATGGGGGCTCAAAAATGGGCCCTACGATTTTCTTTATTTTCATAATATTCTTTAAGGTATCCAAAACAAAATATCTTATATCCCGCTAGATGCTCCTTCTGGCGAGAAAGGTGGTGGATAAAGACAAACCCTACTTTTCTATCTCAGACGCCTTACACAATATGAAAAAAATTCTTTCAGATTATTGTAGGATTAAATGTAAAGATAAGAAAAATTTCAGAACATTTCAAGATCAAAATCGGAAATCTTAAATATTAAACGTTATTGTAGGATTAAATAAGATAGGAAAACTTGCTGAACATTTCAAGGTCAAATTTAAAAAACTCAAGGTCTTATTTTTATAATGAAAATATGTTACTCAAATACTGTGTGTTTTAGGTTTGTTTATGTTCTACATTATTCATAATCTCAATAAAAGTACCAATTTTCGACAAAAATCAAGGTCAAAATTCAGAAATTTCAAGGTCACATTTTTCATTTCTCCGAAAAGCTTTATTAAAATATAGTTAAGCAACAGTCGTATATAATTTCACACCTCGCTCTCCCTGCAATGTAGTTTTTTTAAGAAATGATGCAAAACAATCTTAAATCCAAGCCATAATCAGTCTTACGACTTTGTAAATCAAGTCCAATCAAACCATCAGTTTGTATTTTTGCTGTGTCCAATTAAATTAGCACACAATTTACAGCTTCCATCACAATTTACAATTTACATGTCATTGTGTTCTCGAATGCCGACATTCATTAGCATAAGAAGCTTAGTATGCATATTTACTATGTGGTTATATACGAATTCCAATCAAGCGGATGTCCTTGAACATTGATTTGTGATTTGAAATTCTAAAGTCAAATTAATAATATTGTTGATCGCATCTTGCGTATGCGAGCTATAAAATGGTCAACAACGTACAACGTTGGAATGCTTCATCCTCTTGGTGGTCGCAACTCACACACAGCGAGAAAGAGAGGGCATCTTCAAAACGCAAAATATTTGCATCCACATGCACAAACAATTCGCAAACGCTTACAGCCAATAAAGCTCAAATCTTTTAATTATATTTTAATAATCGAGGTCATTGGGTAATTGGTAAATGCTATTGAAACCAACTTGTTGAGTTGGGTGGTGAATCAAAAAGCTTTCTTTTACATACTTTTCTGCATGCTTCTGGATTGACAATATGTGGGGGGTGCTTTTGTAAATTATTTTCAATGGTTTAAATAGTTTTATTGTTGAAATGTTGCAATCAATCATTAATATTTCATTTTCCACAACACAATTGTGGTAACAAGTATATGGCCTTTATTTAATTTAATACCGTGGAAATTGTAAATTGAATTATATTTTGTGTGAAATCCATGTACGGTTCTCAAATAAATTCGATTGCACAATTTATTTGGAATACAATTTTTTTTATTATGCTATACAAAGCCGTACGTTGTTACACGTAGGCTGAATGCATTGTTGCATTACTAGCAAGTACCATGTGGCACCGAAGAAAAACGTCTAAGAATGTTTTAAATCGAGCATGAGAAAATGTAGGACATGATGGCGGTGTGTGCATCTGTAGACGGCTTTTTATAGCACGATATTGCCGTGTAGTTTAACAGACGACTATTTTACAGCTCTTGTTAAAGCTATATAGTTAAAGTTTTCCTTAAACGACATGCAGACTGCATTAGCGGCAGACGGCATGCAGTTAGCAGTAGCCGCATTTACGATGTAGTTCGCATTGAAATGGAGTATTTTTAGCACATTTACTGCAAACATGTTTTTATTTACACAAACATTTCACACACATTCGCACATAACTCTGACCTACCTGTTTTGTATTCTCAAAATTCCAAAATAGTGATCCAAAATCGGCGTGCAATAAAAAATAATCCAGTGATGATGAGGCTGTTTTCCAATGGAATCACGCTTAAATCAAAATCAATCTCAATGTAAATAGCACTTTAATACAAGCGATCACTTATTAATCCTTTTTTTTATTATTATGTTTTTTCCACCTTAAATTCTTCGCACTTTATCCAAATTCCACACACTGATTCAACTATGCCGATTTCAAATTTTACCGGGACAAAATTTCACAATTGTGCTTAAAACAAAACACAGCTGAGAAAAATAAACTTTCCATGTAACTTTTACTGTTTGTTAAATTGTCTAACTCAACGGACGTCCACACGGCCAAGTGATTCGCTCAAGACTGAGTGAGCTTTGTGCATCAACACTGTACAGTTCGTCGTTTCACGTTGGTGTTTAGTGTTGTACAACGATCGCTGTTGTCTTTGGCAAAATATCGCTGAACTGGTTTACCCATTTTACACCGCGATGATCGCCGAGAGACTTGGATGTTTGGAAAGTCAAGCTATATCGCGGAGTTGGCTTGGTATAGTTGGTACGATCGGTAAAGCAGTTGCCCCACAGGCGGTTGAAATTATAAAGCTCATATTGTAACCTGTGGCAACGGACAAATAGGAGCGCATCTGCAGGTTTGTACGCGATGGTTTGTTGTAAGTGTATGCGTTCGGCTTTATTATATATTCTTTATAGTCGTGGCGTATTTTATGAAATATGGGAAGCGCGGGAAAGAGAATTCAAATTATGAGAGATTCTCATTTTAATTTCGCCACAAAGTTAAGCATATTTTGAATGCGACTTGTCGACTATGATATGCTACGTTGAATTTATTAAAAAAAAATTAAGCTTGTAAAGCATTCTGATGTAATTTGAGATTTAATTTTTTAGATTTAATGTTGTGCATCATAATGCGTATCTTAAGTTAAATCCTAATTAGAATTGAGTGCATTGAAAGAATAAAGTAAATTTGAATGCTTGGAAAATAATTTAAAAAAATTTTTAAAACAAAATTTGTTGACATTGAAATATTAATCAATAAACACAAACTGTTTATTAACAAAAGAAAAAATTAAATGCTGTTTCGCGATCACTTGAAAAATTGGAAATTCGGTTACTTCAGCAAATTAATCAAACGATTTTGAAAAATGCATGCAATTTTTTTTTATCCACCAAGAGTTTCACGAATTCATACAACTTTTATCGAAAAACATCGTAAACAAAGTTAACACATAGTTCGGTTAATATAAACGTCATATTGGATATCGTGCCATGCCATGGGATATAACTTATAAGCTTGAATTTAACTATATAAATTTCATGGTTGGTGCTTTAGCTAAGTGTGTCTCGCTTTATGAATCCAACGCCTAATTCAAGAAGTGTGACTTTAAACCGACTACATCAACAATTTTTGAGAGATGGCGCAATTTTATATTTTATGAAACTCACCAATCACTTGTTGACTGTTATTGACTTGAAATTATGTGCCATTCATTACCAAAGAAAAGGCTTCAAAATATTCAAAATCATAAATTTTTAATATATTGTATTAAATAAATCGTTTAATGGTTTAGGGGTTGTTAAGATGGTTTAAGTGTTTGGATTAATTGCGTTACTTGATCCGGGTGTCTTATCGCAAACAGTTTTTTGTTCAAATTTCCACTTTATCTAAAGAACATAATATTTTGTAGCTAAACGGCGCTACCAAATTTTCCTTTTATCATAAAAATGCCCGATTAAAAGTGAGCATAATTTTAATAACTTTTTTAAAATTAAATTGCATACATTAAATTGTGAATCATAGTATTAAAAATAAAAACCTTTTCTCTAAACACCATAAAGCATTTAAAAGAATTGCAAAACTTAGGCCACCATCGATGCTAAAACATTTGAATCTTGAGACTTGCTGTAAGTTCCAAAATTGCAATGCATCATGGTCAACTGAATTGACATGCACGTTTAACATCACCAATGTTCATATCATCACGCGCATGTCATGAGATGATATGTCACTGTCGTCGCGTCGCGTTTATCATTTGCAGCGGTTGTCTCTTTTTTTTTGGGATTGCTTATTATAAAACATTTTTTACTTATGATTTTGTATGCCATTGCACATTTTTGCATGCGATTTGCGGTCGGAATTATCACGACGTGCGTCGTATGGGCGCTAAGAGAGAATTCTTAATGTGGCGCCAATAAATTGAGCGTTGAAAAATCGGTGCCACGGTGATTATGAAGATTTGATGAGTATATAAGTTTAGACAAAAATATTTTTAATTGAAATTTTTTGACTGTTGTTATAAAACGATGTGTAAGAATGCATATGGGCACAGTTTGTGATGCCACATTCTTTCAAAACACTTTCAGTTTTGGCAAAATATTTTGATGTTTTACGGAGATTATGGTAAAGTATGTTCGAAATGTGTTTTTTGTGTGTCTGTGTATTTAGAGAAATTATGAATTGTCTCATTCATAAAATGCTGGCACCATGGGCTTTTTAGTTCCATGGGTCTTCGGGACTGAATTAAGGGTAATTCCAGTCAATTTAATTTTCAAACCATTAACTTAATGTAAATTTCAAGATTTCTTTCAACGCATTTAAAAGAAGAGCAGTTTACAATTTTTACATTTTCGGTTTAGATTTAAAACACAATACGAGTTTATCTTGCAATTTTGTCCATACCCGCAATTTGTTATTGCATCTTAATGTTTTAGAACGATAAATTATGAAAGATGTTTTAACATTAATTGTTACATATTTTTAAAATTAAATCAATTCAAAGTTGAAATAAATAATAGACAAAAATATGGTGTTAAATCACCTTGAGATTAAAAAAAAAATGCAAAAGAATGCCATACTTAAAAATAATGACCTTGAAATTTCATGTTTTTATTAACTTATAAATTTAAAGAAAAACGGCAAAAATCAAACCCAAATAGTTTTTATGTCAGTTTAAGTTTTATGGGAAAAAATTAACATAAATATGATTAATGAGTACCACATTAAAAGATGTTCTCAAATTCAAGTATCTACAAAAAAAAAAAAAAACTACATCGTAGGAAGAGCGAGGTGTGAATTTATATACGACTGTTGCTTAACTACGTGTTATAAAAAAGCCTTTTGAGATCTGGGAAATGTAAGCGTGAAATTTTTAAATGTTGACCTTTATTTTTGACCATAATTGGTACTTTTATTGAGATTAGCAATAATGTAGAACATCATAGTTCCCTAAAATACACAGTTTTTAAATTACATATTTTCATTATCAAAATATGACCTTGAGTTTTTAAATCAGACCTTGAAAAAACAAAAATTGCATTCTTATTTTTTTCCTTTATATTTTACAAATAAAATTTCACACAAATCGGTCCAGTAGTTTCGGAGTTTTTTTTTCCTACTACTGTGTACTATGGTACACAATTTTTCTATAATTATAATAATTATTTTCATTGTAAAATTTCACACGGCCATAACTCTACAAAATGCTTCCTATATATTTAATTAAATATAAAATAAACCCTAAATAGTGTGCGTGAAGCATTTTTAACATTTGGGCAACGAATTCCAATTCTAAGTATTGGTGTGGTCCACAAAGCACAATCCACACCCAACACACGCAACAGGAAAGAGACAATACTGTTTTACAGCGATGATTTAATGGTGTATTGTACCAGGTGGCATTATTTTTGTACTTTTTAACAACAATTTTTAATAAAAATCCTTAAAAAAATTTAATCACCGAAATTCTGAAAATAGTTGTAGTTTAATTAGTCAAACATTTTGTATGCGTTTCTGAAAAAAATGTTTTTTTTTGCCACGAAAAAGTCAAAATTCTAAGCAAAAGTTACTAGTGATATTTCCTCATATTTTGGCCATTTTCAGACCAAAAATTTCAATTTCACAAAATAATAAAATTTCGAATATTTCCTAAACGGCTGAACCAAATTGCACCAAATTTTAATATAATATTAGGATCTACGACGCAAAGGGTTACATTAAGTTTCACCATCAAGATCAGAGTCAAGATCAAGTTATTGCCAAAAAACAACGGTTTTTCAAAATTTCCCATTGAGACGATATTCAAATTTGCCAATTTTTTAATATGTGATCCGCAGTGTTGTTCTACATATAATTACTGTACATCGCCATAACAAATTCAATCCCTTTTTTGATTTATAACCTAAAAACTAAAAAGGCTGAAACGGAAAATATCCAATATCTCCTTTGTACTACATTTTATCAACAAAAAAGGTACTACGAGTTTGTAGATCTTTAAAAAATTTACATTTTTGCAAAATATTTCAAGGTCGTAAAATAAAGTTTTTGAGGTCAAAACGATATTTGCTAATTATTCTCTGTGATTTGTTCCTTGCCTTTATTGTTATTTATTAGGAACAAGTAAGCAGAACTTTCCAAGGTCAATATAAAACATTTATATCAGCATTTGTAGATTATATTGATTAAATATAGAATTTGTACCTAAATTCAATATGGGATTGGTTAATATGTGTAATCGCACATCAGGAAATTAAACAGTATACAAATTGTTAGTCATTTAACTCAACTCTTCCACCAATCTTAGTACATTTAAGTAAAAAAAACAGCGGAATTTTTCCTCATTGGTGACTAAAAATATTATTAAAAGACAATAAGATGTGGATTTTAACGATTCATTGATAAATTGTCTTCAAATTTTTATCATTTTTCTTATTTCCAATAAACATTTTCTAATGCTAATTATTTCATCCACAAAAATCCATCATGTTCAAACGCGGTGTTACACAATTAACCGTACTTTTTATTCCACTACGTCATTTCATTTCTCTCTTTTGTTTTATTTAACATCGCACGCAATTAAAAAGTGCTGGATGAAAATGAGATGAGGATATGTGTGCTGCCGCCTGCCACAGTGTGTTTTAATTTCAGGGCTAACTTTTACCAACACTTTTAACAAAATTTTGTAATGAGCGGCAAAATCCAGAAGCATATACATATTATATGCAACTATTAGAATATAGAGTAACAATTGATCTATTAATATAGTGGTGTACATTTTATCGACATTTACCCGCTACTTACACTCCTGTGTTTTATTTAAATTAAATGTTAGTATACGAAATCATAAATCATCACTTCTCTTCCCAGTTCCCAGCCTCAGCAATTTGTGTAAAAGCGAGAAAAATTGCAGATTTTTTTATGCGACACGCATGTGTTGGTCGCTCATGAGATTATCGAGTGGCTCGACACTATTCAGATACACACTATGATAATTAGAGTTACATTGTGAAATCAGGAAATCAAAATTATTATCCATAGGATTTAATTTTTCTATGCAATTGTGAGCGTTCCAGGTTTTATAATATTTTGTAATTACATTTGAAATTATTTAAAAATACATTTTCGAAAATGCGGCAGGGAGTGCCTACTGTGCATTTATTTAGTGCGTTTTGAAAGGGGCTATATGCTTATTCTATGACGCAAAATTACTACTTCTATTATTGAGTATACCTAAATAATTTTTCTTCAACAGTATTTTAATTAAAAAAAATTTATCAACCCATTGCCAATATTTTAATAAATATTGCAGAAATTAATTTAAAATATTCATAAGACTAAATATGAAATTTTTTTTTTAATAATTCTGAGTCAAACAGTCCGATGATTCAATGCGCAAGTGGATTTTATTAAATAAAAAGTAGTACAGTGCAGTAAAAATTAACAGTTGTGAATATAATGCGAAAAAAGTGTTTTTTATTTAAAATTTTGCCATTAGTATTAAACAATTAAAAATGTATTAAAGTTTTCTAATATTTATCCCATAATTTGAAATGAAAAGTTTTTGTTTTACTTAGCGATTTAATTAAGTGCTTGTAATTATCATTAATTAAATCCCATGTGGGTAAATTTTCTATAAAATCTAACAAAAAAAATATTTAGATTAAAAGTTTAACTGAAAATTTTGGTTTGTGTTTTTTATTTATTTTTTTATGTGGGTAAATTTATAATTTTTTTTAATATAATAAAGGAATTTAAGTGATTGTGTTTTTTTTTGATTTTATCCCGCCAATATTTGGGCGTAAGTATTTGGAATTGAACGAGTTGAAACGTATTCATAGCTGAACAACACGGCCCGAAGTAGTCTGCAGGGTGCAACACCGATACAATAAAGGTTAGTAAAGATCTTTTTTGTTTGCAAAAAAATTATTAAATAGCTGCTAGCGCCTAGCAGAAACACTTATGCGTTGCTGGTTGCACGGAAACAAAATGTTGTTTTCTAAAAGTTGCCCCTTGAACCATATATGTTTTTAGTTGATATACCCCAAGGGCAAATCACATAATCACATTCCGATTTTTTTCGGAAAAAAAGTTGACGATGCAGAAATGCGTTTTGACAACCTCTGAGGCCCAAAAGTGTTCTACAAAAAACTACATCGCAGGGAGAGCGAGGTGTGAATTTATATAAGACTGTTGCTTCACTACATTTTGATAAAGCTTTTCGGAGATATGAAAAATGTGACCTTGAAATTTCTGAATTTTGACCTCGATTTTTGTCCAAAATTGGTACTTTTATTTAGATTATCAATAATGTAGAACATCATAGTACCCTAAAACACACAGTATTTGAATTACATATTTTCATTATAAAAATATGACCTTGAAATGTTTTGCAAGTTTTCTTATCTTATTTTATCCTACAATAATCTGAAAGAATTTTTTTGATATTGTGCAAGGTGACTGAGTTAGAAAAGTGGGGTTTGTCTTTGTCCACCCCCTTTTTCGCCAGAAGGGGCATCTAGCGGGATATAGGATATATGCAGTTTTGTTTAGGATACCTTGAAGATTAATCGTTGTGAAAATAAAGAAAATCGTATGACCCATTTTTGAGAACCAATACGCAAAAAAATTCTTTTGTCAATAACTTGACCTTGAATGATCTGACCTCGAAAAATCGAAGATTCTATTCTTATATTTTTGTTTAATAGTTTACAAAAAATTTTCATACAAATCGGTCCAGTAGTTTAAAAGTTTTTTTTTTCGACCATTTTTCTATAGTACGGCGTACGGCGTACGGACGTACTTTTGCTTATTTTTTCTAGACCACTTTTTTGGACTCAGGGGGTGTCAAAACGAGTTTCTGCATCATCAACTTTTTTTCCGAAAAAAGTCGGATTCCAAATATTTCTATATGCCCTTGGGGTCGTATATAAATTAATACGTCCGCAAACCAAATAGCGTCTACGCGGCCGTTCCACTTGCTTCAATCGCATCACTGTTCATATTACAATATATTGACAGATGAGTACCGAAAATGTTAACATCAAATTTTATGATTAATTGACGATAATTGTGGCTGAGCAGTCTCAGTGAGCACATTATTTTTACTTTGTAGGGTATTAAAAGTTGCACATTTGGAAAGAGTGCAGATAAGCACGATTCAAACAAACGATCTCTTTAAATTTAATGTTTCATCATAAAAGATAATGTGGGTAACTGCAAAATGAACAAAAACTTTCAAAATTTTTGTTGGCGCAATCACGATCATCATGCGAGTATCCAAATTGATCCAAAAATGTTGTAATTGTAATTAGGTGTTTGCTATACAGTAGGTATAACATATAAGTACATGAAAATAGTAATTAATAGAAATTTACTATTTCGAGTATAGTAGACTCTCTTTAATCTGGCAAACGTTTTATAAAGCCGGTGTTGGATTATCGAATGTGTGGTATAGATTGCTTAAACCGATCTCACTAATCAGACACTTTTTAAAAGGGAGTACTTCGTAAATCTGACAAAATTATATTACATAATTATATTATATGGTGGTGCTGCGTTTTTAACGTCAATATATTTAATAAAATCAAAAGCTTAAGTAACGTTATAAAATAATTCAACATCCCACGGTGTATCGCACTTACCAATTTATTAGTATTAAGGCGGTTCAGAATCTCATTCTTTTCTATATTTAATGTTAATGTTTTGTGTATCAGTTTTTGGCTTTGCGACGATATTGCAACATTTGTAAATTTTTTTAATTTGTTTTTTTTTTTGTAATTTTTTTTCACGTTAAACTTGGAAAGCAATTTAAAAAAACAGTACAGTTACAATCAAACTGAGACAAATTGCGAGGAAATTAAATGCAATTTGCGTTGAAAAAAAATAAGCGAAATCGTTCGTCGAGGTTAAATCAGGGCCAGATTAGCGTGAGCCTACTGTATGAAGTAAAATTAAAAGAACATATTCATAAGAAATATAATTTTCATGTCGCCACTATGACTATATTAAGGAAGTTTTTTGCACATGACCATATAATATCAGATATGTGGAAAAGTCTATATGTATGTAGTTTACAGGCAGAGCATGAAAAATCGGAAAATTAACGTGAAATTTCTTCATTAGTTTACAATTTCAAATTTCTCAAACACACACCGTGTAACACACATTTTCTTGAAAACATATTATCTTATCACACATACGAGTAAGAGTGCATGAATGGCATGCATGATGTGTGTGAGATGTCGAGGAAAACCCTCATGGAATTTTCATAAAATTAAACAAATTATAATACGTAGATATACGATTATTTGCCGGTACTCAACGAAAAGGCATTTCTCATTTATCGGTTGACCGCAAAAGTGCCATACCTAAGATTCCGATGAACCGTCTCGTCGTGTCGCCTTACTTTTAGTCACATACATGTGGACAATTTTAATGAATCCAATTCGAAAATTCATATCATGCACGTAATATACATTATATTATGTGTGGATGCAGATGATCAGCTTATCCCTGCATTTTTGGGGCACACCAATTGAACGCGTTTTCCATATGAAAAATGTGTTAATTAGTAAAATGACAAAAATCAGTGGAGCGGGAATAATGTTATATGCGGTTCCTTCATGTATGGATGCATTTAAAGTGGATGCGGAAAATGGGAAATCAGGAGCTGATGATACATACACATAAGTAATATATATAAATGAAAATTAACAAGAAAATTAACTGTCATCTGTCATGTTTACAGTGGCACGGCACGCATCGGTGCTTTTGTTTGAAAACGAGGCGAAAACATGTTGCTGTTTGAAAAACGACGCATATCGCGTCGAAAGGAGGGATAAAAAAAATGGAATATGTGACATGATTGTTTCACCCCTTGCATATACACTCATATCATGTGTGAGTGAGTCGCATAATTCGATGTCATTGTGGGTTGTGGTCTGGTTCATCTTTTATTTATATTGTACATATCAGAGATTAGATCTGCCGCTGAAAGTCTGGCTGGAGTGGAATTAAAAACAAGGAGATTTTGTCACATTAACTAAACGGGTACGTGTCAACTTTAATGCATTTAAATTTTTTATTAAGAATCGAAAAAAAGTTCAAAATTCCAAACAAAATATTTATAAAATTTTAAACAAATCACTGATTCCAGAAGTGTCGGGAAGAAAAACACCAAATTGATAACTAAAAATGACTTGAGGCAACTCATCAACAACTTGGCAAACTGAAAAGTTTTAAAGTTCACTACATCGCACCCTGGTATCGCATATAATATGCAGAATGTACAAAAGCACGTAGAAATATAAATGTACGGTATATATGCCAGGCGCATTATTCGCTGTCACCTCATATATTCAAAACCAAACATCCCTTAGAAAAGCAGAGGACACTTTTACACAAAAAGAGGGAACAAGAAAAAACTTTTGATTTTCCAATTTAAATGCAAAAAAGTGGTATAGAGCAAACTTTTTCTCCCCGCACACGTCTCCCACATTCTAAACATACACAGCTTCCATGCAATGAAAAACATGAGAATCGAAGTCAGAAAACACAGAACGGGGGCAGAAATGCGCGGGTTGTGTAGTAAAATCAGAAAAATCTGCATGTATGTTTGTCTTCATACCCATCTGTCTTCTGGTTCGGAAGTGCTTGGATTTTATTTCACTCACGGCTGCTATTATTTTTGCGTCCTCAATCCGTTGGCACTCTACAGAGCGCATAAGTTCAAGACCAAAAGGAATTAATTTAACAATTCATTAGGCATTCACGCAAAACAAAAGAGGGCAAAGGAAACTAATTCGTAGAAGGATCGCGAAGTTGTTCTTCTTATGCAATTTTTAAAGGGAATTTAGAGTCCGCGCGCTGGGTACACTAACGAATGAACGAAAATGTGCACTGTCCGTTCATCATAATTCATAATTTACTTGACCTGCAGAGGATGCTCAACCCTTCGCTTGAGTGATATTCAAATTCATGTGCAAATAAAATAATATTCAGTTCAGTAAAGGTTTTATGGTTGTGCTCTTTGCTCGCATCGACATGGGTCGATAGGTCTGGTCCCGGTGTATATTCACATATATTTATTATATTATTTTATTTTATTCAGTTTTTTTTTCTGTGGATCGTGCCGCCTAAAAATGCATTCACATGTGTGTACATGAATATATTAAATGGGAATAACAACATAAAACAATAAATCTTTTTAAAAAAATTGAAAATTTGTGTTTTGATTTATGCCTGCATATTTGCTGGATGCATTTGTTAAATGTGAATTTTCCTGACTTTCAAATTTGTTTTATTTTTTATACATTTTTTACATGCACACATTTGGGGTAGGCTGAAAAGCAAAATGTGTAGAACTGAATAAAGAAGAGCCCATGCCATTGATGAAATATATTTTGTATGCAAGTTGAGCCTGGCAATCGGTTGTTTTCTGGGAGTTGGAACTCATTGATGTGGATACAACATTTGTTATTAATCTGATAGTAGGGTCTAATTGCCTTTGCCTAAGATGCAAATTGGAAATTTTAAATTAGTTGGATGTCATTGCAATGCAAGATCCAGGTTATGAGTGGGAGGAGTTTTTGAAACATCAAAAGTGTTCTGACATAATATTTGTAGTTATTAAAAAACTGAGACTTTTGGTTATGTTTGTGGATGCGAATTTCGGTCCGGTATTTCTTTTTACTATCTTTAATAAAAAAATTTGTTTCACAGAAAAACCTACATTTTATAAAGATTTCTTTATTTCAATATAATTATAATAGTTTTTGGTGCTTTATTTTTAGTTAAAAAATACATGCGACACGAAAAAAGTAATACAAAACCTAACTGAAAATATTTATTTAATTAGGAATACAAAATAATGAAGGAGTAATATTAAATGATAAATTGATTTGAGAATATCGTCGTCGTTGTTCATGGCATTATTTCGTTGTTGTGCTTATCCACAAAAAGGGTTCTGGAAACCAATGAAAGCTCTTCCTTTAAAAAGTTTTAAGAACAAGATCGAAGTTAGTACTGAACTGGACAATGATCCTACCCGTTCTCACATACGAATTCGAGACGTGGACACAGAAATAGGACATAACTTTCCTTTATTGCCACGTTTAAAAGGAATTAAGCAACAACATATTTTTATCATTCATATTGATTTAAATTATTTTATTAATTGTTTTGCAAAATTGCTATTGTTCAGATTACTAAAAGGGAACAAAACAATTTTTCCACTTCCGAACAAACAGTTTGGTATGTTAAAAAAAATTAAAAGTTTGCATCTTTTAAAGATCATCATTCATCACCTTAAGTCGTCATATTTGTGTCTACCAATACGGTGTAATCTTTTCATCCGCTCAACATTGATATACAGTGTTTTAACCGTTCCAATGTTATTTACCTAAATGTTGCATGCCTTTAAAGACACAACATCTAATCCGATGGTAATATTCTTAAAAACAGCTAAACTTTGAGCCCATTTAGACTTCTTTCAAAATTATAATGAGCTGAGGCACGCTGCTGCTTGCACTATCTGCAATCTGCATCTCATTATTAATATGCGTGTGCATTTCATGACGTCTGCCAATCCTTTTTGCCAAAAAGTGTATGCAGTTAATGTTTGCAACCTGCCAACAAGAGAAGATCTGCCATTCATTTCGAACAATTCGACTTACATATAAGCAGATTCCGCAGTTTCCTTGGCGCGGCTCCCTTTTGTCTAACCATAATATAAACATATTATACGTATCTTTGTCGGACAGTGCAGACTGACTTAACAATCAGGGAGATGAGGGTATGACTGCAATGTACGATTACGTTTGAGAAAAGAGTTGGGGGGATAATACACGACAATCGTTAAGTGTTAATAAGTTGATGAAAAACACTTGGTGAACGCATTTCTTTTCTAACCAGTTATGCGTTATGGATTTTTAATCTTAAGACAGCAGACCAGGGATAAGTAATAAGTTTATTAAGGAAATTTGTTTTGAAGAGAATAAGCGGGTGGTCGTTGTATTTACACGCATGCAACATCTACTTTCATGAATCATTTGAGATTGTTATGTGTGAGGATGGAATTGAAATAAACAGACGTTTGCGATGACGTGGAGCATAAAGTGAAATACGGTCATAAAACACTTGTTGATTATGAGCTTAAAATTTAATGTACTTATAGGTGTGGGTTTCAGCTGTTGTTAAATGCTTTAACATGTTTTCTACATAAATTAGATAAACCTTGAAATTTTAAACGATGCGGATTCTATTTAGTATTAATTACAATGTCTTGAGTTTCCGAACAACAACTTAAACGTAAAAAAACCCGGATGATCAGATATATTATTCACGTTTTCTTTAAGCGCGATTGCAGATTCGGAATGCATAATTGGAACTGAAAAAAAATTGCAGATTATTTTAAAGAGAAATCTATTTCTAAAATCCAAATTTGAGAATTTACATCAATTTCAGCTTCTATAGAAATATTAGGAAGCTATTTTTATATTTTAGAAGCAACTCACAAGCAATTCCGTTCTTATGGCATCAATTAAACCGTTAAACCTTCTATAATAACAACTCAATCAAATGAGTTGTGATAATAACTAAATTTGTTAGTTTATTAAAATTATAAGACGTAGTTCAGGATAAAACCATACGATAAAGGACGTTTTATATTATTGATCTACAAAGAATCCCAGCTACTCCTTTTACTGACGACAAACTAAAACATAGACTCCTTCCCAATTTGTGAAATAAATGTTTTCCCATTGACTCTTCACTGATTGCTTCTTAATTAAAGTCTGCAAAGGCAATGAATTTAATAACTCAAATAAATAAATGTCATAACAATATGTTTCAGCGTTTTATACACCGTGCTACAGCAAACACTTGGTCTTCCCTTGACTCTACTGTCGCCCCAAGGATCACGAGTTGCATTTACTCGCATATATGTAACAGCTATCTCACATATAGTAACAATAAAATGTATTGGCAAGTGACTGCTCAGCGTTGAGTTCATATTTTCAACAAAAACGTGTAAAAAAAATGACCATGGCAGGGAGAGCCACTTGTGATTTTATTACGATTTAGTTTGAGATCAAAATATTACTTTTGAGTTCTAAATTTCAGATTGGGATACTTGAAATGTTTGGCAAAGATTTTTTGTCGAAAAAAAAACGTCACCAATTATGTTCAAATTCTTGTGTTTCTACTTTAATTAATTTTTTTTCCAAGAACGTTGAGATTGAAAGAATCTATTACTCCTGAATGATTGGTTGCAATAAATAAAAATGAATGCATATTCCATTGACATGGGATGCCACGATTTATAGTACCCCCATCGTGGTGAACAAAACGAATTCAAATTTATGTGTCACATATCGAAATCGATGAAAACATTTCGCACCCATCGGCAATAGACTGGATGAGAGTTTGGAACGGCGCGCCAGTCTCAATCTGCGTGTAGCGCGTGCTCCAAAGATTTATCGTGATAATGTACGGCGTACGCGTCCTTCGCATCAATGTTTCAGCACATGTACTCGCTGCACTACTTATATATTGTAATATTGTGACAACGATGTTAATCGGTGAGTTATGGAAATGTGCATACTCTTTATATTATTGCAAAGATGAAGGTGGCATCGGCCGCGCAATATAGCTGATGACATATTGTACGAGTTGCATGAACGTCAAAAACCACACAATGAATGAGTGCGGCACCATAAGGCATAATATTATGTGAATTGTGAACCGTTTGGCAGTGGCACCAGTCACTGTGCAGGTCGCAGGATCTGTTTGGCGCGGAAAAATATAAAGAAGCCGAAGTTTCAACGTATTCTGTATAATTATTTATATCGCGGTGAGCTCACAAAGTGAAGGGTAATGAAACTTATAACTCATATAATCTATGATATTGTGGAGTTAGGAATACCTACACCTCAGTGCTGCACATAGCCTTTTGATTGTTGAATGTGCACTTTGTGCAGTGTGCAGCACCTTGGCGAGTACTTAGCCGCATACGATATAAAATGCACATTATAATATGGTATGTGAATTGGTTTTACTTCAATGGTAAATTAACAACAGTGCATTAGCAGTTTTAAAACTTCTTGAATAGCAGTAAAGAGGATTCTCTCCATATAGTTACTCGTATATATATTATACCTATCGTACTATACAGCACAATGCACATTGCACGGTGCACACAAGACAATTTAAGGGAACATCCAGCAGCCGCTTCTGCAATTCCAAAAGCAATTTTACTTTGATCTTGTTCGCGGTATATATTTTGTTCGTTGCAGTACTCAAGTAATAATGTAATTTTTCTGCGGTTATGGGAGCCCATCAACCAAATTCTGTCCTACCGTCTACCGCTCGCCACGGTCACGGTGTATATCTTGATGGTGGGAATGGTTGTGGTCAGAAGTACTTTTTTCGTATTTTGTTTTGTGCATATTTTGATGCACTTTTGTGCCGCAATGGCTGTGGCTTCCACCATTCATATATGCATTGCAATGCACGGCATAATTCCGATCTTAAAATCAATTTATCTTTAACTGCATCTTTAGTTCCAAGGGTCCGTGTTGGCTTCTGGGTTTTTAATACCGCATCTATTTGTTGTCGGCTATGGTATAATTGCAAAGGGCTTTCGATTCTAATATCGCAATAATTACAAGTAGCATAACAATACTTGCATTTTGTGTTTTTCGAATTATGTTCACATAACCGTTGGAAATATTTGCCAAAGTTGAAAGGTCAGTAGTCAGTACTTATAATTTGTACGTCAAGACTCACAGTCAAGGTTCGTTGAAAATCTTAATCCTTGGAATGCATGTAATTATCTCGCAAATCAGTTAAAACGTTTTAAATTAACTTCTTATGTTCTAAACTATATTGCACTCAACGCCACACAGTGCGAATTTAAACCTCACTGCAGGTAATAAATTAGAATGAATTTTAATTTAAATATTATCAGCAGGTGTATATAAACAGAATTTCACACAATTTAATTTCATTGCCACATTGTCATGTATAAACACTTATCCCACTGTTCCCAATTGTCCTCACCTGGACAGACATACAATGTGGCCACTATCAACATCATAAAATATGAATGCAACGAAAATGGATTTCAGTGGTCAATGAAAAATTGACAAGGAGATCGCATTGTGCCTAACGACGTACATACTTCATCTTGCTTCTTGGCATATTTCTTGAGCCGATGCGTCAACCCTTCCTCTTTTCGTTTTTTTGTACTCCCTTTTTTTTTGACAAAGACTTACTCAACTCAATTTGTTATTGTTAGCACGGCTATTATAGTTGGCATGGGCGCGAGTGTCTATAATTTTTGCTGTTGCCATCATAGCTCATGTATAATATAATATAATGTAAGTTTCCTGGTGGAATGCAATTAACCGCAAAGCCGCCCATGCTATATATAAATGAATGTGGCACAAGAAGTCAAAATGGTAGCAGGCTAATCTTTAAATGGGGAGCGCACGAAGCAGCCAAGTCACATTGCATCCCAGATAGATGAAAGAATCAGACATGGCGCAATCGTGTATAGTTATTGGCTGGCGTTTAGTATTACACTGATTAATGCTGATTAGCTAACTGGCCTTTTTCAAGACATATTCATCAAGTGAAAATTATTTGTCTGCAGATGCCCAGAATATTGTAAAATATACATTATGTGTGTGTAAAAGGGGAAAAAAAGATCATTGGCGGCATTTTGTGGATGCTTTGTTTTTCCTACATCCTACATGGCGTTATTGTTGTTTGAACATTTTTTCTTGTCATCGCTCCTTTCGACAATATTTATTATTTATAGTGAGGTGTACAATGCACATAATATAGCAAAGTGTCAAGTCATTGTGGGGTCATCGAGATGCTTGCTGTGCGTGTGGTGAGACTCTTTTAGACTTCGGTATGAACATTGCTGCTCTTCATGATGTTTCAAGGCGTGGTCATTTGCGGTGTGGCCGGTAGGCAATTGAAAAGGTGATCCACATTTTATGCATATCATTTTTGGGAGGCATTTGCGTGAATTGTTTTGTTTGATTTAGAAAATGGTGGACAACAACGTGCTTGTTTTAATGTGTTTTTTTTTTTTAGAATTGAATGCTGGGAACGATCTTTGGGGTATTGATCAAAATTTTTAATTACTTTTTTATATAATACTTCCTTATTTGCTCAAGACGCCTATTCAGTAAATTAAATAGTTATAATTCTCATCATAATTTCCCGCGATAATAAAAATTGAAACCTTAATGTAATATTTCGGTGTAAAATTACGAGATAAAAGTATTTTTAAATTAACCAATTTTGTTTATACCAGCAGGATTCCAAAATGCAACATTTGCAGGAATCGAACACTATCAAAATAAAAATTCTGCTTTTGCGTGATATTTTGTTTTTAAATTATTTAGCTGCTGTTTTTTATTTTTCCAGTTATGTATTGTAAAATGAAACCAGCTTGCGTAAAAAGTTGAAAGTTGGTCAACTTTTTTTCGGTTCTGCGTTTGCGTTTTCTATTGTTTTAGTTTTCATGTATTTTTATATATGTTACTACTTGCTGCGCTACGTTCCGTTATGTTATGTTGATTCTGCTCGAGGGGTTAACAATGATCATTGATTATAGATTTAAAAGTATTTAAATACGTTATGTTTATAAATCAATTTGGTAAATTACTGTAAAACAAATCTAGTATGTATGGTATAGTTCCAAAACGTTAAAATTAATTACAGGCATAATGCTAGGAAATAATTTAAATTTTCAACGCTACTGTGCTTTACGTTTATGAAAGCTGTGATGCATTTTATTTTCCTAGGAATTGTGACATACATAGCATATATGAACGTTCATATATGTATACATTTTAGAATTTAGTTTCAAGTTGTTGCACTGCAGATTGCGCACTCTACGCAGTAAACAAGAGTGCACACTTACTCATATGCACGAGTGAAATTCCATAAAGTATTGTATGAGTATAACTGCAGCTGCTCATAAACTTTGTGAGTTTATTGAAAAAAGCATACGTGCTTTATTTTGACCCATTTCTAGTTTATGAGTAAATGTTAGTATTCTGAATCACCATTTAAAGACAGTCATAGGCCACAATGAAAACTATAATTTTGTAAAATGAGTTTTAATAATTGTGTTTCGTTCTAGCTTAAATTACACTTAAGTCTTAACGAATTCAGTAAAGCAAAATACAAATTATTCCAATGGATGAATCTTTTAATAGTGTTAAAGTATTTTTTAATAACGTTTCCAGGTTCTGTTAAGTTTTGTAAAACTGATTTCCTCATTGGAAAATAAATAATATGCAGGGTTATTTAAGAATTATTTAAGAGCGAAACTTCTTTTTAATTAACAAAATAATAAGAGTTAGCATTCCATACTTTTTTTGATACACTTGCAAACTATAAATAGAACGCATTTTATATAAAATATATAAAAACCAAAAACCATTAGTTACAACTCACAAATAATACTTGAAAAATGTACTTGTACCTACATTTACATTATATAATTATTTATTTTAATGCCCCTTAAAAGATAAATATAATATTAAACTGTTAAATTAGCGAATTAAATTGCAAGGGCTGAATGTTAGCTGACTAATGACTAATAAGTAATAACTTTAATAACAGAATGTAAATTACCAAGCAAAAACCAAAGACATGGTACTTAACTTAGGTGAGAATCAAATTTACATCAAGTTTAAGGACCATAACGATAATTAAGTAATATTGAAATGCTTCTGTATACGCTTGGTCACACTTCATTTAAAATCTGTTAAAATGTATTAGCAATGCACAGTGCACTGCTGGCACTTCTGTTTTCTTATTTGAGTCGTCCACATAAAATCTTTTGCCTTCAGTTGTAATTTCCACAGCAAGAGCGAATGCAAAATCCATCGAAGAACCATTGCAACACATTCAATTATTGCAAAAAAAAGGTGAACAACCAAACAATTGCAATTTAATTTATGATTGCATTCGTTGTACGAGTACCCTGTTCTCAGTGCTGTGCTTTCGCATATTCGCTGCGAACTTATTTTTGTTTTAAACACTCTTTCCCATTCCACAATGGCGATCCTTTGATGTAAAAGCCAATAATGCACAGATGATGCACTCGGGACTTCTGTGCAATTTTCTTGAAATTAAGTTGCAAATGCATATTGAATTTTTTGTTGCCTTGCTAACTAATTGTTTCTTTTCAACGCTTGTAATTCCTGTAAATCAGTCTCAGACAAATTTCGTTTTGAAATCAATACAACACTTATTTTCATATTGAGGTTAACACGAATATATTTTAAAATCGTCAAAACAAATTGCAATTGGAACGTTAAAAGTGCATATGTAACTAAATTAGTCACACTTTTAATAATATTGTATCATACAATCCAATGCAATAACACACAAGTATGAAGACAGCATTTTCTTCGCACAAAAAATTGCTGTGCTATTTCTGATTAGGTAAGCTGTATGGGAGGTAGTCGCGAATAACATGCATGTGCATTGTGCATTGTGCATAAAATCAAACAATATTCATACAACATATTATATGATTTCTTATCTCGATCGAAAGCATACTTCTTGTACAGTTTTGTATATAGGCAATATTCCTTTTGGCAAACAGATGCATGTGCAAAATTCCACAGCGTATTTGCGGCGACTGTGGTCACAGCCTACAATCTCTGCGGGTTTTATTTGCACTCCATTTTGTTTCGCTTGAATTTAATGATAGGCTTTGGTCATACTCATACTACATATACTATTCATGAATCTTCTGTGCTGCACTAAGAGACGTGCATCGTTGTGCTTCTGCTGCCGATCGTGTCTCAGAAGGCCACCGCTTTTTTTTAAAAACATATACTTAGCTTGCATGTGGGACGTGGGTTGGTATATATTATATTAAGATGATATATTCTTCGCGTGAAATCAAATGGAGTTGTATGCAGATGCAAAATTAAAAAAAAAAACACAAAAAATATAAAACGCATATCCACAGTGGCAATTGTAATCGAATTTAGAAATCTTTGAAATTAATGGCAAAAATAATCAGAAGAAAACACCGCCTATGTAGGTACCAGCTCTCTACAAAGTTATAAGGTGGACGTGCATAGATGACTTTGCTGAAATAATGCAATATGAGGATAAACTTAGATCATGCGAATGGACTCTATATATCATTTCGAATGACTGGGTGATATTTTTTTTTATTAAATAAAAATTACTTCATCTAGAAAGTGTCAGGGAAAGGTTACAGGGAGCAATAATTGATCTGCAACATTATTACTCAACAGTTAACAGTTATTTTTATCCCAAGGGTTGGTGATTTTTATTGATGCATTTATATTATGTCAGTATAGTCTCAACTGCTTGGCTTCTACAATCTATATTAGTTGTTATCATAGTTAATTTGTGTAATTTTAATAAATTTTTATTTAAAAGCATTACACGATTGAATTGAAATTAAGGCCCTGAATACTTGCCCTTAATTCAAATGTACGCTTTAGGATAAATTTTAAATCTATAGAGCCATACTTTTTCAGAAACGAAAAGTAAAGCTCGTACAGTTTAATTTCAATAAACAAGTTAATAACAAAACTTACGATCCACCCTATACTTCTTAACCATCTAAATGCACGTGAAAATGCAAAGCGTTGTTATCACAAATCGAAATGAAATGGGGAGGGATTGGATCATAGATGTAAATAAAAACAACGAAGAAATACGCAAAGCACCCGTTGAAGACGCATTCACAAAAAAGGATGAAAAAACAACTTGCAACAACGAAGAGCGTAGAACATTAACAACTTAAGAAAATTTTATATTATTTTAGATGTGCAGGGGTCTCTGAAATGAGTTTCAGCGTACGAGATGGAATTTTCTCTCGAGTCTTGGCTTCTTGCAATTTTCCAAAATGCGAATCCACAATTTCAGTAGCTGTGTGACTTTTGTAAATTACTTCGATATATTAAAGTTTTGCGTTTTTTCCGATACGTGTATGCCGAGAACTCTACTCGCACGCGTATTTGATTGGAATACACATCGATGGAGCCAGATCTGCAACATAAAAAAGTAACTATAGTGGAGGAACAGCAGCGAAAAGATGCAATGTCCAAGATTACAAAATGAATGAAAGCACAAAATCATATTTAACACGTATACATTGAATGCAATTAGGCAGCAAGATGGAGAGCGCACCTGAAATGCGCATGATTTTTCTCCGTCCATTGCGTCGAACTATATTTCGTGCTTTTGCAATAATTGTGCCTTGCGCAATGCATAGTGCAAAGTAGAATCAGTGAATCAGAAATGCGAGTCGCGACTGCAATGAACAATGTCATTAAATGTATAACATTATGATCTTTTCATCATGAAATTTGGACTAAACAGTATTTTTTTAATGGTTTTACAATATTAATTAAACTGAAATCATGACAGAATTATTAAAAAAAGCTAAGGTTAAAACTTAAAAGCTTACAACTTTAATTTATGTACAAGAACTAAAATCAAATAGAAAGTTTAAAAAATTCTAATTTTATTTTACAAATAAAAGTGGTTCAACATTTTTACGTAAAACGTGCTCTGTCTGATTTTGATTCCTGGGTATTATTACCTACCCTCCTTGTTCACCGATGCAGGGTGCTATACTTGCGTTGTTGCAGATTTAACATTTTATCGCTGTCGCTACTCGCTGATGGTTTATTTGTGACACACATAAACATTTTGAACGTGTCGCTTCTTCGATCGGTTGCAAATACTCGCAACATAATATAGTACCTACATATAATTCTCCCATCCCAAAGCACACCTCCATTCAGCTGTGGCATTATCAAAATATGTACATAAAAAGAATAGTAACACCAGAGAAAATGGTTGGGAAAAATTATGAAAAACTGTATTTATATTGAAATGAGAGGGAAGATATGCCTGGAAAGTATTTGTCACTAAGGCGCATTATGAAAGCATTTGCTAGTGCGCAAAAATATTGAATTGATATGTTTAAACCTATATTTTTTTGAATTTTCTGTAACAAAAATCAACTTTTAGTGATTTTTAATATTTTGTTCGTTGTTGTGCTACATTAGGACGTTTCAGGTCACAAAATTTCGATTCGTCTAATGATCTTGCTTGTCGGTTACAGTAAAAATTATAAATACATTGAATTTAATTGGATCCAAATCATTAAAATACCTTCACGTGTACAACTTACCTTAAATTAATTTAGTTAAAACACCTTTATAAATAACAGAGTAAATTTTCTTTAACGTTTTAGTTTCTCCTGTAACATAAGAGTCTGAAAATTGTTTATAATACTTATTACCTTTTAAAAAATATTTACTTAAACAATAACTTTTAATTTCAATTAATCAATTAATTTTAACATTTGATTTAAATAGGATTATGAAATTAAAATAATGATTTAAAAAGTTTAAATAAATATGGGGTTTTAAACTATGTAACTAATCCATCACATAGGATTAATCGATAAAATTATAAAAATGAAATTAACTAATAACTTTTAATTATTTTAAATGGAGATTCAGATTATAAAATTAAATTCTAGACAATGTATAAAAAAATCACTATTGTGCTCAATCACAAAACAAAGCCCATTACTATCATTAATCCGAGGGGCGTTATCATTCCGTCAATATTGCACTCCCATTGGCTGACTAGTCTCAAACCAGTTGCAATGGTTACCAGCGACCGCCTCTACAGTCTACCTATGACAATATGTTAATTGTGTGAGTGTGTTCATATTGTTACATCAGGGGTGTGTGATTCAATTGCTGCATGTGAATGATCTGCTTCTGGAACTTCAAAATGAACACGCTGCTGCCAAGCGCAACACAAGCACAGTCCACAACGCCGCTCGGAGGCCCAGTCAGCGTTCGCCTGCAGTCGGTGTTGGTTTTGAAAAAAATCGCCGGAGATAAGATCGCTTGCACAACATTTCACTTTATCAAGATTGTAGTGATTAGAGGCTGCACATTAATTGTATAGTTTAAAGGTGGTCAATCACATAGATGAGGTGTTATTTGTCCAGATCGTCTATATTATGTACGTACAACGTGAGTGTCGATTCAGAGTAGCGCGATTGTTGTGAACGGAAGTTACATATTGTTGTGCCGGATGCAAAAAAATATATTTCGGAATAATGAAATAACTGGCCGTTTTTACTAAACGGATTTACTTAATCTAGTGGTGCATACATTGTATTTTTGCAATTAATATTTGTTGCAAATTTATTACCGATCGATTTTTACAATTTTTTTCGCGAGTGCATAGGAACCGTCTGCAATCAATTGGATTATATGTGAAGTGTATACATGTTATTATATTCAAGTGTTATCATATAAATGATATTTATATTAATATTTAAAAGAAATTTAAAATGATAAAAAGTGAATTTTTGTAAAAAAGATTATCTTACAAACAGGTGCGCGTTTTCTTTCCGTTTCATGCGCGGTTAAATTAATCAATTATTTAATTTGCTTGTGATCATCAATTAAGAGCGACTTAAATAAAGTGCAATTATTTTTTTTTTAAATCGCGATAAAAGTGCGTTTAAAATTTTGACCGAAGGTTCAAAAGCGCCCCCTAGGGCTGTCGCACTGGCGTCCTATTTGGGGGACGGGTATTCCGCCCTCGGTGCGCGTGCGCCTCCGGCTAAGGATTTAATGGCATTCGGTTCGGTATTGCAGCATACGCAACACAACATAGGTATGTGATATGGTGGATTCTTATGCGACAACACATTGTCTTTAAAAGAAAAATGATTGTGTCGATTTATATTTATTTTATAATGATCAAAATGGCTGTCGGAAGAAAGTGAAAAAAGTATCCATGTGAAATTCGGAAATGGTTTTAACAACTTTTTAATGGTGTATTTTGGTCCTTTGGAATGGAGTTAATTTGAAAAACCCATAAAATATATTAGGACATTTTTGAATAGTCATTATTTAAGAAGTTATCGTAATCGAGCTCTTAAGATTACTTCAAAATATGTATATATAATATGATTACTAAATTTATGGCAGTTATGCTGATAAATTATATAACTTCAGAAAGTACTTACTGTCTCGTAAATAAAATCAATGCTGATACCCGACGGGTAAAAACATAATGAAAACTTAAATTTCGTTAGAATGGGGGCTTAAAACTCAAAAGGGCCAAAACATTTTTTATGACTGGCTGTATGCAGTATGACTATTGACTAACCAGTAGTTACTTTGTATGCAGTCGAACATAATTAAGAGGAACCATAAGTTCAATAATCGTGTCACAGATTTAAAAAAAATCTGATAATGTAGGGGCTAGTTTTATAATTGTCCTCTTATATGGTTTTAAGAATAATTACATTAATTCTAAGAAATGTTCCTTACTTGCTCAGAAAGGAATTACTGGCGTTTCGTTATACAACTTCAAAACTACATAGCAGAGTCACCTGACATACAACTAATAAACTGAGAATTGATCGGAATTGTAGCTATAACTAAACATTTAGGTGAAAATATTATTTCGATTGTCTCATAAATTGCGAGATTATATTGTAAAACAAATGTTATAATGATTAACGAGATGAACAACACTGAGACACAAAGCATTTCAAGATCCCATTGTTTTTTTTGATGATCAAAAATAATTTTTCCAATATGTATATAATGTTAATAAATTTTGTCTTCATTGGTTTTGGGAGCCGTCTCCAACTTGGATAACATCGAGTACAGAAACTTTGTCTTTCCCTGCTGTGTAGTTTTTTTTATAGCTTTATTAAGTCCTCTAAATTTAATTTAAAAAGAAAATGGATAAAATGGGAAATTAAAATCAATGGAATTCTAATAAAGTTACTTAAATTTGATAACAATTTGTAAATAAAAAAATTTAAATGGATAATTTTCAGACAATTAAATAATTTAAAGTAGTAAAAAGTTTTCATTCAATTTTATAATAAATAACATTTAAAACAAATAAATTCTGAACAGTTTAAAAGGACAAACATTAAATCAATCAGTAATGCCGAAATACCACAAGCGTGAAAACAAGAAGCCGTTTCAGTTTTCACTATTCCACTTTAATTTTAAAATTACCTCATTGCGACTACTAGTCTTTCACCGCAGACAGCGGCATATTCCATTTAAGTCTTGTAGCAGACGATTCTGTACAGGCGCACGCCATCCGTGCCCCACGTAGCGGATTTATGCTAAACTTTGATGGCTGTCACATAATTCACTAAGACAAAACTATAATTACAACCTCAAGCCATATTTAAAAAGAAAATGATTCGACTCCTCTTCTCGCACGCAATATCGTTAAATATTTATGTAAATGCATGTTGCACTCAGTGCACTGTGCACCTCATGCCAATTTTATTGTTTGCAATTTGTACTTTACACGAAGAGAATTTCGTGGATGTCTTTTTTGTGCACGCATTTATTGTGCAAACAAGTCTCTTCTTTTGATGCAGGCTGCTGTGATGCAGCGGTATACATCAAGACACCCACCAGCTGCAGTTGCATAAGGCATGCTAATTTGCATTCGGTTTAGCTCCTTGTATTCACTGCAAATTGCATCATGTGGCTTTATATCACATCTTGCGGGTGTCATTATTTTTAAAAATGATTTAAAACTGAAAATCGATTTTATTTTCTTGTAGCATTATTTTAAAATTACAATGCAACCAAGAAAAATTAAAATTCGCAAAAAAGCTAGACTTATTGTGTTTGTTGTTCTATAATTAATAATAATTATTATTTTGCAAAACTTCTATTCTAAACTCTAATAGACTGAAAAGCATCCTTCTAGATACCGTTTAAATATGGGACGCAGGTGAATTCTACGAAATTCATTAAATCCTAAAAACACTGCAACCTCATCGCGAAGAAAAACGCCGCAGTTAGATGAGGTTGGGTCATCAATTAAATTGACTCTGTCTGACTTGAAGTTCCCTGCAAAGTGCGCTCATCTCAAGCTCGGGCAATAAATTGGTCCATCAATCAAATCCACCCCAAAAACACAATACAGCATGGGTCATACGCCGCATCGCCCGTCAAATAAAATTTTGTCAGAACCTTCTTTGCAAAATGTTACATTTAAAGATGCTTGAATTTAAATCCAAAAAGTGCGCGCACCACCGTAGTTAAGTAGCACGCCTTAACGGCTTCAAGTTTGTCTGTAACACAAATAACCGTGCGCATATTTGATCTCTCGTCTGGCATCTGAACTTATTGAATATTCATCAATCGCCGCATGGATGAGACGAACTACACAAACTGTACGACGAAAAGTGATAAATTACTGTCAAAAGCTGCTTTCAAAGTGACGTATCAAGCAAGCTTCCAGTGTTTCATGGATTGTGTATGTGTTGTCCGTTTGTGTGATTTATATTTTGTGGACGAGCACATTAAAGTCTGATGTGCAGCGAGGAGATGGGCACACATCGAGGCACGTTTATACTGTAAATTGTGTACCCGAAACTCAATACTATAATATAGTAATACACATATAGGGAGGTTGTAATTTGCGATTCGGGCCGGATAAAATAATGATAGGCCTGGTGATATTTTTTGCCAGCGGCGGATCATTCAGGTTCAGCGCCGTCGCACTGTTTGAAAGCGTGCGCTCGCGCATACACCTTCCAGGCATATGATAGCATAACGTGTTGTATATAGGTATTCCGTATTGTATGTAAAGGGGGGTTTGGTGTCTGCGCGCAAGATACACACAAGAAGGCAACGGGATATGATGGTGATGATAATATGGGCGGCAGAAGGGGAAGCCTAATGCTAATCGATTTGTTTACTAATTTACTAAGCACAGAAACACGCAATGCTTTCGCGTTGCATGCAATGCCCGATGAGCGCGGGGGCTGAAATTGGCGCTCACTTTAATTGCATGGTTTTGGTTAATATCATGTATTTTTGCGGGGCATTTTTGTGCAGTATTATTAACCGGGTGCCACCTTTGCGGCTCTGATTTCTTGAATTCTCAAGATTCAGGTTATTTAAATATATGCCCCCCCAACGTATTTTATGTGCTCACACATGTGTGAAATATTAGCAGCATCCCTTTGGGCAGTTTTTCGACTTGCCATATTAGTGTCTCAACGAAGCACAAGTAACGAAAACCAAACAAATAATCGACGCTGTGTAGTTTATGAGCTGGAAGTGTTGCTTTGCTGGAACTATAATATAAAATCCAGTGGCACATTGTGTGCAAAAGAGAGGTGGAGCTGTTAAATTTCCGTTGGCACTGTACTAATTGCTAAGCTTTTGACTTCAATTGAATCGTTAACTATATGGGGTGTTTCGAATCGAATTTTTGAATAACCGTACCTGTATGAATGCATGTACTTAAATTGCCGGAAAGCTCATTTGCAATGAGTATAATACACCTAAATTAGCATCGGTTATTGTTAAATTGTAAATTCGGTAGAATTAACAGTTTGAACTAGACAATTGACCAATGTTATGCATTGAAAAGCGAGTGTAGTTAACTTTCAAAATATTCAACCCTTTTGTTAGCAGTCGCATCCCATTATAATATTACGTTTGTTCTTTAGCTTAATCATTGTACTTATTTAAGTTAAACCTAACATCAAATTGAGTTATTTTTTATAATTTACTAATTTTCAAATTTTGATGAGATATTCCCTTCAGTTACGCACAACAAAGTAAAAATCATTCTCCACACCACTTAAATTTATGCAAATTGATATTAAGTTTACAATAATGTTAACGATATAATTGAATTGCATATTATATGGGCTATCAAATGTAAATACGCGCATTGAGCCGTCAGTGTAGGACAATTATTATTTAAAATATCTCGCAGTAACTTAATTGACTAATCAGAAAAGAAAACTTAAATATAATAACTATGAGAATGGAGTTAATTTGAATTTTAATGTCTGAAATAATATAGTTTTCTTTTGAATTTCAACACTCATTTATTTAATGAACGCTAACTTAGTTAGTTGGTGCAGGTGAACCAATTTTAACTGTTGGAATGCTGATGGAAGCGTAAACAAAACGATGTTCATAAAAAACGCATACCTGTTAAGTGTTAAGAAATGTGTATGAGCATTTTAATGATTGAGTTAAACAACCCGCCTTTTAACGGGTGTATTATTAAATCAGATTTTAAAAGCAAAAGGCAATCATCACCTATGTTCAAACTTCTACAGATTAAACAACTTATATTTATTATACATAATATTTCACGACAAAAGGAAAGAGTGTATTTGAAGACCTAAAAAGAGAGTACAATACATTTTAGAATAATTACTGCGATTTTGTTGATATTAAAGTTTAATGAGAGTAATTTGCACTGCATTGATAACTTATTTAATTTTAAAACACTTTTTGTATTTCATTTTATTATTTTTTATGTCTTTGCAATATCAGTTGTCAGCAATATAAGTTTATGAACTTAAAATAAAAATATTTAATTTAGCATAGTTTGCAATTGAACATTACATAATTCAAACTTTAAATTTCCTTAAAATCTCAATTTAATTTAGGTCAATAAAGTGGGAATAACGTCCTTCAAAACTAACCCCAACATCTATTAGATCGTTTATGTATTGTATAGGCTATGTCTGTGCTATTCATTTTAAGTACAAGTTGTAATATACATTTTATTGAATGAATTAATTAAATACTTATGAAGGTATTATAAATGTTTATAAATTTTCTTTGTTTTTGTAAGTTGCAGTTTTAAACTATGTTTTTTTTTGAGGTAAAAATTTCCATTTCTAATCGAATCGCCCACATTTTTGTGATAAAATATTAATATTTTATTGCTTTTTAAAAACTGTATTTAATATTTATTGAGCGGATGTGACTGCCCTAAATGGTAATTCAAAAGAGGAAACGTGGTTAAATTAATTTTTCAAAGTTATATTGTGACAGTTTTTAAAAACATGTGAAAGCTTCAACACACAATCTTTAAAGATAACTAAATATTTATTTATGTATAACTACTAGATATTAATTTATCTGTACAACAAAACAGCAGATACCAACATTTACATGAAAAATGCTTAAAAAACATTACATTAATTGGGCTGCGAATTCGCAATCCACAACGGTTTAGCATGATGAAGTGTTGTGAAATGCAAAGAATCATTTATTTCAGTCAAATAAATCGGAAAAAAATTCTCCACCCATTTAAAACAGCAGCAAAATTCGGATACAAATTTACTACACGAACTTAAGCTATAATTAACATAAAATTATTGTATATGTTTGGCTGTTTAAATATTTAAACTAATTAGATATGCAAACGTATAAGTTATTTGTCAATAAATCAAGATTTCTGGATGTGTGAAATGTTTTGGGTCTTTAAAATAATTAAATTAAGTTTTTCACGTGATTCGGTCACAAAATAAATTAGAATAGCTGTTATAACTCGATATGCTGAGTAAGTCACATGTGTTTTACGCTTTTTATGCATACGAGTGTCAAGCTACTAATTTAAAGTCTTGTAATGATATCTTGTTGTGGTGAAATTTAGAAGAATTAACGACATCTATATTTAAGCTAAAATGTGCAATATACGAATTAAAATCTGCAAGAGTGACTTAACAATGAACAGCAATTTGATAAAGTCGTTCTCAAATATTGAGAATACAATTTTTTTGTTCATAATTCAAAACACATTGACTATAACTCTAATAAACTACTGAAAATTATTGCAGAAAGATAAAGTTATACAACAACAACAAAAAATAGACACACCGCACCTCAGCAATCGCGTCTTTTATAATTAACTTAATTTGCTAATCCCCAATAAAATAGCTTACCTAATGATTCAAAATTGATTTTCCATGCTTTAATTCGACTGCATTTTCTACACAGACAAATAGTAACTAAAAGCTACGCGATCGGGTAGAGCAGACCGACAAAAAAAAATGGTGTTCAAAATTTAAATAACGCTCTTTCAACTTTAATCACACATATAACAGTCAATTTATTGATAAAAAACAATCGTCTTTTTCAAACTCATTTATCACACACTTTGACATTAATTGGTGCATAATTATGTTAATTCGTGATAACAAGAATGTTTGAGAAATTCTTATACAAACCTCATACGCACGCTTTTTAAGTTACAGAGTCGGCCCAACTCTCGCGGCATGTGATGAACGTGTGAAAAGCGTAAATGTAGCGATAGGTGATTACTAGAATATCTACTTTGGCTGTTGAAACTTAGAAGTAAAGCAGATGAAGCTGACAAGAATATTAACTAATGATGTTTTATAAGAAATGTGTCGAAAGCGGGACCCGCATATTGCTTTATAGTGTCGATTAATGATTCTGCCGCTGGGATTATGATTGAATTAGGTCAGCAAGTGATCAAGCCAAGTTATTAAGCTAGATTAGCTTGCTGGATTTATGCGAGTACTTAAGTATCTGCAAAATAATTTGCACCGATTGGTAATTATAGGAATTCCTGTTTGGAATTAAAATAGTGTTGAAAAGAAAATGGAAACATCGATTTTGTAATAAATTGAATTCTGTGTATGAAAAACCATTTCAAGGAGAACAAAAAATCATTCTTACATATTTTTGGTGTTATTATGATTCATTTTCCTTTTTTTTTAAAATTTGTCATAACTTTTATTTATAGTCAATATATGCTGTGTTAGAATAAAAATCACTGTTCAAGCTTAAAAATCACAAACAACTTTTGTAAACCATCAATGAAAATAAATGTTTTGCTCACTCTTAAGTGGCTGATATATATGTTTCAATGAAAGTGTACATGCCACAATAAACCAAAACACGACAAAAATTTATAATTTATGACTTACGACTAAATTTAAGTATCCAAGATAAATCCAGACATAAACAACAATACAAAAAGGTGCAAAAATTGACTAAAAAATTACACTCAATGAAATTCGAAGAATGACATAAACCAGCTAATCGATTTTGCTGCTGCGTAACATCAAATGTACACATTATAAGCAGGAATCAAACCTAAAGAATCATAAATATTGGAAGCCTGAACATTTATGGCGGTCTCAGTTCTCACTATCTTTGAATTTATGAATTTTAGTGGTAGCTTTTATTGCTGAAATTTTTGATGTGATACAAACTTTGATTTATTGTTTGTGTTTGTGTGTGGCGCTATCAATTGTGTGCCCACTGATTATATTCGAAGTATACCAGAAAATGTGTTCTGTTGGTTATTTTGAATTAACAAAATTGGCATATAATTTTAATGCCACAGTATGCATGATTGGATTAAGTTTATCAAATTTATTGCATTCAAATGAATCAATTAGAATTATGGGCTAATTTTGTTTGGTTTGTTATTTCTGGTGACTGGTGACATCTTGTTTGAATATATTCTTATTTTCATGTTCAGTTAAAGCTGTGGCATTGATTGCTTTATCTGTAGATGCTTAATAACATAATAATAATGAGACATATTTAATTTTCGTGACAGTGTAAATTGAAAGTTGGAACCACTTAAGATTATACAATATGGGATGTATTTAAAGTATAGAGACTAGTTACTAAAGTTACAATTTTAAGGACGAAAATTTGACAAAATATTAAAACTTTGACCTTGAAATTTTTCACAATATTTTATTAATTGAAAAAAAATTTATCATAATAATTAGTTGTTTTAAAACTGACGTATTTAAATTTGAACAGTTACATTGAACTTAAAACTTTTCATAAATTTTTTATATAAAATGTATCTTATCAAATAAGTGTTGACAAATATAATTTATTTGCACGCGACCGCATTTCAAAATGCATGCTCCTGATCACCATCCAACTTCCAGACCGAAATGTACATCTAAATAGGTATACAATAATATACAAGCTTTTATAACTCGACACACAATATGTAGTCGACGTCTTTCAAATCTCAATTAAATGTAAACGAGCATATATGTACGAGTTAACATGCACGTTGCCCGTTGTACAGAGGAAAGGCATTTAAAATTAAATTAATTGCTAATGACGCGTTGACAAACTACATTACAAATGACCGAGCTAATCACTCTAACGTATCTAAGCACACTGCACGCCTCATTTTATCATTTCCCAGCCAGAAATTGCGCGCACCAAGTCCTGTCAATCGTGAATGCTCCCTGGTGTTAGACAAAATGTTAATTTTTCATCATTTCATAATATTGTTGTTCATCTTTTGATTTCATTTCTTTTTTAAATAAAATATAATAAATCCTAGCTACATATAAAAACAAAAGTCATTATACTTATATGCTATATATTGTTTGTGTACATGGCGCGCATACACTTGGTCGCTTTGATGTTGGGAGCATCATCTCTGTTGTTCTTTGTATAAGAATTGCCCATTCTGCTTCATTCGAACCAATATATTATTATTGTTGTGCTGTTGTTGTTATTGTTTTTTTTTGTTGCTTTTTTTGCTCACCCATGTACGATAATTAATCGCCGCTTCACATTTGAGATTCGTTCGGTTTGGTTACGGTCAATTTTCCTTGCTACAGCCATCAAACGGTTCGATAAATTTATCATTAAAAGAGGCAACGTTAACGTTTTTGTAGGGTTTAAACTCTAAATGTTCGGGGCATTCCGTTGAGGGATGTAATGTGGGAGAGTGTTGATTGTTGATGCGCGCGCAAATGATTCAAAATGCATGCCTATATGGAATTTGTGGTTGAAATAAAAAGGACACCATCTGCTCGACCCTTTTCTTGAGATGAACGCATATTGGTGCTGACCATATGGGTTGATTTAACCTTGAGACATGTGGGAGTCGTTTATGTCTCTATTTAAAAGGTTAACATATAAATTACATATCATTATAATTTTTTTTAAATACATCCATGTTTATTATTTACCTGAAAAAGTTATTACATGTTTGCATTTTTATTTTACATACAAATTGTAATGTCTCAATTAACAAACGTTTCAAAATTTTATTGTGTATCTGTATGTGTTGATGTGTTAAGAAATCCTGGCTTGAGTCAAATCAAATGATCATCCATGCATAAGTGTTACTTGAAACACGCACCTCCTTCATGATATCAGTTCGGACAATTGAATGACAGCCCCACCCAGACAGAATGACCTTAAATCCTGGAAATATTCATCTCCTAAAATTCCACACATACCTACGCTTTTTCATATGCCATATATGATATATATTTACTGGTGTAAGTTGTTATATTAAGTAGCTTGTGGAAAATGATTAATATCGTCTGACTTGGGTGAGCCTTTAAAATGTAAATCATTCCGCTAGATCAATTTTGCTGTCTCGAGAGTTTATTTGGGACAGCCTCATACACGCCAGATGATGTTCAGACAAATCAGAAATGTATGCTAAAAGTTAAAACAAAAACAGCAAAACAAATATGAATACATGACATGGAAATCTACATTGAACATTTAAGTGTTTCGATCTATAACCTAAACACTACCTTTAAAAATAGTGGCTTCACACGGGTGGAGTTTCTGAAAACGAACGCAGGTTACACAACAGAGACGAATAGTGTATCATTTTGAATGCAGTAAGTGAAACAAGAATTGTTTTTGATATTTCTATAATATAAAACAATAACAATTTATACCGCATTAATGTTAATTATTTTTTATGTAAAATTTTGTTTATAGTAAAGAAATGTCAACCACAATTTTTGAGGATTTCATATAAAACGATACACAGTTCGTCTCTTTTGTATAATCTGCGTTCGTCTGCAGATGCTCCCGTGTAAAACCACCATAAGTTGAATTAAAATTTTAAGCTCTAAAATAAGAAAATTATAAATATGTCAACATTGAATTCGTTTAGAATTGTTTTGGGTTTAACTATACAATTAATAACAAAACTGTTCATTTTTTAAAGAAATATAATTCTTTAAATGTTATCTGCAGTTATCACTAATTTGAATAAAATTAAAAATATCGCAATTTCAAAATAAATAAACTAAGGGAGGGCAAAAGATCATTCATTAGAATTAAACGGCTTTATAATTCCTCTCCATAACCGTTTAGCATACCGAAATATTAACCCAGCACAAGTGTCGAAAAGCTAAATTTGACATGGCAAGATATGTATAGCTGCATATTGTACAAGTGTTTTGACACTTTACTGACAAATTTATGGGAATCATTGCGTGTGGGGGCAAATGTCAGTTCATAGTTGCTGATAATAATTATTTTTAATTGGAAATTAATCAAATTATGTATTGTGGGTAAAAATGCCGCTGGTTTGTTATCAAGTATATTTTTAAATTGTAATCAACATCGATGAGTGTCGTATGGGAATGCTTTGTTTGCAAGTGCATCGAATTTGTTTTATTTAATTCGCGGAATGGTGTTGTCTTAAGTCTTCAATTAATTTATCTGTCAAATTGAATTTAATTATATTTTTTATTTATAGAAATGAACACTAATTGAATAATTCGTGTTTTGTTTCCTTATCAAATTTGAATTTTTTGAATCTTAATTATTTTGTTGATGTAATCAAATTTTACAGATTTTGAATATTTTAAACTATCGGTAAATACGATTAATGTAACGATTTTGTTGTTTTGAAAAAATGTTTTAATATATTATGGCATTTCATGAGACTACAATTTATTAATTTCCAATAAAATTCCAAATTAAGTATTGTTTGAAATATTAATTTTGTTATGATTTTAAAATATAATTTCAGTTAAAAACCCATCCATTTCTGAAATAAAAACAAATCCTTTCAATAAATCGCATGACTGTCAATCACTTAAAAAGCATTTTGTTGAATCAATTCACCGCATTGCCATTGTGCGTGTTTAATGTGAATTATTTACATGTTTACACCGAATTGAGCGTGAATGTGAAGCTTAAATGTTGCCGCTGCACTAATTTGTGCATGTTCACTGACCAATGACCATGCAATGCAATTATAAATGCGCGTCCATGACGTTGCTTCGTTACAATATCGCGAGGCATCTTTGCAGTGCTGCAGTTGGCAGGCAGGCGGGTGGTGAGTATTGACTAGTGGCGGCTCATTCCGCCGGCCACTGAATTGCACAAAAACAGGAGCACTATTATTTCAATGGCACACACAATATCCTCTCAATTCGAATACATGCGAATGACACTGCGTGGTGCTGGAAATTATGAATTATCATAATATTGGGTATGCGTCGTATTTGCGATGAAAGTCGATGTGTGCAGCATAATAATCGATGCATATTGAAAGTGCAGACAAAAGCGCGGTTGCATTGCTGATGGACAATGCAATAACGAATTGAAGTGAGTACCATGCGTATAATGCCGAGAGTCATTTTACATTCAAACTATATTGGCAATTGCGGACACAGAGAATTGTGTTGGGGAAGCAGTGTTCGAAAGTGTGCTGAATGCGGTGGCAATCTTTATGGGGACAAAGAGTTGTTGAAGGTGCAGTGCCAATTGTTTGGTTTGCCATAACATAAAGTGCAACCGATGTGGCATAAAAGGAACGATTGATGTGGTTTGAAGTGAGGCATATTTGTTGTTTAATTGTAAGGGAATTTCTATCCACAAAGTTTGAATTTAATGGGTAATGCAATATGGTAAATTTATTGTGAAGAAAAATAGATCTGTTTTTTCTAGAATATCAGGAAACTGCAAAGAGACTTATAATTTGTTCACAAAGTGTTAGAAATTATTTTCGGCTGGTTGCGATTTTTGCTGATTGAACAAAATGTTTTATGAGTAATTAAATGTTGGAACGTTATGATGTCTGAAATACCCTTTTCAAAAACCCCTGCAGCCTCTGCCTCATAGCTGTTCTGAAATGCAAACAAAAATGCATGTTCTTTACGAACAAAGGTGTAAGCTTTATTTACAGTTTACTACTGAAAAGAACCATTAAAAGGTGATAATCCAGTACTGTATCTTGTTTGCAGTTAACCGAAAATCTGAAGCTTTCTTGTTATTGATGAACATGTAAGAATGCACCTAACACAGCATTTTAATAAAACAACGCAAGAACAACAACAATAAAAACCTTAACTTGCAGCACATATATAATTTTAGTACCTTTAAAACTTGGGTGGCTGATGGTACAGTTAAAATAATCACACAGAGTATTGCAGCGTTCATACACATTTGTCCTTGGTCGTTGATGCATTATACATCTCACTGCATGTAGTGACTAGAGGCACCAAAAGTGCGAACATAAAAAACTGCATGGTGCACCTACTCGTATTCTTGTAAAATATTATGCAATTTGAGTGCAAAAAGAAGACGAGCGAACAGTCTTAAGGTATAATATGCTTTATAGCAGTGCACGGCCCCCTATAAAAAATCGACACTAAATAATTGATGTTTTATGCTCAACACAACACAACACAACACTTGAGCATAAGTTTTGAGACAGCTTCAGCACTCAGCTTTTCATTTCCTTGTGCACAGCCGTTCAGATTTACATAACATATTTACAACTCTCTTCTGTATTTTGCTTTTTAAGAACGATAAATAATAAACAAAAGAAAATTGTACATTCTTTTACGACAAAACTTTTATAATCATAATTCATTTTGCAACAATATTTTTAACTCTCGCACAGTGAATGTGGATGGCGAATGAAAATAAAAGCTTTCTTGCACAATATAATTTACAACAACAAAAAATTGCTAAACAAAACTTGGATACAAAATAAGAATATGTATTGTATAATAAATAAAATTGACAGAATCCAAAGCAAATTCATCGTCGTCGGCATAAGAAAATATTGCGTTATGTTTTTCCTTACACATATTTGTTATATATGCTCGTATGTATCATATAATGTTTCGGCAAGGGGATGTGAGATATAATATGTGGTCGAAACTTCAGAAAGCACGTTTTCGTATTGACATTGATGTGTACATAAATAAACGCGCATGCGTCCCACATTATATTTATTATGTACGTGCCAAAGACGGTATATGGCAACATAAGGCGACTTCCATACTTCCACCATTTTGTCGTTTATGTGAAGAGAGTTTTTTTTAGCACTCGGAACCCTATATACGACTACACGTCCTATTTTAAGGCGATATATAGTACATATGCTAGCATTATATATCTATAGAGCTTTTCCTGACTGAATAAAGACATTTTTACATTGACAGCCATTTTGGTATTTGCAATTCCTTTTGCTTTAACGTGACACCTTATCATAAAGTCCTACATCTTCTGCAGAGTTAAATTGAAATTTACAATAATATTAATCGTATGGATTTTTTGCAGGTCGGGCCGAGCCACCGGTTGGGGTTGGTGACCCTTGTGCGGGTTGCAATAAACCTATCTTAGAAAAATACCTTTTAAAAGTGCTTGAACGGGGATGGCATGCATCCTGTGTGCGATGCTGTGAATGCTTACAACCCCTCACCGATAGATGCTTTAGTCGCGAAGCGAAATTGTACTGTAGAAATGACTTTTTTAGGTAAGTTGAAATTTCAAATTTAATTGTTTGCGTGATAAACGAGATTTTAGAAATTTTTCATTTCCTTTATTTTAAATTTCATTAATTTTTTTTTTTAAATGAGAAATAAATTATTTTTTTATTTAGTTTAATGAATATATCCATTCTTAATATTTAAACTTTTATGTAATGAAAATTAAAATTCTAACAAAAAAGAAATTATTATTTAAAAAATTTAATTTACAATAAAGCTCATAAAAAAATTAAAAATTTCTTAAATAAAACTCCCAAATAGACGATATGGCACAAAATGCAGTGGCTGCGGTCAAGGCATTGCCCCATCGGATTTAGTGCGAAAGCCTCGAGATAAAGTGTTCCACCTCAATTGCTTTACCTGCTGTATATGTCAAAAACAGTTAAGCACCGGCGAACAGTTGTATGTGTTAGACGACAATAAATTTATATGCAAAGACGACTATCTATTGGGAAAAGGGCACGGCCATCAAACATCCCTAACGGGTGAGTAAATTGCAAGTTTCATTTATTTAAATGTAAATAGCTATTAAAGAGGACTATAAGAATACAAAATTAATTTTGATAAATGCATACCGGTAGAATGGGTTACATTACATTGTATGTCTACATTTTTAAGACGCGATCGATAAAGACCATCGCAAGGATTATATAACCTAAATACGATGAGCATTGTAGCGTAAAATTATTATTGTGTGGAAAAGAAACCTACAGCCACAAAAGTCAGAAGGAACCATTCAGACGCAATGCCAAGGCAAAAGAAAATAGGGAACATAAAGAATAAAATTTGCAAAGCATTGGGGTTGTTTGGTATATTCGCATAGGGTGAATAATTCACAACCCTGCAACCAATAGCTGAGATTTGAAGCGCGATAAGCCAACCTCTACATTGCTCTTTGTCATCTTCTCTTTGCAGTTTCTTGCATGTGTATCGTGTGCAGAATACTCCTATGTCGCATTCATAGAAAGCTTTTCATCCCCCTTGCTAGTCTGCACCTTAAAGCTTCGCGTTGACACAATATTAAAGATTTCACATAAAAACCCCAGAAAAATGGGTAAATACATAAGAAATGTTTTTATAAATAATGCATATCTCTCAAAGCCATACATGGACAAACTATAACAAAATGCTATGTACAATTTTGTTGTGATGCTTTTCTCCCCATTTGCTCAAATTCGCGTATGTATTGAGTAAATTCAACAAACGATCCCACAGAAGGGACGCGCGCTTCATTTCTACAAGGGGAGTCTTGCGTATACAATGTATACAGCCACAAAATGTGAACAGTGTGACGTATTAAATGAATTTTATGTCGATGCTCCCCACGAAAAATGGCGGCATTTAACATTTTACAACGCAGGGAACAAGGGTACAGCTTAAACGGGAGGGCGAATTCTGGCGAGTGGCGACAATTCAATTTCCATTTTGTATTTGTGTTGGCTGGGTGGTTTTTTGTGCTGAGAAAATTTCGCATAGATGAAAAATTCACGCAGAATTCTAAATAAGTGTTCCCCTTTAAAATGGGAGTGTTAATGCGCATGTTTTTATTTTAAATTGTTTAAAATGCATATTTGCTTTGTATGGTATATTAACACAATTTTATAATTAACCCACATTAAATTTAAGTTTTAAGTAGCAAGATTTTTGAGGATTAAATAAAGTTTATTTGAAATTAAGTCATTAAAAAAATTGATTTTAAATACATTTTAGATTCAATAAAAATGTTTTTATTCAGTGTTTACTAAACACGTTAAATCAATGAATTAATTCATTTAATTAAATAAAAATTAAACTTTGTAATCCCTTAAACATCACAGTTTTTTTTTTCCAAAAAGCCCTCAAAGACTATTCACTTTTAAAGTCATTGAAAAGTTACAAATTTTAAAATTTATGAATTAGGTACGATTCGTGTAAGACATTTAAAAACCACCAATTTATTATACGCACAAATAATTTTTTATCACTAAAAAGAAAGTAAAACATAAAGCTGCCACTTTTTTATCCAAAATTTAACTTCGCCTTCCTACTCTTAATAAGTATTCAGTTTTAAAGCAGAACAAAAGTCGTAAAAATATTGTTGTTAACTTCTTACATAACTTTTTATTACCATTAATATTTATGATTTTTTATGCTGTTAAACCCGATGTTCCTTTTCTTTTCACAAAACATGCTGCAGTTAGAGCGGCCACATCCCTTTGTGGGTCAATATTTTATATTGTATTGAAGCATGACTTCAGCCTAACATATTTTGTAGACCACATAAAATGTGTCGACCGTGCATAGTTTATATTACCCTCAGCATGTATGTTGGTGGCTGGTGCACATTATACATTGTTTATTCTCCTCCAAGCATCAACCATTAAGCTGAGCCGTTACATTGTGAGAGTGCACATATATTTTCAATGAATAAATTTTAAATCCCCATTTCTTTAAGTTTCGGCAAATACGTCCGTTCTTTCTCCGACATTGAAATTTATCTGACAGCGTTTATGTAGAATTTTTCTGCATTCTGGGCGCGAAAATAATCGCTGAACAGCTAGGTGCATAAGCCACACAAAGCCGAATACACACAATACATACTTGTGCACAATATTGATCAGTGGTTTTGCATGCTCGGCATTTATGCTTTTAACCTGACTTTCGCAATGAATAAATTTATGTAAAAGATTGACCATTTGCCAAAAGCTTTTGTGCAAATAAAATGCGTATACACAAATGCAAAGGGAGTGAGAAACGGGTACGAAGTGTAATGCTAACGATTTCAGATTATCGCGCACTGAATACACAACGGCGCATAAACGGGCTGTCGAGTGGCATATAATTGAAATAAAAGGTATACCCGTAATGCTTGTATACATAAAGCTGAGCCTCCATTGTCTCTGTATGTATATGCCTCTAATCTCTCTATATATAGGCTCATAAGGCAAACACAAAAAACATAATCGATATACGTAACCTTAAAGTTAATCCAAGTGACAATAAAATTTCTATATAAGCATCCTTATCGATGGTGTCGAATCTTTTATGCAGTAAATCGCCGCATATTGCCCCTACTGTGTTGTTCCTATTTTTATTTTCACGTTTTATTTTCTTTTTTTTTCTTTTAAGATTAAGCACAAACACACGCACACATACACATACATTACACCGTGGCATCCCCTAAAGCCATAGTCGCATTTAAGGCTTGGTTGCTTCCGATATAAACATTCTCTGTGTACCCCTCGTCATCATCAGATGACAATCTACAGACAACATCCAGTCGAATTGTTGCAAAACCCCAGTCTATGTAGCATACAATAGCTGCGATGTGCCGCATAAATACACAGGCATATCATGCAAGAGCATCCACAATCCAAATTACAGTCCCAGAAATAGTAGGCATCTCGATAACTCTTCAAATCGACGGTCGAATGCCTGGAGCTCAATCGTGTGGAAAGTGTAACGAATCGGCATCGCACGTTGTTCAACTGAGTGTCACTTTGAGATAAGCTTCTTATGTATAAATATAACACAAGCATATTATGGGGAGGCTGCGTGGATGGATATTCGCTTGGATGTACCTTTTAAATTAACTATTTGTTGTTCTTGTTGCATCTCCAGCAGTGTATCACATATTAGAGTAAACAAAAACGCGCTTATAGGCTGCTGGGTGTACATTATGTATACGTTGTGGACACCCTTCAATCACCGAATCAAAAATTTCGGCGTAGCCATATAGTGTAGATTGTTTTTATAAAATATTTCCTCATACAATTTACATACTTCAGAGAAATATATTTACGTAATTTTCAAAGTTTTCTTATTTTTAAATATATGATCTGGCGGTTAAAAAATTCACAATTCTGCATTTTATTTGGGAAAAATTATCAATGAATTCCAGTTGCAGGATCACATTGTGCAAGTATTTGATTAATGGCTGGAACTGCTTTAGGGTGGATTTTCACGAGTAGTGCTTCCAAATTAAATAGTTTACGTGTTCATCTTAAACATTTACGGCTATGTATTTCAATTATAACTCGTTTGTAGTTCTTTCACTTCAATTCAACTTCATTAATTATTGTGATCTCTGAATTTTTTTTGTAATTGCTGTTGATGAAAAAACTATTTATTAGGCGCTTTTGGAATCCGAAAAATATGAATGTAATTGAGGGTAAATTGTTCAAGTATTGGCAAACATTTATTTATAAAGAAAATTAACAAATTCGTTCAAATTTTGCTAAATATTTCAAATTATTTCTTTGACTATTTGTAAATAAAGCATTTGAAAAATCGGGTCAAATCCAATTTGTCGTTTCAATAAAGTTCGATCCTATAGAGACAAAAAAATTAATCCCAGTGTGATGATAATTTAGAAATAAAACAAAAGCAAAATAAAAACGGCAACATCTTTCATGTAATGAAATATTAAACGAATAGATAATAAAGAAATAGTTGAGGAAACTTTCTGAATGCGCTTAGCGATTGTGTATAGAATAACCTGAACTAATCACCATCGGGTTCCTGCTGTGACCCTTGGTGCACGACGGGAATCACAAACCCACCACTCAAGAGAAAAGTCGAGACCTTAAACACTTGCCATCGTATGTATAAGTTATATTATACAGCATCCATCCACAAAACGCGCATATTTTGTTAGCATAATATGTATTACATGACATACGTTGAGGTATACCTCACTATAGTAGAAGATGAGCTCACACAAGGCAACGGTGGATGGTTCAACGCGAAACCCAAAGAAATATACGAGCCTGTCTGTGTAGCTCATTCACACGTATGAGCAAGCCCTCAAAGAGCAGCGCGCCTGAAAATATTGCGAATTTATTGCATTTAAATTTTAAACGGCAATTCATAAAGTTGGCACACAGTAAAAAGATATCAACAAATTTGTAAAATCTGTACAACCCCATACCAGTGCAAATTTCAGGCGTTGCCATATTATGCTGCGCGGACTGCATCCCAATTTGGTTTATAATCTGACAAATGCACTTTTATGCGTGTGCAGTATTGGTTGGCAAAATGCATGCTCTCGCTCTGCAGTCAGCACGTAAAATTCAAATCATTGATAAATGGTGCAGCATTTATTTGCATTTTTAATGATTTGTCTGAACTGTGTCTTTTGTTAAAGTGTCTTTAGCATTATACAAAAGCAATGAAGTATCTCGGAAGAATTTATGCAACTCCACAGTTCCTGAGAATTTGCTTTTATAGGAGCATAAATAATATACGAGCCCAAACAATTATTGTTGTTCACATAACACAACATATTGGGTGCAAAATACTTTAGCAATTTGTTATGGATTGCTTTCAAATGCTTTGTAGTTATTCTGATGTATGGGTCTTCATTGAGTTCAGCCTTGTATGTAGCAATGGATTGTTGCAGAAGCCATGTTTGCGGAAAACGAAGCGTATAAGTTGACGTTTTTGATACGCTACACTGAGCTGTACGTATAGAGACTTTTTCTGTTTATTTGTTTTTCACTGTTTATTTTTCAATATCACACGGCAGCTATAACATTGTTTCGTGGATTTAAATTCAACAGCATGTGCGCTGTTTTTTCTTACGTTTTAATATTATATGTTGTACAATGTACATATAGTTATACCAATCCAGCGCAAACAATGAATTGTGGTTAAGCGTTCAAGAACGAGCGCGGCCAATCTTTGAATGTATAAAATACAAATTGTTGTTCGATTTTCTTCTTTTATATGTGCTTTTTTTCATTTTTAAAGGGGCGTGCATAAACGTCAACTATAAGTAATTTATGATCAGTTTGCATAGTTCGCTTCTTGAGACATTTTAAAACATTTGTTTTACTGCATGTCTAAATGTGAAAGACACAAAACAATTTGACATCGACTTATGAGCAATACATAATTAATTATCAGCGTTTTTATTGAAGCTTTTGGAATGCAGATGAAATTGTTTTAATTTTTTTAGATTTTCGTAAGTAATTAAGACTCAAAAGAAATATTGAAAGTTTGTTAATTCGATGTCTTCAAGAATTTAGTAAAAGTTAGGATAATACAAAATAAACATTTAGAAATCCCGAAAAAACATTACAAATTTAAACCTATTGAGTCGCTTGTCACCAAAGTAATAGTGACACAAAGGGTATTATAAACACCTTTCATTCATCCCCTTTTCGCAATAACAAGCAGAACCATTTCCCACTCAAATTTTACCACAAATAATGGCAATAATCATTTGCCAATATCCTCCTTATTCAGTTCACAAATGAAATGATCCATCCAATTGCCAAAGGACCACACATACAAAGCCAAGAATTGCAGTTGCACATTTTTTTTCCAATTGCAACACAAAAACTGCATTGACTGCAAGACTCGGCACATAAAATCCGTACACAATTAAATCGTCAACAATAACAACCGTATAACGTGCACGCGATACAACAAAATCAACACAAAGATGGATCCAACGAAAAAATGAGAAGAATATCCCAACCAAAAAAGGTAGCCAAAATAATCCCTCCTTTGATTCCATTTGAATATTAGCTTAACGACTTTTGTAACAAAGTCTTTAAATTATTTCTGCTCTTAGCTGCCTTTTTGTTTGGCAAAACGGCATGCATCCCCGCACAGTGTGCTTGTGGTTTATCTTGTACACCGCATGAATGGCATCTTGTTTATTATCTGTTTAGCAGAAATCATTCATACACACAAGTTTGAGACGCATAATCTCATATGCCATGTTTACAAAAATATTTGGTGGTCCGGATTATCTTAAACGGTAAGTTTTTGATGCGCTCATTGGATAAGACACCGATCGCATACACCACCTACCTGTGCAGTGTGCATCGGATGCGGTTTTTGCAAATATTATTAAATTGCATTGTTTGTGCAAAAGAGCTCACATGATTATAATTTAAGGGGATGATGGTAATGCGTTTATTTAGATCTAATGAACAGACAAAACATAAGATGAGTTTGTGTTAAAGTTTAAGGCGACTTATGCCATATGCCAATGTTGGTAAGCCAATGAAGACTAATTATATTTGTGGATGGGGAGCAAATTTTGGTCACACAACCAACTTAGGATCAATATGTTTGGGTAAAGTTTGATATGCTGGTTGTTGGTTTAGACTTAAGATGTAAGGGTTGATGGACAATGAAGGATATCTTGCTGCAAAGTTTGAACACGAAATGGTTGCAGAAGTTTTGAAGTTTTGAACAGTTTTAACAAGTACAAAAGATGATTGCTGTATGAGAATGTGATGGTGGTGTGGATGTTTGTGAAACCTCTTAGAAATATTATGACGTACATATCAATTTCAATTTTTTGTGGATAGTTTTCGTGTAAATATTAAAAATTTGTGTTCTGAAAAATTATGATCTTACAAATTTAAAGAATTTTCTTTAAATATAATAAAAATCACAAAAAATAATATATTATAAATTAAAAACCAAATGTTTTCTAATACTTATTTAAAATTTTTTTTTAAGATGCGCTCAGAAAAATATGAAATGAGAATTTATTACGCTCATTGCAACAGCTTTATGCTTTTTTTGGGTCACATAAGCAGCACTCTCAAATGCTGAACGTGACATTCAGATAAATACGTAATTTTCCTCGGTTTCACTTATGCTTTTTTGAACGCCCCTGAACAGAGACCAGAAAAGGCATACCTAATGTCTTCTGCAATGAGTAAATCCTAATTTGTGCTTCGAATTGTAACAACTGTCGCCTAACTACAACTTAATATAATAGTTACCCGCTATTTTATTTATCTCACATTACGTTCATTCATTTAATGATTTGAGGCGCATCATTTTATTCCAACTTTGAACATTGAATGTCACAAAAATCCCTACAATTAAAATTACTGATGTGACCGATTTTATGTGGATCTAGACTTCAAGTTAAATTATATGAAATTATGTAAAAGTTCATGTTGTTAAACCAAAAATAAAATCTCAGTGCACATGTGCAACAAAAGCAAAACGAACTTGGATGCTCCACATTATCTGCCATCAGCACAACCACCACAGGCATACGCCAGTCAACCACCCCTTTAGTTGCGCCCACAGCACAATCAGGGACGCACCACTGCATTCCCTCATACGCTCAGATAGTGTACATTGCAGATATACACAAGCTGTTCATTGCTTTACAAAATACGAGTACTATATGCGCCACGTGATTCTTTCATTCAGCAACTGTGCGATTTGTTTTTCATGTCAAAACCAGAGACCCAAAGCAAGTGAACAAGTTATATGTTTTCTTGTTGTTTTCCCTCCTTGCCCCTGCATTTACGTATAAATATAGTCACTCCGTCAGCATAATAATATGTACAACATGATGCTTGTAATTTTTCTCCGACAATTTGCTTTCTCAACATACTCAAATGCAATTGAAATATGTGTGCTGCCACCAACCGTCGATTTTATTCACATGAGTTCATAATAGTGGATAATATTTTACAGGGGGTTTGAATGTGGCTGGTGTTTGAGACATGCTGCTTTACCCATTATAATGACGAAAAACATTGAATAAAAATTTTATCAAGTCTTCGAACTTTGTGTAAAACACCGACCGTAGTGGTTTGAAAATATTGGCGTCGTCTGTGGCCGTAAAATATGACCTAAAGTTGCAATTTTCGCTATAGTCAAGTAATTTGATTATAATTACCCAATGTGGACGATAATATAATGAGGCGTAAATGACATGAATAAGAATAGAAAAACATGCAATTTGCCAGTTTGTTTTTTTTATTGAACAGCGTTTGATTTCAAAATTACTTTTCGTACAGCATCCAATAAAATATTAAATCTTGAATATGCTTTACATTTAGTGCTTCAACTGTGGCATGTTATTATTAGTGGCCGTATATATCTACCCCTAAATATAAGTCAATCCAACGCAATTGGCTGTTGTTAAATAATTCGTGTAATTTTGGTCTGCTCTCCCTTAAATTGTATGTTTATGAATGCTGCAGGCATGCTTTCAATTCAAATGGTTTGGAAAAGTATGCAACCTTTTGTCTGTTTCCATTTTCCAACCCCCGACCAGTCTCTGTTCAAAAACATCCCCTTGCCGCCCCTGTGGAAACAACGCATGTAAACTTGCCATGTTACAAAAACACATACTTCGACGCGGAGCAATCCAGCTGTAGGGTGTTTATTTTTGAGAAACGCTTAACCAAATTGAACTCAAAATGTTTTTTAAAGGCGAATGCCGAATACGTATGCATACGTTTAAAATCAATAAAACAGAGCCACCCCTTAATTAAGTGATTGTTTTCAATCAAAGTAAACACTTTGTTTCTTATCAGACTCAAAAATGAAGTGTAACTATAAACACGCAGAGGAATATTGTGGAGAATAACTCGTGTGGTTAATATCGCTTAATAGAATATTCATTTCGTGAGATATTCAAATAATTTAGCGTTTCTAAATTCATATGATTTCGTCCAATAAAATGCAAATGAGACATTGAGAGTGAGTGTGTTTTTTTTCATCTGGTTGTGGCACAAATTTATGCAAATAAAACCGATTAAATTCCGATTCTTTATGTTCCCTGGATTTCCTTGCACACAAAAGAAAATTAAGAAACATTGTGGCAAGTATTCAGACACATCGTGCTCCACAATTTCCTGTTTCTATCCACATGGAAGGCGGTAGTTCGTATATGAAAAAAACACTACACGTATTGGGTCTCTTAATATCTTGATTAAGTCATAATAAAATTTGAGATAATGTTGTGATAATTTTCTCATAAAAATATTAACGAATATAATTTGTTTGATTTGTTCACAGACTCACTAATGGGCTCTGGCTCGGATGATGAGGACGATGACGATGCGCACATAAGGGGGCCGCAACTTGGACTTGGATCAATGGGACCGAATGGACCAGATTCAGCTGGCCCATTGGGACCATCTGATTTATCAGTACAAAGTATTAGCACGGACAGTAAAAACACCCACGACGACTCTGATCAGGTGAGAACCTTTTTTTTTTTAATCAAAATGATGGGGTGCACAATAATTTGACAAAACTGCATGATGATATTAATGTTAATCGCGATTGCAGGGATCCCTCGATGGTGATCCAGATGGAAGAGGAGACTCTCAAGCGGAGAACAAAAGCCCTGACGATGGAGCGAACGGGTCGAAACGACGGGGTCCACGAACAACGATAAAAGCAAAGCAATTAGAAGTTTTAAAAACAGCATTTAGCCAAACGCCAAAACCAACGAGACACATACGAGAGCAACTTGCTAAGGAAACTGGATTACCTATGAGAGTGATACAAGTAAGTTGAAAATTTACTAAAAAAAGTTTAAAAGCTTTTTTCGGATCTCAAATTGGTTTTGATTATCTAAATGTTTTTTTTTAATTATTTGGATTCAACGAGAATTTTACACAATCATAATTGCAAATTTTCGAAACCACCTTCTCAGTATTCACTTCAACAAATCAAGTGCAATCCCTTAATCATGTTAAAGTCATACGTCTAAGCTCACAGCATGATTCTGTAACAATCCTTCTAAATCCACACAGATGAGCTAAAATTGACATCTACTTTACATTTAAAAGTTGTGCCATACACGTGTTTGTGATTTGTAACTCATATGCGACTTACAATTTGAATCTCTTTCATAATTACCTTAACCAACCCTTTTCCACCATAACACACAGCATTTTATTTCCTTTTAAAAACATTTTATTATTATTATTTATTACAAAACGATTTGCTGTTTTAATAAAAATTATTATGTGAAGCCTTTTCGTCCACCACATTTTCTCAGAGCATGGCTTGATCATGAATGGTGTTCCGATGTGCACTGTGCAGCTCGCCTGTCGATTACCATTCGACACACCGCGCGATAAACACAATACGAAAGAAACAAAGAGACAACCAACTTAAAATACCCCATCAATTGGTTACCGTTGTTTTTTTATTATTATTCTTTAAACATGTTTTAAAATAAAGAAAATTTCACATAAATGCATATAACAGGAAGAAACAAGAGATTGGCCGCATCATCCGCAGTCATCAATGTCTCGTCATGTTTTAATTTTTTAAATTTGATCATTTGTTTTGTGTTGGTATAGCGCGATGTTTTTGTTTTGTTGTTATTGTTGTTGTGTTGTTAAATCGACTTATTTTGAGAAACTAGGTAGTTACAAGACTTACAATAAAAACGCAGTGCAGCAGCATCATGTATATTATAGACGCACTGAAATTATTAAAGCAGTATAATACAAAAGGACAGGGGAGCATACTGTGCTCGAACGCCGATCATAAATCATTTTGATAATTTTTTAAATATCCTCGTAAGTTGCGATCGATGATGTGGAAGATAGTTATCTGAATGCACTAGTCGATTCTACTACTCGTCTGCAAAGTTAATATGCAGGTATCTCTAAATTTGTTTTAAATTAGAGCAGATCTTCAGTATTATGTTGCTGCAGGTTTATTACAATTATGTGAAGTTTAGATGGCGCTTATTTTAACTTGTTTAATTTTAGTGTGCAGTTTATGATGGTTGGTGGTCGTTTATAATCTTCTTCGCGATAATCTTTAATAGCAGATTAATTATTAGTGCAAGTAAATTTAAGAATTTTAATCTTTGCACTTACAAGAGAATTTATTCAAGGAAGGAATAATAATTTTTAATAGTTATACTAAAATTTAATTGCGAAGAAATAAGACTCGCTTTTTATAAATTTACCATAAAATGTTTAATCTACATTTTATGGTTAACATATTAAAACAGGTTTTTTAACTGTATAACGTTACACAACAATTTTTTAAAAACATACCGATAACAATTTTGTTTTATATTTAACCCCCACGACTTCAAAACCAATGACTAATAAATAATTAACCAACATCTTCTAAAGTACCATACCAAATTCAAACAAATTTCCCCACAAACCTCTTGTTAAACTATGCACACTTCAATTACTATGCATCATCACAAACCATCACACCGGATTACAAGAAGGATCAACCCATCTCGTACCTATATACGCTTTCTGGCTTCCCACAGATGTCTCAATTTCACAAGATTTGTCATTCAACCGTTAAAAGCAGAAGCAAAAAACCGATGAACGTGTTCACTGTTCAAGCTTCTTGTCTTCTCCGTCCACATAATAGTTGCTTCTTGTATACACACTGCAGTATAGTGTTGCGGTACGGCAATAAACGGATTGGCCGGCTCCCATATACCAACAAACGCTATGTGTATCAAGAAAAATGTCATGTTAACAGATATTATTCTCTCGTCGAGTAGCAGGTGACAGGTCGGTATCTGATCTTTTTCACACTTGCATGCCCACAACTTTATACAATAACTACATAATATATATGATGTTGTAACACACACGAGCATGGTCAAGTGCAGGATAATATGTAGCTATGCGAAGAATTCAGTTTAAGATCAAATAAAATAAATCGGAACGGAACGAAAAGAATTGATGTGGCGAGGAGTTAAGGTTTACCGACACACGGTGTGGGTATCGCTTGACAGTATGGAGCCTAAAAATAGAGAACACAAAACGTGGTAAACGAACAAGATGATGTTATAAACATTGAAATTTAACTCCCTATGGTTTCTGGTTACCAGTTTGATATTGGTGAGCTCTTTTTTCGGGTGGTTTGATTCCCCTTGACACACGACAAAATATTCGTTTGATTGTGACCGCCGTCCACAACTAAAAAAGACACAACACAATCCAAAACAGTGAGAGATCTCTCTGGGAGGAACACACCAAAACGAAATACCCGAAGATTTTTTTGAATCTATATTATGTCTAGATGTGATGTGGGACTGTAGTCGAACTACTTCACATTTAAATGGTCAATGGGGGCATAAATTGCCCGAGAATTTGTTGTTTAATAAAAAATTTATAAACAAGAAACGCAATGATGATTGGCTCTCCCGCGTCTTTGATACTTATCTCAAATGCAACGCTTCGAAGTGTAAAAAGGTGATGGCGTTTCGGATCATTACACGGAATTTTACACTCTCGATTAGCATATTTGTTGTGTCTTTTCGCTTTGTCTTAATACTGTGACACGTCTTTATGATTATTATTTATATTATTTTTATTCATCCAAATTCCTGATATTTATTCATGGATGCATTAAGGCGGTGGGGTGCGTATATGTTGGCATTTTGATTTTGATTTTTTATATTCCAAAAATTAACTTTAACCAGCAATCATGCATTTGCGCAACAGGCAGCAAAAAAGGCGGCAATAACAAAACGGCAATTTCAATAAACACTCGAAAAATGTTGCAACTGGAAAATATATAACCACGATTCCAAACGGAGGTCTCACAAATTATAATGAACACAAATTGGCCAAATTGGCGTGGTGTAATCTGCAGACAGCGGACACGAGGCTGCATATACCAAAAATATATGACGTGATTACCTGCATCATCTCTCGCACCTTATATGTTGTGCGAGGCGACGACCCATGCCAAACGAAATCGAAACTCATTTCTTCTTCTTGTGCGCATGTTCTGTTTCAACTTCCATCCCAGATATCCCAAGTAGAAACAAAAGGTCGCGGACTCGCAGTGAAATTAAAATGCATTGAAGCTGCGCTGACCAGACGTACGTACCCACAACAATCCACGTTGTATTTTGAGTACGCGCATATCATCATCAGCATAATGTTGTTGTGTCTAAAATAGTATGAGACTATACATGCTCGTCTGCCCATCAACCATCCGCAGTATGCGCATCAGTCCTACTGCATATGGCGGACGTGCGCGGTTAAAACGAAAATGGGCTTGACCGCAAAACAGCCTCCGTCGGATTTGCTTCATTGAACCAATACCAATTTCAAATTCCCGCTTGATGTGTGTTGTATGTGGCAGCAACGTTTTGCCCGGTGCTTCATCCGATAAACCGCTGCTCTTCGTCTACTCGTTTTTTAATCTTTTTTTTTTTTTTTAAGGCTATCCAACAAACTGGCAACTACACACAGTGGTGCCTTTCATGGACTGATGTACACAGCATCGTTACAGATGACTGACGCATTATTTATTGTCGATCTTTATGTTTCATGTTGTGTACAGTTTTGTGTTGTTTCGACGGTTGTATAGCCATGGCTATTTTGTACACTCGCCCAATGTGCCTTGTTTTTTTTATTTATTCCTAACTAACTACACAATATATTATATTATGGTTGGTCTTTATCCGCGAACATATGCAGCCACATAGTGCTTCATTTAGCTGTTTTGTGTGCGCGCCTTTTTGTTCGCAATTGACTATGCCAGGCCTGAAAGTCTTGCGATGTCGGACTTCTAACGGGTTTACACATTGCTAGGCACCACTCTAGGCAACATACCATGCTTGTATATCGATTTGTAAGAATCACGGATGCTGACTTGAATCGAATCTGTACGTTTTCTTCGTTTTGATTTGTTTTGTCTATTTTTTTAGTGCTCCTCTCCGGCGTGCTATTTCGTGTGGTGGCAAAGCTGCATTATTGTGCTTTTGCAGTGCATGGTGCGCCAAGTAAAACGCTTGAACTGGTAGCCCTTGGGTGCAAATGGATGTGGTGCTTTGGGTGATTGAGTGTCGGTACTTTTATTGGTTGCGCGCGTTTTGTGTTCAGATGTGGAGCATTAGGTGTGATTTCTTGATGTAAGCTTGCAGGGCATTTACAATAGTTAATGTAAAGACATTTCCTAATGGTTTCATAATCATGTTGCGGTTTCGCCTACTGGTTTGCGTTGTTCTCTGGAGGCTCGGTTTTCATTGATTTAATGGCTTAAGTCATGGATTCGGTTCTGTGAAATGTAGTAACGGTGTAGATTTATTGCAAAAAAAAGGTCCAGTTTTCTTTTTACTACGTACATTAAAACAGTGCACAATAAAGTGGAAATTTTATTGAAATTCCATCCCTTGTATAATGCATTGGCATCCTGAGGACAAAACACCAAATATTACAACCCCCTTTCTTTAAACAAAAATCACTTGCTTTTACAAAAGCATAAAAGTACATAAAAATTACATTATTATTACAACAATCAAACAAACAAAAGTGGGCTACTAAAAATAATTGTCTACAAAATAAAACCACATAAGTTGTGCAACTTGATGGTGGCAAACATAGTCTACGATGAAGGGTGTGTTAGGCCTAAAATGAATATGTCTACTAAAAACGCCTACAGGACAATAAATCCATTGTTCCCATTGTGCAGAGTTATACAAACGGGCCCCCGAGAGTACCGCAAAGGAAGAGCCCATAGAGTTCTCGCTGAGTTTATAACATTATGCTTGTTTGTCATGCTACCAGGAAATGTTTATGCACTTTCAAGTTCGTGCTGTTCTGGTACTGGGTTGTATGATATATTATGTTGTATAATGCAAACAGTTAGATGTCTTGCTTCTTGTTGTCTCTCCCTTTAATATTAAAATATTATTACTGAAGTTATTATTACATTTGTCGTGTCGGGAGCTGGCCGATTCAAAAACTGTATACCTATATAATTGTGTATGTGGATGACGATGCGACTGCCTCTTGTTCAAAAGGGACCGCACAGTTATTGGCCTGTGCGAGCAGATTAACTGCACGCACCCACAACAATGAAATAAATGTGTACTACAGGAAAACGAACATGAAACATAATCGACGTGTACAATGCCACCGATATCCGACAGTGGTAACGAAAAAAAGAGGAACCACTAAAGGAGGAAGTGAATGTGTAAATAGCAGCAGTTGTCACATAATTAGCTTGAGTTTACACTAAGTGGTAAATTACAGGGAAGAACGTCAACGACAAATGGTTTCGCCATAATTGGGTAGTTTTGGAAGTGCAATTTTGTGTTAGTTTTTCATGTCATCATTTTGTAAATACGCACGCTTTTTGTTATTGCTCATCATTTATGTAAAATACGTATACGAGTATTTATAATAGTTTTCACATCCCACTTTTGAGGCTCAATTTTCTATATTCAAATTAGTAAATATTGGGGTTAAACGGAGTCTGCTAATTTTGGTAGTTATTTGTGTTTAGAGGTGTTCCCTTTTCCTTAACAATTTGCTTGTTGAATAAATTATATTGAGTGGTTTTGAGGGTGCGATGATTGTGGACAAAAGTATATTAATTGTGTAGAATTTGTAATAGTGCAAGTGACATCGTATTGTTCACAATTTAAAAGAAATCTTTAATCCAGGGTGTGCGACGTAAATGCTGATGGAAATATAAAGTATATTCGATTCGTTAAACATGAACAAAGCCAATATATCCAAGCATATTGTTAAAAATAAATGAAAAAGTAATTTTCTGCACACACTGGTAACATCCCTTGTCAATTTGACTGTAAGCCAGAGAAGTCTCTGATCCTTGTCCTGTGCTGATATAAATGTAATTCTCATAAAATGCTGGTGACGCAGCATGAGAATGGAAACAACGCGTTGTCTTGTGGACAGATAACGGGGGTGGGTTGATACTGATGATGAGAAGTCTGGTGTATATTGAGGATAAATGGAAGCTGTATGTACTTTGATCTTGTTAAATGTTAAATATACATACCTTGTATTATATAAAGAGATAAGAGGGAAATATTGGACGAGATAAATGTTTTGTTTGCGCAATTCTAAATATTTGATTTGACTTTTTTGTTTGGCTTCGCAAATAGAATAAACTCCATCACAAGGCTTGTGAGTTAGGGTCGAGTATTTTCTATTGATTGGTTTCATCTTTATATAGTTTCTTTTTTTCTTTGTCGCACATTTCCACAACGATTTTGTTAACTTTTTGCTTTGAATTTACGTTTATAAAATTTGATTTTGTGTAAGCGCATGAATCGCCGTCGGCTATTTGAGCATGCGGATTGCGGAAAAGCTATTTGAAGTCACTAAAAATGTTATTGGCTCAATGGCTTCAATTTTATTTTTGCTTTGTACAAAAGTTTTTTTTTTGTCCAGAAGATTTGTTAGTGTAGGGAATTAATGCAATTTTAAATTTCGTGAATCAGTGCGCGTGGTATTTTTATGGAAGTTATAAAAACATTTTTTGATGAAAATGTTAAATCGATTTGAATTACGAAAAATTTGTTTTTGATTTAAAATATTACCCTATTCTTTAGTGAAATGTCATTTTAAATAGGTCTTTTACTACCATTTTATGTAGCAACAAAGTTGCGTGGGAAATTGACTTTACATTATTCCAGCTATGCCACTCGCGCCAGGATTGTTCTTAGAACCTATCGGCAAGCATAAAGGCAATACCCTTCTTCCTAATTTGTCGAAAACGCTTATTCACGAAGGAATCATTAACTCAAGAGCGTTTCAAAGAGCAAAAAAAAACAACAATAGACCAGAAAAATAGTTACATTCACACAAAGCATAAACGAAAGTGAAAAACTACACATATTCCATGAAACATTAATATTCCTTTCACCTCCATATTGATACATAAACTTTTAACACGCACATTATGCCCACCTATTCACGTATTATATTCTGAAATCATCCCGAAACTGGTCAATACGTCATGTGTTTTCATTTGGAACAACTGCCAACTGCTGTTGGTTGCCGATAAACCATTGCGGTACCCAGTGCACACTGCACACACTGCAGGGAAGTCGGTGGTGGTTGGTGTGGCCATTTAAAGTTGTTCCCATTTTCAGCTTTGTTATCCAGACATACAATAAAATAAAATATGGATGGGTATGTGCCAAGCGAGAGCATTGATTTTCATTCGTTACGCCACGGGTTCTGCCGTTTTGTTTTATCTCAATTCATAAGTTTAAAAGGACAAAGCGCGATCTGCGAACGTAAATATAATATAAACAACTCGTCGATGCTGCAGCATCTTCAAAATCGTACATTTTATATAAACTTATACGTGTACTCGTGTGTTTTCTGTTGTTCGCCGTCAATGATATTTAATACGCCTATATATGAAAAATAAATCTATATAGTCAGTTTTTTCCCAAGTTGAATATTTTTACTTTTATAAGACGTAACAACCACAAGAAACAAAGGCAACATACACAACAAATGCCGAAAAGAAGCACAGGCATATTAATAATATGTTTGAAAGAACCACCCGAATTTACCATGGCGTCCCACATACGTGAACTGTACTACATCATGACTTTGCATAAAAAAATTTGATCGAGTTTTCGTGTTGAAATATTACGTTTAAAACATGCGTACCCTAAACATGCTGAAGCATAAAAGGCCAACCTCCTTACTTCATTTTGTGTGCGCACAATGTCTGTTGTTTTTTATGTGCAAAATATTGACTTTTTTTGGGTACGTTATATATTTATTGTTTAATGTTATCGGCTTATGAGTATAATTAAAGGGATGTATGAAAGAGCTTCCTCTTTTAGCATCAACAAAAATTGACGTGTAAAAATAAAAAGCAATTAAAGGATTGAGTGTCATAATATTTATGGGTCATTAATGTCTCCAAAGTCTATAATGTTTTCACAAAAAAGTGTACAAATCAAATAAACTTTGAATTTAAAGTCTCGTAAAACCACAAATGTAATTCCTCCCTCCTTAACTAGATCACACCACAAAAGACGCTTCCACACAATGACTCACATTTTCTTTGTCATTTCATGGTCTCCATACTCCTTTCAAATCTCCAAATTTACAAGCAAATGAACAAAAAACAGAACAATATCACGCAATAGTTTTTGCAGACATAATGTTGGGCACCATATTCTCGACCATTTGACCGGTATATCTGCCACCATTCAGCCTTTTCCGACCACATAAATGTGTACTAAAGTGGAATTCTTTTGCGCCGACGACAAGCAACAAAAAGCTAACGCACATTAAACTCGCCACACAAATTGTGGTTGTCCATTCTATTTGACAACAAGGCCGTTTAGCGCTTCGAAGAACCAACAAAGCGTCGTGCTTAACTTACATAGTTTATTGTGTAGATAAGGAAACGATGACAACGGCGCACACATAACAAAACGGTGCTCTCTGCGGCCGGCACATATATACGAGAACTATCATTAAAAGCTAAACGAAACCTCAAATTGCAAATATGGCGGTGAATATACTGAAAGGCGTATTATAATACTGCAGTACGCGGAATAGCGATGTATTTTATTGCACTTGAAATAAAATGCAGCGAAAAAGCATAAACAAATACGATAAGATAATGACACAAACGTGTGAATCCACCTACGACGGGGGCTAACACAACGTGATTGCTTCAATGGTTGGGTATAATGATCAGAAGAAATTTGATACTCTATTAATGTTGCGACATATATATAGTTTTTAAAAGGTGGTGCCTTTTAATTTTGTTATCTCCTATTTTTAGTTTAAATTTTTTGTAAAAACGATTTGCGAAATACTGTTTCGTTTCAACAAAAACCCAAGATTATACTCAATAACAACAAAAAACTACACACACCAATGATTTACTAACCAACCTGTCATGTAATTTTTATAAATGACCATAATATTATGTTTTTATTCAACATCTTACACATAAGGCAACCAAGCGCCCATTGTGCAGCATGTGAATTGTGCCGATGAATAATGAGAAGCACCTCGCATCAAATCGAACTATAATTTATTTCATCACGCTTACAATTACTTCATATTTGTCAATATGTTGAAATTGTCAGCATCCCGTGGCTCATCACGTCATATTTTAGACAATACTTTTATAAACTACCTGCTACCCACTGTTATTGAAATACTGTATCCCTCTGTGCCACGGTAATTAAGTGGGGTGGCGTCACATGTATACAAATTCGTAGGGTGGTGATGAAACGGCACAGCCTCGAGTAACTAATAAGCCACATTGTATTTTTCACAAAATCGAACAGATTTAAAGGGCGGACACGTCAACAACTGTCACATTGTAACGATTTTAATATTTCACCCCAAAAACAAAACGAAGAACCCAGAAAATATTAGTCCCCGGGTTTGAAGCCTCACTCGATTCCAATTTATTATCATCTCAATCGACCCATACAAAAGAAAGAATACTGCCAGACTATTATAAATCGAGTTGTGTGACCACCCGCTGATCGCACAAGCAGAGACCCATTATACTTTCACGCATCAAACCAAATGCCGCAAATGATCACCACCTATTTAAGAGAATTCTCTAAACCGTATACAGCCAAAGTTATACCATCATTTTTGGATATAATTTCGTTAACAAGGCAACAAATGTCTGCACACTGTGTGGATAATAACATAATATTTATGTGCTCGCGATCCCAATTTTAATATTTTAATGAAAGTGGAAGAGTTGTTGGAAGTTGAGTGGCGTCATAGGGCTCACAAGCACCATCTGTAGAGCAGAGTCATTGATGAGTTCTATGTGTGACAGAAGTGTTATTTTAGTGCCATAAGGTTTTCCAATTTTCTACAAATTATTATTACAATACAAACATGAAATATGCAGGACTTAAGATCCTGAAATATTAAATAGGGGAAGGAAGGATTTGCCCAGCTATTGAGCCAATTAAATTAGAATCATCTAAAGAGCATAAGTGTGAGTTGTATGTCAGAGTAATGCGGTGGATTTATATTGAAGCGATTAAATTTGGAAATCATTTTGACTGCTTAGAAAATTGATTTATATCCGAAAATAATTTGTTATTCTTAATTTTCATAACTTAAATCAGGATAAATATAGAATTTCCAAACCGAATATTTAAGTTTTTACATTTAAAATCAATTTGTTCCATTTTAATTGATTCACAACTTAAATATTGACGAACTGAGTATATTTCTAAATGTATCAATAAACACTCAAAAAAACTACTCAAACTCTTTTTGATATTCTTATTGTAATTATAAAGTTTTGAATAAATTCGCAGTCTTAATTCCAATGCTCATTTTAAGCAAATCTATTTATTGCAATTCGTCATAGGAGTGTTAAGAAAAAAACAATATGACAAGTTATAATACTCCTAAGAAGGATGCATTAAATTTTAATAGCGTTGTCAAAGCAACCCCTTTGCCATTAATGTCAATTAAATCATTAAAACATTAATGGGCTACCCAAATGTTAATCCACATTGAATATGCTTTTTAGAAGATGTATTTTTTGTTATGCCAATTGGTTATATTTTGAAGCTCGTTAAATTGTGGCTTCAGCCAATTCCAAAAAGCCACACATTGTTATTAAGATCGTTAAATTTTGGCCAAACTTATCGAAATCAGTCGAATACGTATTTCCTTTCAAAATCGAGACGTGTCAGAATTATACCGCATTGTTCTGCTAAATGCGGATCTGTTTTGCCTCAGGCTCTAGACCGAATCCTCAAGATTTTGCGGCCGATGTTCGTATTATATGCTTTTCATTTACTGCGCGAAATCGACCTACCTTTCAGAAAATGTTCAAAAGTGGATGACTAATTTGCATATTTCGCATTCAATGAATTTGGAGAGTAACTAGTTACGAGCTGAATGCATTTGGGGCGGGTCAGACCATACATCACATATGTGTGTTAGATGCAAGCGCTGCATTTAAGCAAGCGCATGTTTAACCTTCTCAAAGGCTATTAAAGTAGAAAACACTGCTTTATGAGCACACACTCGTTCCTATCCCGATGTGATGCAATTAAATTTTGAGCAAATACTGCGTGCCTAATCGGCTTTATGTGGTGTGAATAACTGCGGAATGGAGATTTTTTTTTTAATAGTTTCTTTACTGCTTTTAAATGTGCACAACACCTTTCTCAAATCTCAAGCAATGAGACTTCAATACGAAATCGACTGACAATGCAAAAAAAAAAATGCATTATGAATGTTGAATAATTTTTCTTCGGAATTGTTGTCATAAATACCTATTTAATGTGTTATTTTATTTCTTTATAATATTGACATTTTTATGAATTTTTATTACCTACATATTTATGTATTGTTGAAAACAATATACGAAAAAAAAATTTGCAAATAATCATCGTATTTAATTGATTAGCATGTGACATTAAGTATTGTGGGTGGCTTCTTGAAATAAATAATCAATTATCTGCATAAAAGTTGGATAAAAGCACATTTTCAATAATTCATTTCTCAAGTGAAATTAACATTAAACGACAAGGGCAAATAAAATTTACGATTGTTTAAAATAAAAAGAATGACGTGATGCGAAATAATTATGTTCTGCGCCAAAACTGGCACAAATCTCTATACACATTAAGTTAATTTAGATAAGTTGAATGAATTTATAAAACTATAATTCCCTTATGTCTTTGTTTCAGGTGTGGTTTCAAAACAAACGGTCGAAAGAGCGTCGACTGAAACAACTGACGAGTATGGGTCGCGGTCCATTCTTTGGTGGTGCCCGCAAAATGCGCGGATTCCCCATGAACCTGTCACCAGGCGGTCTCGATGATGGCCCACCTGGTTTTCCGTACTTTGCTGCCGATGGCAAATTCGAATTTGGCTACGGCGGCCCGCCATTCCATCCGCATGACGGTCCATTCTTTCCGGGTCATCCGGGTGCAGGACCAATGCCATTTAACGCACCAGGTAATTATCAATTCCTTGACTGACATGTTCGCGTCCCAGTTTAGTATGTGAATGAAGGCTCTAATCGAATTAACCCAAGGTTTGTTACTGTTTACCTCAGGAGGACCGATGGATCACAGTGGACCAATACCTATGGTGAATGAGTTTGCTGGGATGACGCCAGATGGAAATTTCATGAGTCAACCGGGTCCGGGACAGGGCGCAGGCAATGGTGGAGGTCCGGATCACATATTGGGCGGACCGCGTGGTGGTTCACCAGAGTTCATGAGTTCGGGAAATTTCTCCGAACCGCAAAACATGCAAAACGAAGGACTAGTGTGGTAAATGTGGACATTCAAATTATTGATGTACTCCTGCCACATACAGAAGTTCGTGAAAGTTGGTTGCCGCAATCAATATACTACTTGTGATTTTAATGGGGTGGGAAATTTTAAGCAAAAGGCGATAGATGTTTATGTTTATGTTTAGAAATTTTAATGATATTTGTATTCTCGTACATTGTGAATGTAAAACAGCCAAGTGAAATTATTTTGTGTTTTTAATTAACAAGCACGGTTAAACGTTTTTAATGGTGTGACTGCTTTCAAGAAATAGAAGCAGCCTCAAATCCAGCTTGTGTGCAACCAGAATGCATTTGACTTGATATCATAGAAATGGTCTAACTATATTAATTGTTTATTTATTTTAAAATTTAGGTTTATTATAGTCTTGAATAAGCTGGCCACATTTATTGGGCATGCAATTAACTAATTGTAAAAAGAGACGACTTCATTCGTTACAAACGTGTGTTAGTGGAGCAAGAAAACTGTATAAATTAAATTAATTTAACGTAATTAGCTGTATTAAGAAAATAATGTAAATAAAGTAACAGTATATGATGATATGGATGGACTTTTTAACATTTGTTTAATTTCAGAAATTTTAATTCTAAGGAGAAACCATTTCTTTAAAGATTTTCATTTATTTTTGGTAGGAATTCATTGGTTTAGGTGAAAATATTCAAAATAGGGACTTTTAGTTTATCTGATTTTTGCCCTAGTGCTTGAAATATTTATCCCCATAAACGATTGTTCCAGAACTTACACTCAATTTTTTTCTAGGATTTATTATAGGAATAATAGGATTTTGTTTTTCAATTGACGTGGATTTAAAGGTAACCATAAAAAAATTACAATTCTTCTTCATCAAGGCCTAGGTACAGAGAGAGTTAAAAGAAGCTTCAGCGTTATAAAATGTGATAATTCAGTTCAAGAAGGTGATATCTCGATTTGTTATTGGGAAATGATATGATAAGCAATATTATTTCTGTTCAATGTCAGAATCTTTCTAATAATAATGATTTTAATAGTAAAATTCTTGTATGCGTAGTTCTTCTAATCCTAAACGCCTCAACTGATTTTTAATTTTGTGTTCATGGGATCACCTGAAAGGTTCGTATATTCTAACCAAATTTGTTTCAATTTTTTTTTTAGATGTAAAAACATAGAGTCCCAAATTTTCAGCCTCCGAGCACCTTTAAATATTTCTTGATACAATAAATTATCAATTGCGGACAAAAAATGAGTATTTGTTTGGAAAAAAATTTGCCTACTACGATAGTTTGTGAGTTTGGCCCGTCGGGATATTAATTTGACGGGATTTTAGCCGGGAATTCGTGTTACGGATTTTGGCTGACAAGATTTTGGCCCATAGGGCTTTAGCTGTGTTCCAAATTATAATAAATTCATTTCGACATTTATTATTAATTAGGTTAGATTTAAGAGATCCATCTTTATTTAAAATTTTGTTATTCAATATTTTCAAGCACAAAAAATAAAATAAAATAATTTATTTCACAAATTGAAATGTGCTGTGGCGGCACAAAATTCGCTGGGTCTCATAGTAATTTTACAATAATTAAGAACACGTTTTAAATGCATTTTTAAATTTTATAGTTGCAATGGAACTGAGAAAAGACATGACATGTGTAACATCAATTAAACTTTTAAACAACATTATAGCTGTAATACTATATATACTTATATAATAGCACCCAATAAAATGAAGAAAGCAAACAAAAACACCATAATCAAAATCGATGAATTTTATTTGGACCTTCATTGCACAAAACTAGAAAAGGGGAGTTCTTTATTGCACTTTAGAGGTAATAATTTTAATGTGCTTCGGAACTCGAATGCATCGCATAGGAATCGTCCCTTTGTGCAACATAATATAGTCGATCCTTTGACGTGTAATTGCCGGTCATCTAAATTGTGCTCTGTGTGTGCACGAACAACGCGCGAACATCATCTGGCCAAACGCTTAAGGGTGAGTACACTATTTATGCGATACACAATTTTCCTGCAGAATCCTGTACAGGAGTTGGGGTTGGTACTATGCTGCGTGCTACAGTTTTTGCAACATATTATCAAGCCTGTGCCGTGTTCGCATTGAACAGATGCTTCGTGTACGTTATGGGCATACACATAAAGGGATGCAATTTCACCCCTCACCAAACACCATGCATACATAGTGCACCTAGTTGTATTTGGCTACAAAACAATTTTTCACTGTCGTGTTCGCACGTATTTTATGCGCCCATATGAAGGAAGTATTAACGCCAGTGGTTCGCTGTACGTAAATGCACTATGGAAGCAAGCACTTGTCTCGATGCGGCCAAGGTAATGAATCGCTTTTGCTTGGCAAGCAGTCATGGTGTTCATATATGTAGAATAAACCCAACCACGGCATTACAGTTCAGGCATATTTGAGGCATGGTGCGGTTCAAGATTGAAGGGGTGTATTAGGTTATCGGTGGTGGTCATATTGGTCGAGTTTTGGGGTGAAGGTTTTTTGTTTTTTTTTTTGTTTTTTCCCATGTTGCACGTCAGCGGCGCACAGTTGTTTGATATTTCGTTGACAGCTTAAATGTGTGTACAGAAACTGTGTCTAGCAATAGACACGCGGAGTAATTCGATGAATTACAGTGTGCATGAAGTGGCGGCGAAATGGGGTGGTTAATGTTTTTCTTACATGTTTTCTTTGGATAATTCTATGACTCCATCAAATATTCAGTGGTTTCGTTACCTTTATGTAATCAATAAGGGTGCAATAGTTTGGGATTATTTGCTACGTCAATTGACTGACATTCATGAATTGATTGTTGTGTCGGATGGAAAGGGTTGGTTTGTATTGACACGCACAATTTTTTCATCGTGTTCTTTATTTGTGATCACACATGTTTGAAAAATATGAATTCAATTACAAAATGTTTGTAATTGAGTAAAAAAAAATATTGCAGGTAGGCAGAGGAGTGATTTTATTAGAAACTGAACTGACTTTTATTAGAATAATGTAGAGCATAATAATTGTGGAACTCGGAGCAAAAGGTTAAATTAAAGATTGGTCTCTAAGAAGTAAAAATATGACCTTAAATTTTCAGATTTTGTCCTTAAAATAATCATAAAGTTTCTTTCTTTTCGGGTGCTTCGATAATGTGAAAGAAAAATTACAAGAAACAATTCAAGGTTTAGTGTAACCTTTAATTTTTACGTTTTGAAATTGAAATGTTCGGCAATTTTTTTTTTGTATTATATTTATTTAGTTCACTTAAGCACAAGAACGAACTTTCCGTGAATAATTCTTAATAGTCAAACATGCAAATATCTTGAGCGAATGAGAAATATATCCGCAACGAATTCTCTCTGTTCATTTGAACTGCTACATTAAAAAATCCCATACACAAATACCTTTTCACAGCTGAGCAACCATAAAGAATGCGGCTGATCCCTGAATATAATTCAGTACACCCACCAATAAATTCTACAATGAAAAAATGCATGTTACCAAACATTCTCAATTATTTACGCAGTGATTTAATTTCCACAAGGACCCGCTTTATACACCCTGCCCAAATAACCACCCTCTATGCGATCTTATGCGCCGCTATAAATGTGTAATAAAATCATGAAAGTCATTGTAAACATGAATAACTATTTATTAAGTGTACATATACGTACATTGTACAATGTATTCATTTTGGGCACAAGTGCTACGTTAAAGAACCAACCTGACACATCATACATATCGCTCCCAAACTGAGTCAGAGGGATGACAAGTAATGTGTGTGTGTACGTTTGAATTGTGTACATGGCATGCTTGCCGTTTGAGGGTGATTTTGAAAAATGTCCCAGTGGGAGTTAACTGATGCACCGGGGTCGCTCTTTGTTTAGACGAGCTATTTCCTATTTTGCTTTGTGATGGGATTTGTCAAATACAGCGCATCTGCTATCTGCTCTAGGCTTTCTTCAGCACTGCACATACAAATATGTATACACACCCACCCTCATTCCATAATTTTGTTGATGTTCGCCCAACAAGTTTGTGAGTTGCTTTTTATTATACTCCTTGTTTGTATGATGTTTTTTTAAAGACACCATACTGTGAGATAATATGTAAAGAAGGTACTTTAATACTCATTCATTATGTCATATAAAAACGGATTTACTTTAACGCGTTTTCAAGATTTAATGTCAATTATGGCGTAAACGGTTATGTGCTTGTGCTTGCTAAAAATAAATTGTTCAATAACAAATATTTACTTTTTGATACAATGAGTACTTTTGAAAATGCGCTTGAAGTGCGTTTTCCCGATAAAAATCCACCCCAATAAGAACGCGGTTGTACGGGCTCACTCAAACATCAAATATCGCTTCTCAATTCCATACCGTTTAGATTATTGTGTACTATTTTCATGTGCGCTGAACGCACACTCTAACCCTCCCCAAGGAGTTACAATCCACTCCATTCTGTTGGTTCCATTCGATGAACATTTCACTGTGTGTATGCGAGTGTACCCTTCTTAAATGTTTGCGATCGCATGTGCCGACTTATGTGTAGCAGGGATGATTCCGACACACAGCCTTAACTTCACTCAATTACAAATAAATTGCAGGAAAATTAGCGGTCCCTAATAACCATGTTTTCTCAGTGCTAATCCAATTTTGGTATTGCAATTGAATCATTTGGCGAGATTATTTGATTTTATTGTTGCAGATTTCCGGGAACGTGCACTGCACTTGGGTGGTATTTGTAAATAATTAAGAATAGCTTACTTGGACCTCCGCGTTCCAAAGCGGTATGCGACTTTATAGCCTGAGTATCGCCATAGACACATAAAAATTGCCTAGCGCCATGCACACTTATTTCCGTATTGCAGACAATATTGAGTCAGGCGGTGTCGTGCCATAAAAATAACTTCGATGGTAATTGTAAGAAAACGGAATGCTTTTATGTGGAAAATTGTGTCTGCAATTTTATTGGTTGCAATTTGATAGGTTTCTGTATGCAGAACAACAGGAGTTCACGTAAATGTTAAATTCTGTTATTGAAATAAATTTAAATGCTCTTTAAATCCAAAAGACTGCATGCACTATTGTTCTGAAGTTACAGTTTTTTAACACTGAATAGAAAAGTTCATAGGGCAAAGTTCAACTTAAAATATGTGGCGCCATGCTCGAGATAAAATTGGTACAATATGCTATAGGTTAACGATATTAGTGCAATAAATAAAATGTTTTTGAACGAAATTTAATTTTCTGGTTATAAAATTTGAATAAAATTGTGATCTTACACAATCATTATAAGATGATCTTTGTAATGAATGTGAAAGATCACAATTTTATTCAAATTTTATAACCAGGAAATTCATTGCACAAAGTTTAAAAATTTTAAAGTTTAAAGTTGCAAAACGTCAAGACTTTGCATTTTCAGCAAACAAACGTTTTCACAAGACAAAAATAGGGATTTTTTTTATGTCTCCATTGCCAACGAAGGACGAAAACTTGATAGACGCAGACACATTTCACACAAAATCCATGGAAAACTTTTGAAGCGATTTTCACATCCTATATTCGAGCGCACACTGCTCGCCATAAATATTGTATTTCTTTGGGTGGTATAAAAGGGATTGCGTGATAAACAAAACTCAAACGAAAGGATACTCGAAAACCAACAGGCAACTAAAATGTGTATTCGTGCTGGCGCTGGATGCCAATCACATGAGCGTATTGCGCCCATTCTACAAACATCCTCAATTTTCACAAGCTTATAATATACAATGTGGGGAAATGAAAAAGACATGGAAAAGTGCACAAAGCAGACATTCAGACAGTTCAACTGTACGCCACAAAACGCAAGTTATGAGTTTTAAATGGAGATTGATCGATTGTTTCTTATGCTATGTGCTCGTATCTTTAAGTTGAATGATGGCTGGGGCCGATATCATGGTAGGGGGTGGAGTGGTTTAGTTTCTTTGGGCGAACTAACTTTGTGAATAATTAAATAAATATGGTCGATGTGTGAGAGTTTGTATGTGATAATAGCGGTAGTGTATTATTCTGATTAAAATGATTGGGCGTAAGTGTGCTTGATGTTTGTTTGTTTGTTGGTTTTGTGGAGTCGATGCGATGGTGTATTTGTAGGTCATCCCTTACTATATCTGATCGTTTGAAGTTTACTTACGGCTTTTCAGTTATATGTCTTGAGGAAAATGACGTAAGCTATTATTTATGTATTAATTATTATATAATATACGAAAAGTGGTCTATAAAAAAATGTATGTCTGGAAGATGTATCTTTGATGAAGATGAAACTTTGACGTTATGCTTAATTTTAGATTTTTCAAAGACGGTGTTTTATAATAAAAAAAAATTTACAATCATTTCAAGGTAAAAATCTAAAAACTCAAGAACAAGCTATATATCTCAGAAACCATCCTTGTATTTAATCTTTTTGTTCTTTGAGTTCTAAAATTAAAAAATTTAATATTTTTTACCTCGGTCTACGATGTACGAGGTTGTAATAAATTCACACCACGCTCTCACTGCGAAGAAGTTTTTTTTGTACCATTAAAAAAAAGGAAATTAATTATATAAAATATTTTGTATAGAATTCAATCGATTTAAATATAAAATACTACTGCAGCATTAGCACATCTTCAATTATTATTTTTTGCCAATAAAAATGCAATCAATTTAATTGCAAGCAAAGGTTCCTCCCTTGAGCTCACTGTTTGAAGTAATAACGCAATTACATAAATACATGTATTAACCGCATACAGCTCAAACCCCACACCCTCTAGAAGTGGACCAATTTTCAAATTATCCATATTGCCTGTAGACTTCTGCCAAATATGAATTTCAAATGAGCTGCAAAGCGAAAAGGGGCAACAATTCTGTAACGAATTTTTCCATTTTCTGCAAGATTGCAGTTTTTCCAATGTAGGTACTTGCTTCAAAAAAAAAATTGCTTTACGAATACCTAGCACATAAACGCTTTCAGGATTGGATATACAATGCACGGTCGCCCTGTTTGTGAGCTTCATCTATGCATATATTTATTAATATTACGGGGAGATGTATTCCTGTGTTGAAATGAACTTAGGAAGAAACGTTTTTGCCTACCCCCATTCGCACGTACATACATACATTTTATCCTCCCCTTCACATTTCTTTTCTCGCACATTTTCCATTGGTTTTTATCGCAAAAGCCCCCAGGGTGAAAAATTGTTTTCTTCTTGTTTTAATGTGAATGTGTGTGTTTGTTACAGATAAATTGAGGAGCATTTTGGTTGGTTTACTTTAAAAATAAATGGAAGGGTATGCACATTGAGTATGAGGATTACAAAATAAAAATCATCCATTTTATTATTATTTTCGTAAAATGTGGAAGAAACTATAATAAATACTGTACAGTTTTCTTTTGCATCTCTACAGAATGCGTGTGAAAGTTTTTACGATTTCTGAAACTTTTTTATGTGCACATAAATAGAGCAATGGAGAATGATGGTGGGGTACTCTATTACGTATAGCTACGGTATATAACTATGTACGCTTTTCGTGAGCCAAAGAATGTAATGACATGAAGAAAGGACATTGCAGTGTTTATAGAGTTAATCAAAGAATAAATTGACGTTCCCTGGGAAATGACGAAACTCATAAGAAATTGCGATAGTTGGGTGTATTTACTTTTCATTGCGAGACATTTAAAGTTTATATAACTGCAGCCATATTGAAGAAGATGTGTTGTAAGGTGAAACCTTTAAGATTAAATATTAGCATACAATGGGAAGTTTAATGAAAACTTTTTATATTTTTAATTAAAACTTCTGTCAATATTATACAAGGAGAAGTGGTTTTAAAAACTTTGTTTAAAATATATTAAAAATTGATTATATTATGCCTACACATTAACACATTCTGTCTGGAAAAAAATTGTTTTTCTTTTAAAATTCATATTACAAAGCAATTTACAAATACTGTACATTTATTTCTTGATCAAAGTCTCACTCCTTAAGTACATATTTTAGCAATACCAATTTTCGGCACGTGCGTGCTTTGCCTGCCACAAAACGTCACTCCCATGGAATTGGCCATGTCTTAAAAATGTCACCTATTTTGTGTGTGCACATCAGACAGGAAATCAACTCGTCGTATCACCCGTTGTTCATCGTGTTCCCATCAAAAGCATGCACTATTTGCGAAGTTCAGCGTACAGCTACCAAACGTTAAAAAAATTTCGTTTCCCTTCTAAATATTTATTTGCATATATTCTCTGAAATTTCCAACAGTGAACAGTGCAGGGTACCTCCAACAATCATGTGGCGCACAAAATAAAGAACCTCAAGTGACAGATCAATTAGCATTCTCGAAATATTTCTCCAAATAGTGACAGTGGCAGCTAATTTTTCATATTTCATGAAATCTCATTTTTCTCATTCAAAATTTACTTTTGTTTGCTTTGGGCTCGCGCGAACGTACTCGCATGTATCAAATGGATGTGTAAGTTTGAATACAAAAGTAGCCAACTATATACGTTCAGATACTCGTGTAGAACAAACAAAAATGTACCAACATTATAGCACATTTAGTATACGTCTGAAGAGTAAATTTTTTTTTATTTGGAATATTATGTTAAAGCGCACACCAAAATGAAACAAATCAAGCAAAAAAGCGAAACTTAAAATATTTAACACACGCCAATCAAACGTCTACCGAGTTCTGAATACGAGTATGTTGTAAATAATGTTGGGTGGAAGCAATTTAACATAGTTTGCGAATTGCAACATGTCAGCTTTTATATGGTGCATGAACATTGTTGTGGTATACTTAAATAAACAAACAACACAACTCAAAAAATATTTAGAATTATAAAAAAAAAACATAACAAAAAAATTTTTTTTTTAAACAAGAGGAAAAAGATACTACCAAAAATGTGGCGCTGTAATTCCTCATGCTAAATGCAAATTGGCACTAAATTAATTGTAACCATACATGAAAGCACCATTACGCTCACCTCACGCATGCACACACGAGTGAAAAACATTTCCCATGCAACTTTTCAGCGCTGATTCATGAGAAATTTGAACGCCCAATTAAAAAATTGAATTTATGGATATCACCAACGCCGGAACCAGTTTCACTTCGGCCAGTACGTGTAACGAGCGATAGAGCAAAAATGCACGTGACGCTGCCATCAATCTTAAATCGCCGTAGTTCGCAGCACAAGAATTGAAAATGGTAATACGTACTACGATGAAAAATGGTGAAATGGGTGATAAATAACGCGAAAACAACACCCACAACATGACATGCATACGGTCGACCCCTTCAACACGGTCGCGACAATGTCGTCTATGAGATTGCGACATGTAATGGCACATATAATATTTTGGGTTAGGGCTATGTGTGATGGGAGTTGTTGCATTCAACCCTTTGTGTTTCTGACTGTGAAGTTAAATTTTATTAGTTGTCTTTTAAGTATTCATGTAAAGGTTTGATGAAACGATTTATAATAATGTCACTAAAAAAGTGTCAACGCCTCTACTTTCTATTATATACAGAAACACATATTTGAAAATATTACGAAATATTATAATAAATGATAATTCATCTTAAATTATATGTACTTTTTTTACTGAGGCATGAAAAATATGACTTTGAATTGATCATTCTTTCAATACACTTTATTTTATTGAGATTTGTAATAATGTAGAATGTACAATATGTATGTTTTAGAAGAAAGAGTTTCTCAATTACTTTCATTACGAAATTATTACCTTGATTTTTCATATTTTTAGCTTGAAATTTCAAAAAGTTTTCTTATCTTATTGATCTTCAATGCGAAAATAACGTACAAAAAAATTAAAAAATTCACAAACTATTTTGCGATAAAGTATGGAATGGCTTTGGGATCGACTATCGAGTAATTAAAAGATGAAATCAAAACAAAAATATAAGAAATTTTTATTAAGCGTTCCTTTTTAATTATTATTTTACTTATCTAGGGAAACACCAAAAACAAGCTTTTTCATACCACTTACTAGGTCTTTTAAAATGTAAATTTGCCGCATTACAGTTACCTTAAGTAATATTCAAGCCATACTTCTGATTAGTAAAGCTCAAACACACGCTTTTGATTATCAAAACTATACATAGTTAAAACCCAAACTTTTAACGAACAATTCTGCTCAATTTGGTATATCAAAACAAAACTTCCATAAACACAAAACCATATTCGTATCCATATACACAAAACCCCTAAGTCTCCCAGTCTATATACTTCTTCTATATACTCGTCTCTACACAACACTGAAATTCATGTTATGCTACGACAAGCCCAAAAGAGTCGAGTTACACGCCAAATAACGATAGATGATGACTATGAAACAAAACAACAATTCAAGCATCCCTTTTCTGTTAATGAAGCGATTTAAATGCATGGCACGGGAATTGGGATTGTGCGTTTTCTGCGCTCGACGCGCTCATTGTCCTGACACACATACTGATGAAATATTTTATGTTCATCGTACAAAAGCATGTTTTCGTGGAAGTAATCGTGTGTGCCCTCGTCCTCCGTATCTTTATTGGAAGTTGTGTATGCATGAATAAAGAATAAAATACACATACAAGAATCAGGCAATGAATGGAGGAGCTGGTTGGAGGCAACCTCGGAACCGAATTAGCACGGACTATGCATGCATATTGGATTCAATGAATATTGTAGCCACTCTGTACACAAACATAAGCTTGAGTGGTTGGGTCCCTTTATCGATCTCTTTTATTCGTGATCTCAATTAAAATATCAACAGCGCAAATGTTGCTGAACCTTTATTTCTCTGTCGATATTGGTGGGCAGAAAATGATATTTCATGCGATATTAATTACCAATATGTGCGAAGCAAAATGCGGTTGCTGTTGTTTTGCGTTTCAGAATAAAAATAAACTTAGTTACAAAAAAATTGGTTTCGGCAAAATATGCCTTGAATGATAATTTTTTGTCAAAAAAAAAGAAAACGCAGTTTATCATCAGCGTACTTTGTTTTTATGAGAAGACTCTTAAGATTAGCATTTGCGGCAGGAGAGACTCTTGGAAGTGGCAGACTGTGCTGAATAAATAAATTAAAGTGGATTACAATTTATATTCATTGTCTTTTGACGGTACGCGATGGTTTTTAAAGATTGGATCATCTTAATGGGGTTTTCATTGCACTTTTATTCGGTTCATACGAAAGTCTGTATAAGGTACTGTTATTTAGGTATACGATACATTTTTTGACGAGAATACTTTTTGTATCAGAAAAATGCAACTAACAACCATTCAAAATTCCCCTCTTACATCACATAAATCCCAAATAAAGTTAATTTTTCTGGTTACTCTTTATTGATTGCCTTTTGTTAAATATTTCTAAAAGTTAAAAAATTCTTATCAATAAATTCTTGGATAAACTCTACAATGGTAATTGAACCCTCCTTGTACAAAAAACATATAATTAAAGTGTAATTTCATTAATAAATTAATGAAACGTTCTCGTACATTATGTACAACGCACATAAAAGCTCCATTTAAAATACGCATCGAACCTCTGCAACATTTTATTAAATAATCAACGCATTTTGAGTGCCAAATAAACAAAGTGCATGCATACAAAAACGGGAAGTATGTAATATGCATCATGAGCCCATCCAAAATGACTGACTAAAGGAATGCGTAATGCCCTATAGTAACAATATCGGGGCTAGCAAAGTTGCAGCAAAATTTGTCCATTTTTGCAAACGTTAAAAGGCATAAAGAATGAAACGAAAATATAGTCTCACTAATCATAAATGGAAATGTGAACATTTTTAATTTAAAAACAAAAACATTTTGTATCTCACCCCTCCCATTTCCGTTGGGCAGAACGAAAAATGCGTCCTTCCGACCAGACGACCAAACATACGCAGCGCAGACAAGTCCTATATAAAGCAACAGCAACATACACACAAATCCTAATCAAAAGTGCCTGCGTGTTATCTCATTTGTTAGTCACGTGGCCTTTAATGCCATGATATTTTTATCGGAAGAGCTCGCGTCTTTGTACTGCCTTCTCATCCAACCACTTTATGTTTTATGTGTCGGATAAGCCTTTTTTTCGGCTTCTTTCACCCCCTTATATGTATAATACAATACATAGAGTCCCATGTTTGCTTTTTGCCCCGGTTTATGCATGCGAATTTATATTGAGGCATTCCACAATCCACATCCTTCTACACACACCGACCGTGGTACAGACGCATTTCATTGTGTAACGTACGCATATATTGAATACGGAATATGCTGATAAAAGTGAGAATAAATGATTCAGGCATACCAGAATGGAAAAGGGTGGTTGCCTGATTTAAATTTAAATGGTTACTTCTTTGACGTGTGCGAGATTAGATGCATAAATTGTGCTGGTTGATGTGTTGCTTTGGTCTTTGTATTGTATGTTGTTAGTTTTGATTGTATACGATTCATGTGAAAGACGATCAGTGTCGTAGAGTTGTCTTTCATCTGGAAGTAAAGAAATGTGGAGAAATCTTAGGAGGAATTAAAAAAAGAGTTATGGAAAAATTTATAAATTAAATCAAATATTAATTATTAAAAATATTTTTTATGTAAAAAATATTATTTTAATACTAAAATTAAAATTAGCAATTTTTTGTGACGATTAAAAAAATATCAATTAATGTCGACTATATTTGACTAAATTAACTAAATCACTTATGCACTTGAAATGTCGCTTCACTTTACCTGTACTAAAGTTCTAAAACAACTAACTATCCTACACTGCTTCCTATAATTTCAATGTTTTTTAAACTTGTGTAACGAAAATTCCCGAAAGATAAAAATTAACATTGACCATTACCGAACCCAAAGACCAAAGGTCCAAATATTTTGTCAAAACTCAGGATTAACCGCCCATGAAAAAATGATTAATTAAAGCTGACATAGAGTTCAATTCGACCTGACGGAAAACCCGACAAGACGAATAGTGTATACGAAGAAGTGGCGCCCACCCACAAAATGCTTTTTTATTTGTTTAAAATGTTGTGTTTTAAAGAGATTTCTGACATCAGAATTTTAGTGCTTCTCGATTTTGCCTATATTGTTGGCAGTTGGCACCTATCAAGAGTTTCAATAAAACAGACATATTGCCATCCATCCTCTCCATAGCCCATAGGTCACATCAGTTCGTTGGTGCACCAGCTACATGCATAATATGCAATGTACATTATACGGTCTACCTAAAGGCCTTCTACAATATGTACGTGTTGGGTGTACTTAAATCTGTATTCCACATTATATGTATATTATATGGCATGTATAAATTGAGATGAGGAAAGTATCTCGAGAGGTAGCAGCTCTGGTGGATGTATACCAGATATATTATATACACTGAATATTCCCTTCCTGAAATTTGTTTTAGAATACCATTTCGCAGAATGAAGAAGCGGTTTGAGATAACAGGTTTCATGAAGCTTACTTGGATTCTAAGGGAGACACTCAAGTGTGGCGCAGACTCACTTCAATGATACTAAAGTTCATGTACAGTTGTACAGTACCTGGACATTTTGTTATACGTTTGAATCAGAAAGTATAGGTTTGGAGAATATATTGTATTTTTTAAATTTAAAAATTCGTAAAACTCTTATATTGGTCTTGTCCAATAACGTATTAAAGCTTAATCGAAAGGCAATGATTAAAACTGTTACGAAGCTTGCTCACAAAAAACAATTTTGTTTTTAAATGTGCTTTCTCTGTTGAGCGCATTCCATAGCAACAATCCCGACATTCAAAATCTCGACCTATTTATACCAAGAGCCGAAATCCCGATGGGCCAAAATCGAAAACATTAACGTAAGGAAGAGCCCACCTAGTCCGAGTCCTGAGTAAATATTTTAAGAAACTTGCTAAATTATGTACTATGTTTTTGTTAATATCACTGTGTAATGTGTTGTTACTCATTTATCTAAAACGTCAATAAACTATCGGTCAAATATAATAAATGATAATTATAAGCCAAACTGAGAAAACGAAATCTCCTAAAATTCATTTGAAAGTTTAAAATTCAAAGTGTGGCTATTTTTAGCAAAATAAAAAATAAACACTTTTCAATTTTTTAAATTTCATTTTATAAATGGAAATATTGAAGCAGTATTTGATTCTATTAAAATGGCAGGGAACTGTATTCAAAGAGACAACTGTTTTTCCCTAAATCCCATAGTGTGTGTGGCTGCCTCGTTGTGAATGGAACCAGAGTGTTATTTGCCAGGGTGGGTTGTTTAATGGGTGGTTTGTGTATGAAGCAGTAACGTAACGGTATATAGATAATACGAAATCGGTATTTGTGTTAGGTAACTTTTTAAAGGTGCACCATTCTGATTTATTTGAAAAATATTCAAAAATATCTGGTAAATATTGTTTCGATATAATGGTTTTGATTTTTTTTTGAAAATACATATAATACTTCATATTTTTACATGACACCAAAGAGTTAATAAAACGTTATTAAAACATTTAAATAACAGCATAATTGATATCCCAAAAATATCTGCATTAAAATTAAATGCGGCGCACCGAAAATAAAAAATCAATGATCACGTCTGCCTCCAACGAGATCTATCATCAATCGTTTAACATAATCCGCCCACGACACTTATAAATATTTATGCTGAAATAATAAGGTAAGTTTTCATCACACGCTCATAAAGGCAATAAACATTTTACCGAGCATGTGTATACGAGCGTAACATGTACTTGTTGATGACGAGCGCCAGGGGGGAGGGAAAAATCGCCGCGCATACGGATTGCTTTGTTGTGCACCAACAACAACCCGTAGATTTCAAAGGCTTAAACTCGATATAAACATCTTATCTGAGATGGATATTCCACATGGGAGGAAGAAGAAAACAGTAAAACGAATAAAATACTGAAACGATTGAGTGAAAAAAAATCATGAATGAGACATTAAGGCACTACACCCATTTTTTTGTGTTTGTCTCCTTACACATTATGTGAATCGTTAAAGAGCTCTTCCCAAGTTGTATGAATATCCATCTTGCTTCGTATCATTTGCTGATTGATCATCGCTGATTTGACTGAGTAGTTTTCTCCTCACCCAAATTTTATTGGTATACGTACTACTCCCAATTCCCGTGCCAGTTCACAATAATTTACATGTTCAGCTACCGGATATGAATATCGCATTAATTTTCTGTTGATTTATTCGGTTATAACTTATACACGTATTTATTTAAAATATAATTGTTCTTGCGTGTGCTGCCTACCCCCCGGCACCAGTTGACGCGTCCCGTCGATCCGAGAGTGATCTGCATTGTGTGCCCCCGTCAATGGCTACATTCAATCTGCATGTCAATTGTGGTGTGTGGTGTAATGCATTGTCTGCTTGCGGAGACATATTATAATAATGATAGTCAATATGTGAAGATAACAAATTTGTTTTTATGGGAGGCTGCAGGTTTAAACCGCGCACACCAAAATGTATGATGAGTTCGAAATATCATTTTGAAAGGTACTGAATTATTAATTTGTAATATTTTAATATTTTTTGGTGGCCTTTCATCTGGCTACAGCTTCTGTTTGCTTTTAGTATTCTGATGAGCCATTGTTGTATCTGATTGTCACGATTTCTGTGGATTTTATTCTTGTGTTTATTTCTTTTTCAATTTGTCAACAATAAATTGCGTTGGCGTGTCCTGTAAGCTGCTTGCAAGAACTATGTACATTAAATAATAATTTTTAGTGAGATTTTTTTTTGAGATTTGTAGATTGTTTGGATATTGTTCAACTGATTGAAGTGTTGCATTCAGATTGGTACTAACTATTAAATACAAACCAAAAAAAGACAATTGTTTTCCGACGTGACAAATCTTTTCAGACTAAAGATGCGATTTTTTAGTGGCTTTAAACAAATTGGAGAACGTGCACGATGTGCTTAATGGCCATTTAGTGTTGATTACAATTTTTAAACATTTTGAATTTACTCGTTTTTGCAATAGACATTAATTGTAATTGAATTTTTTAAATAAATGCATATTTAGTTAAGAACTTGATTAAATTTTAAATTATAAAGTTAACGTTATTAGAAAATAATTTACTTTAATTGCTAAACGTTTTTAAATAACTTTGAAAACGTAATTAGTAAATACGTGAATAAGAACGTATAGATCCGGCATCTTTGATGACTAACTGAATTAACCAATTTTTATAACAACAACATTTTAATGATTGTTTAAAATTTAAAATGGTGTTACTTTGTATCGAGATAGCCGTCGAATAAAGTTCAAAATAAGAAATTTCCAAAACAATTTGAGAACAGCACTTTTGTAGGAAATTTAAAAGACGTGTATTTTACAATCAACCATTGATCAAAATATAGATTGATCCTGAAATACAAAATAATTTGTTTATAACCTTTTAGATTGTTGCATCTCAAACATATCGTCTCCTCTACAGAAAATGCTTTAACATTTTGCAGGTGACTACTATATAGTTTCATAATACCTCCTGCTGCCGGCACCAGGTTTTAAAATTTCTTCAGCCCATGATGGTCATTGAAACAAAGAGCATCCCGTTTCCACCCTTTCAGTGTGCCCTTACAGTTTACAATATATTGATAATAGTCACCCAATAAGTTCCGGCCTTATATAGCCGCATCCAATTCGACGATCAGCAGCAGCTGGAGTAGTCAGCATATTATTAGGCAATTTTGAGCGATTTTCTAAAGTATATACACCGAGTCCTCGTCGTTGTTATGGCGTTTATATCGGAAATTAGCTTTAATATTGGCCGAAGACACAACAAGACATAATCAGGCTGCAGTGCACGCTGAAATGAGTGTCCATAATCTTCGGGGAGGATGTACTTAAAAGTTATTGTAGGTATATGTATGAGTGCAGATTAAAATTGGCAACAAAATCACGTACCGAAGTAATGGCACTGTGAATGCGTGCATTTGGCTACAGGTAATTGTTTCTGCTGCACCGAAGTGTAGCTTGAATGGGCCATGAACTTCCCATCCCAATTATATTGATTTTCTTATTCTGCAGCTAGGCTCTAGGTTTAGTGCAGTTTAAAGAAGCTTTACTGCTGCTCAAAATTATTATAGGATGTGGATACAGAGACCCACGATTCAGTAATTACGGCCGCGTATATATAGAGTCAATGTGATCGTCTAGGTTGCTGCATTGTGTGCAGCTGCATGTAACATCGATTTTGTGATCAAGCACAGAAATCTGGATGAACAAACAACGTATAAAGATTTGATTTGCGGATCAAAGATCATATTGTTCATTTAGATTCATGAAAGAGTGCATAGCATCGGCTTCAGCTCCTAGATAAATTTAACGAACTTTTGATGAGAACTGTTAGGATCAGTAAATGCTGACGACATGCCTGAACACAACGAATAGATTTGTGTTACGTAAGTATAAAGAAACAAAATTTATTTTTATGAAACAGGAAAAACAACAAAACGTCTTCCGTCATTCCTTCGTTTGCCATTTTCTTTCCATGCGGAATTATAATTTAGCACAATATGTATCCATACTTCGACATAATTCGAGTATTAAACATAAATACAGGACATAAAGGGCAAAACGAAAAAATCGATAGATAATATCCAATTTCCTGCAATTTTGGATGTGTGTATTTTGAAGAAGCGCAGTGAAAGAAACTCAAACCCGCAACTTTGGTAAAATTATAACAATAAAAATCAACAAAAGAAGTCGACCCCCTTATAGCTTCAGCGATTAAAGTCCACAAACCCGTCAAATTAGTTGTGGCGCATCACATTTTGATAGCCGAAACCGTTTATCCGCTCGCCGAGGCGGCACGGCCGTCTCTGTTTTTCCCAAGTATGTATTTTGACATAAATATTGTATATAAAATATGCGCTGGTAAGGCCTCTTCCTCCTTAATATATTAAACAAGGAGCGAATAAATATTTCCAATGAAAACCATATGATAACCGAAAAATGATTGCTAATAGGGTTAATTGGCCGATTGTCCACATATTATAAAGATGAGCCAACCCAAACAACGTTGCACGTATTGCCATGGGGTTCACACAGGTTCTTAATGTGCTGGCAGTAATTATAGGTGGGTCTGTACGCTTGGTTATTTGCCGAACGCTCACCACAGCTATAATTATCGATAATAATATTATTTGGAATCATAAATGTGATCATAAGAGCATATAATTAGAGGCGAAATGATAGCTCTGTTGTGTTAACAGCATTTATTGTGGTGGCTGCTGTTTCTGCTTCCTGGCCATGTGCGAGGAGTATAAGTTCGAACTGTATCCGCCTTTAACTCAACCTATATATTGTCATTGCGAACATCATGCGCTTAATAATGCAAGCGCCACGTCTAACAAATGTTGTGGTCAAATAAAACTTTAAAAAGTAACAACACGTCATGAGGAATTTATATAAATATATATGTCAGTATAATATGCTGAACGAGCTTTTTCTTAGCTTGAGGCATTCTTGTGAACCTTCTATTATATAAATACTTAACTGAGAGAACGGTGCCGCGATGATTGCGTGCAAACGCAACCTATTATTAAAACATTACCATTAACACTCATATAACGTCCATTAAATGGTTAGACAATATTTCCATTAAAATATTCTTCGTATATTTGATTTACAGATGCAGTTAGAACAGTGAGGATTATATTTTTTGCAATAGATTTGTTAATTATAGTATAACTAACTTATTACTAAATTGCGCCTAATTTAAAAACATTTTAAGTTTATTAACTAATGTTGACTCAATTGTATAATGTATTACGAAGTGACGTGATTCGACGTGCGAGAAAACTTGAAGTATAAATATTAATTATTTCGTTACTTTGTTATGAAATTGGCCCTTTCCGCGTATCATTAATTTGAAAAGTATAATTTTAATTGAAACTATTTCGGTTTTAATTTTTATGATATCTACTTTTAACATTAACAAAAATGTAAATAACTTACTAACATATGGGAGTTATAAATTTAACTCAAAAATAAAAATTGTTCAGGAACCGAATTTTTACTCAAAAAATATTGGAAGAATTTTCTCAAATGTCATATATTATGATTGTGTCAGTGACGCTATAACTTGAGGATGGCTAAACCATTTCATGATTTTATATTGATTTTATTTATTTTCGACGTCTTCGTCGCGTTTGCGTCAAAGAAATATTCAGGAGAGTCCACTGACAAGCCAGAAAATGACAAAATAAGTTGTCTTCTGATTAGGACCAAAATATCGACCGAAATGAGCCAGTACAACTAGTGATGTATAAAATAAATTTTGGGTAAAATGATTTCTTTCACATTACTTAATATAGTTGCCCATAACTCATAAGATACAACACAAACGCTGAGATTTTCGAGATCTAAACATTGAACTCCATCAAAAATACATATTTTCTGAACAAATTAACAACACTAAAAACATTGTTATCAACTATTCATAAACTTTACTCTTTTGCACCAGGTCGTAATACATTCAAACGCCGTCCTCCTTGCAATGTAGTTACTCGTTGCGATCATGTAGACTTACATTTATTGATGAAATTGAAACGCAACGTATATTTTCTTTTAAATTTAATCTCTACTAACACGACCACTAACGATTGCAATCACAACCAGCAGCTAGTCTTGAAGTTGCTGAAAGTTATTTCAAATTATTTTGTCCTCCACCCCAATCTTATCAATACATGAATTTCGCGCTGCATTGCAATTATTAATTACCAACACCTGTGATCACAAACAGTACCTATCTCTGAATAGCATGCTTGTGCGAATATGAAGCAGCGCGAATGCGAAACATTAATGTCCAGCCTCTTAAGACTATAGAGTAGCATAATTTGTGCTGGTATACGATGTAACTACTGTAATATAATATAGTTAAGTCATCTATCACTCGTTGAGCTTTCGTGTTACCCCGTCTCCATTCTCTAACTCTTACAGAAATATAATGTGGCCGTTAATTATTAGAGAACATAAATTCTAACAATGCCACATGTCGGAATTTCGCGTATGCTGCATAAGCAAATAAAGTAAATAAATAATATCCATTTTTATCTTATCTTGATGTCAGAGTCAAGAGAAACTCCTTCGCAATCTTGACGTTGTGTACAAATGTCTATAACGAAGAGTGCAGAGCTTTTTGTGAGCACCTCTTTTTCATTTATATACGACCCCAAGGGCATATATAGATTTTAGTATTCCGACTTTGTTCGGAAAAAAAAAAAATATCAAAAAAATTCTTTTAGATTACTGTAGGATTAAATAATATAAGAAAACTTGCAGAACACTTCAAGGTCAAATTTTGAAAACTCAAGGTCAAATTTTTTATACCTCAGAAATCTTTAACATCAAAAAAAAAAAAAAATAATTCACGTTATTGTAGGATTAAATAAGATAGGAAAACTTGCTGAGCATTTCAAGGTCAAATTTTAAGAACTCAAGGTCACATTTTTATAATGAAAATATGTAATTCAAATACTGTGTGTGTTATGATGTTCCACAATATTGATAATCTCAATAAAAGTACCAATTTTAGACAAAAATCAAGGTCAAAACTCAGAAATTTCGAGGTCCCATTTTCCATATATCCGAAAGGCGTATATAACTTCACACCTCGCTCTCCCTGCGATTTATTTTTTTGCAGTGTGCGCGCCTTTATGCAGTTTACAAATAAAAACGAAAACTATAAGTGCACTTTTATTCGTTTCATTTCACGATAAAGTCACGATATTTAATATGACCTACGCTACCTAAAAAAGGCGTTGACCATAAGTCGGTGTTTTGTGCATTTATCGTGCATTCGTTGCCCCAACTATATGGATGTATTAAAAATAAGATGGAGATGCATCGCGTCAGTAACATATTATTTGTATATTGCCAGCAACAAACATGCACAATGTAACGCACAAGAACCAGTAATTAATATATACTTGCATCGGGGATGCATGGACTTTGTGCAACGGACAAAAATACCTTCCAACATATAAAAGCTATGCACATTGCATGTATACATGATACACTGCAGCAGCCAACAATGTGCACATAATCTACGTGTAAGCGAACAATTACGTGTGGTGCATAAATACGTGAACATATATAGAGTAGCCTGAGAATATAAACGAGCACGAAAATTATAGTCCCACTTCGCATGTGCAAAAGCCGATTGTTGCAGGGAGCGCGCGAGTTTTTCCGCTTTGATTTGCTTATGGCAGAGTACGCTCCAGTATTATGCTTGTTTGCGAATCCATAAAACTGCAACATACTCGTATAGCGGCTAAATGCGGCCGCAGTAAAGATGTACCAAAGTGCTTGTGTAAAGTTCGATCTTTCGTAAATGTCTGTGGCAACAACATCCATCCGCATGCGCGCGACGCGGTGTGCACATTGCGGGTTTAATCGCGCGCAGTGGCTAATACACGCCATCTTTAAGCTTGCACATTACAACAAATGGTCCATTAACAATATATTGGTATCTGGCAAAATAATAACATCAGGGCTTTAATGTCTAGATGCAGCATCGCAGCGCCTGCATTAATAATGCAGCTTACACGTTCATGCACATTTTGGGATGATTTCCGTGTCGTCTTATCGCGCAGATTTTGCGAAACAATATGCATTCCTTCCACTCAATTGAACAATTAGACATTGTGCGCAACATAACATGTTATTAGCTGTTCATTTATTTTTGAGAGTATCAGGATTTGCCCTCATTGTTGTTTCATATTGTACAATTCAATTGCATATCGAATGCATGGTCAGATGAAAGTACACTGCAGCGCTTAAATGGGGGGTCATAATCATTTGACTTGTTTTGTGATATTATTATATGCAGATAAAATTGATGATAAACGATTAAATAGATTACGTTTTACAAAAAAAGCAATAATTGTAACTCGCTTAAAAACAATTTCAATTCGCTTTAAATTAAAATTTAATTTTACCTGTACGAGAAGATGCATTTATTTTATAGTTGATTTCATTTTTATCAGAGTTCGGTTACTCCATTTTTTCGAAACAAAAAAAAAATTCAGAAATTAGATTTTAAATAATTACAAAGCCTTTTTTCAAGGTGAAACAATTTGTTCAAATTGTCTACACACATTACAATCTCGGACATAATTTTCGCAACATCAAGTAACTTAAACAGCACATCTTCTTATGCAGAATAATTTCATAGTAACGCACAAAAATCCCTTGTCTGAATCGTCACTATATAATTTGGCTAAGGATTCTATACATTATCATTGCAATTTGCAATAATATCGATTACTCATTGTTCATTTGGCGGCTGCATTCGATGAACTTTCCAATAGCAAATAGTAAAACACACCGCACAAAAACACTGACAAAATACGCTTCTTTAATGTGCATTGTCAAAAGTCACACATGCGAAATGAGATCTGTTTTGATAGGCAGCTATATTATACGGCAAATAATTATGTTTAGACATTATATGTAGGGAGCCGTTGAGCCTTTTCAATGTTGAGGTCGATGAAAGTGTGAATGCACAATGTGATTTGGTGGCGAAAACATTATCCAACATTGCCTAAGCTGTGAGGACACCCAGAAAAGGGATGAAAAACATGATGCGAGTTGCGACACATCTGAAATGATAATCCTGTACCGTTAACACCAAACAACCCTCAATATCAAAATGTTTTCTATATATATTGTATACATCTCTTAAAAAAATATATGTGTAGGTAACTGTTATATTGTTGCTTCAAGGACATAATGTAGAGCGTTGAGGCTGTTTAAGCCCGAGGGTAATTGTATTTGGACTGTAAGTGATATCAAGGAACTACGTGTTTTATCGCAACTGTTTATTTATATTATATTCCTTTTTTGTCCTGCGTTTAATACCGTTGCATCTATTTATTTTGTTTAAGGATCCATGGTGTGATTCACACGCAAGCAACAATGTTTTGATAGGTGTTGGATTCTTTTTCGATGGTTTTTTTTTTTTTTTTTGAGCGACAATTGAAATAACGTCACCATTGTTGTTGAGATAATTAAACATTTAGTGCAGTAAATTGCGGTGAGATTAATGAAATAAATTTGCAATAAATCATAAAACACTTCCCAACTAATCCACGGTAATTATTTAAACTGAACATTATTTCTAATTTATGATAAGCCAATGTTAAAAAAAAATGTGAAAAAATATTATTATAAAAATTAAAGTGGCATTGAATAAAACTGCACATTACCATAAAACAAAACGGGCATATTAATCTTGAATGGAGGCAGTCAGCGCAGCGCAAAATCGACTTTCATTCAAGCGAAACACTGCACAATATGTACGTAGGTATAAAGTTAGAAACCCGCTGCAGATTGCAGAATGCCAAGAACATAAATAACATAATGGTATAAATGAGGAGAAAAATCATGCGAAAGAATCATCCAGCCATCCAGCGAAGGTAGTGCAAAGGCACTTCCAACCTATAGTTAGATAAGAAAATGAACATGACGTTCACCAACCAGTTGCATTTTTCTTTTAGCACCGCCCCTAGTTTCTACTGTGGAGGATGATGACGATGAGTTCGCACCGAGTGCTTCATAAATATACAAAATTGTTATAATATAAGCGGTCGTATAAAATGATACAGCGAAACGCAAGATGTGATGTTGCATAAAAAAGGATATCGCAGATTGAATCAGTTTTGCCGGAAAGAGACCAAGGTGACTTCAATGAATACCATAATTCGTGAGCGATATAAGAATGAGACTCCCGAAGATGGTTTTAAAAGAATTTGAAACGGCATTACTTAGTGATCAATGAATTTTTAAAGCGTAAGTTGATTTAATAGTTGATCATAAAAATATTAAAGAAGTAGAAGGAAGGGTTTCAAGTACTAGTCTACACTGAAATAGTCTGACAAAAATTATTTAGGATTCTCATCTTATAAAGCATTCGTGAGACTTGAACACCTCATCATAGATCTTTCAAATGTTATAGTATTTTTCCTATACTTTAAGATTTCTTTCTCAGATTTATCTTGTCATGTTTATGCACACAAAAATTTCTGCATCATTCCAACAAGTTATAAAGCTACTTCCATCTTTCCACCATAAAAGGCGCGTTTCCTTTTTTCACACAACCTCCACATTTTTTTGCCTCTTTACAGAAAACAGAAATAACCCAAAATATATACATGTTTTGAATATACTGAATGAGTAAAATGAGTCAAGAACAAGCCAGCTGAGTATACAACGATCCCAAATGCACGCGCATGAAAAGCAAAATGAATAAACGGAAATACAAATCTTGAGTAACAAATCTTATATCTTTTGTGATCTTCGTTATATTATTTGTTTGAGCTGGTGCTGTGGGCTTTTGGTGCGCCCTTCCGGCCTATCGAATAAAACTAAATCCCTTAAGTCTGACCCCATCTGCTCTGGAAGCGAAGTGTCGTTTCAAGATAAGCTGCGCTATTCAATATTTGTCACCCCATTTTGCCCGTACTTTTGTTATATTTTGTGTTTGCAGGATGAGGGTGTGTGGGGATTTGTGGTGGTTTTTATACTCGTATGGTATGCCCGCCAATTGAAAGCCCAACTCCCAAAGCGATTATATGGCCATCTTACACACATCAGCTGAAGCAGAAATGGCGTGGGATTAACTTCTGCGTATTGTCTATGCCTTGACATATTTCTGTTTCCTGATATCCTTTTTTTAATATTCTGGGTTTTTTCGTTAACACCATCAATCATTCATTTGCGTAGAAATTTTAAAGGCCCTTTTTTAAAGCTAATTTTAAAAACAAAATTTTTAATTTGGAACTTTAATTTTAATTTTTTCTTAATGTAAATAACAAATTTAAAGAAGTTTACATAAAATATTATTAATGAGATTCTTAGAACAAATTGGGGGTAAAAATTAGAATAACTATGTTTTAAAAATAATACAACAACGTCTTTTCACACATGCAATAAATTTTAATAGAAAATACTTATTCACATAAAGAGAAAACTATTGATAGAGTCATTACTAGCTGTTTCATAAAAAAGTAGCGACCGCCATTTATAAATAAAAAAATAAATGACGGAAAAAAACGCTTTGTAAGAGAGGAAATGCATTAGGCAAAAAAAAAAAAATATCAAAATCAACTCCGGGAGTATGTAAGAGCATAAAGGAAAGTTCGGCACATTAGACGTGATGTGAGTCTAAAGATCTATTTGATTTTAATTTAAAAGGAAAGGTAATCCCATCCAAGTCAATAAGTGCAAGTCAGCGAAATGGTGGCTCCATCGACGCCACTTGCTATAACGTTGTAACGTACAATGTACACCATCATCGACTATATCGTGTAACAGCATAACGCTTTGATTTCGCTCGGCACATATATTCACAGGCATGTAAGACAAGACTGCCAACAATGGAGCACCGAAGACAACAAACAACACAATAAACATTTTGTCTGATAGGAGCACTGAAACAAATAGGTGAAGACGAATCGTTCTTTTTGTACATCAACATAATATTATGTATTGGACGGGTGTATAGAGACTCTCTTTGGTAACACTCCGCAGCGGAACAAATGGGGCCGTGTGTGTTTGACCACCTCCTGGGCCATCCATAATTACTCTTTTTCATGATTTTTGCTTTTATCTATGAGAAACTCTCATTCGTACGGGTAAACTCGAATGCCGCGTTTCTTTGCTCTTGTAACTCGTGGAGCTGCGTTGACTTGTAGGTCGAAGGATGTTTGATTGTAAGGTTTAGGTAACCGCTCATAAAAAATAAAAATGAGGATGGAAATAAATTTTATACTTTCATCACACTCTCAATATTTTACATAGATCATTTGTTTGTTTTCAGTAATAAATCATAATCGTTTTAGATTTGCCGCATTGTGGTGCTTCATTTTATAGTTAATATGAGTACAAACACAAAATGTTGGTCAAAATTTAGTTTTGGTTCATTGGTCTCTGCGAACGGGATGAAAGTCTGAATGAGCAAAACAGTATGACATAACATTTGCGGTTGGATGCCCCGCATCGATCCTATAGAACTTTGTACATTATCTGTCGACAGCGATTAATCTGCAAATCAATCGATGGTTCGAGTTTCCTCTGTTCTGCTTGGCGCGATGTTTCATGGAATCGCACTTGGGACATGAAATTAAAAGACTCAAAACGATAATATCTTTGAAAGGTCAATTGCGCCCACACATGTGGTAACTTGCTGTGCCCAATGACTTGAAGGTTTTTGATTTTTGGCACAATAATAATAATTGTTGTGGTTTTTGTAAATTGTATTCCTAGAAAATTTGAGGTACATTTAAAAAATAACTAAATGCTTTATAACAATTCTTAGAGAATTCACGAATTGTGCCATTATTTTTATTCATAAATATAGCATCCATAATAGTAATTTTAAACTATTTCCCATTTTAAATAAAAACAAACATTTCTCTATGAGTTCTTTGATTGCTTTTAATGAATATAGCTTGAAACTTTTCGTTAAAAATTGAAGAAACTTTAATATAAATCTGGATGAAAAAAATGTTGTCAGATAATTGAATGGAAAGGTCACAAAGTAAACTGCAAAATGCATTTTACATTCTAACATCAACATTTTATTTTACAAAAAATGCACTCTAACGACTTTAAAAGTCATTTTCACATAAAATGAAAAAAAAACTCAGCAAATTGAATTATAAACTCGTCTCGAAAACAAAACAAAAATCCATCAGGCAATAATTGAAAGCACTCTGACCCGAACCAAGTAAACTTTGAAGCTGCAGCAAAAAATGAAAATTTGTTCTATTAAAAACCCATTACACTCTCACGACTAATTTAATCAAAACGGCACTTGTCTACTTCAAAAATCAATAAATTGGCATCAATGGTGCAAAGAAGAACCACTTCAGGCAATAGGAAAGACAAGCAAAAACCGATTAAGGCTGAGTAAGTGAGTTTTCTGCATACAAACTCGTATATAGTGGAAATATTTGATCACGGTGTACTGCCACAACTACCCACCCATATAAGTGGATCTGTACAACGTAACAACACTAAATACACATAATGTTTATAGACAATATATAATATATAGGTACTGTTGTATGGTGAGCTTTTGAATTTGAACCCATAATACACCAATGCTGCACAGGCATTGCCGAGCGGTCCAAAGTATTTATCTACGCGGCTTTTCCTCATTCAAATCGTTTATTATTACAGTGAGAAAATCAATAAGCAATTTTCTAAACAAAACACATCAAGTGTTTGTTGAACACACAAATAAATATCCCAGCAAGCAAGCAGCACAAGAGGGCCGAAGTGCAGCCCCTACAGCATAAAATGTACGTAAATACGAAATTGATATGATGCCGCATGCTTTAGCCCTGCATGCGCTTCGGCATGCAGCTCACAATATTGCTGTGACGTACAAAATGTATATGGCAAGTGTCCCATAATGTAAATCCTTCGCATGGTGTTCCCGCTTCTTGTGCAGAGCATCAAAACTCGAAAGTCCTCTCTGCATATAAATACATTTTGTTTGCAATGTGTAAACACGAACTTGTACAGCACCAGTTGGACCCTTGAAGATGTGTTTTTGGGCGCAAAAACCAATGAGCCACCCCATGTTTATGCCAACAGAGTGAGTTACATTTTACAAGAAATAAATGTTGTTTAACAATCCTATTTTCTGTATAATATACTCAGTTAATTTTATTGCAAGTTGTTTACTTTATACTGTCCTTCTTGAGAGGGAAGTATTTTTAGTGTAATATGGGTTAAGTAAAGTTTTTATTTTCACACGGAAGTTTCCGTATAAAATTCAGTGTGTGTGCGAAAAAATAAACGACAATCCCAATGTGATTGTACGACACTACTTCGCAGGGAAAGCCAGGTGTGAATTTTTATAAGGCTTAACTACAATTTAATAAAGTTATTCTAAAAATTTACCTTGACATGTTTGTGAAATTTTTTTCATTTATGAATCTATCCTTATAGAAATGAAATGGCACAAATCTTTGTTTGACTTCTCCTCAAGAACACCAAAATTAAACAAAATTTGCATGTGTGCTATTCAGGTCGGACCCGTGTTTGATCAATAACTCGACTTTGAAGCATCTCTGAAACTAAAAAGATTCTTATTTTTTTCCTCATATATTTATTATAAAAAATTCATCAAAATCTGTTAAGTAGTTTCTAAGATAAATTAAACGAAAATCACACGTGAAAATGTGCTTATTTTCAATTGTAGTATGCCTTTATTTATCCATTGAATTATTGCGTGAAACAGTTGCTTCAAGATAAGGCCAAACCTTGAGCTGCAAACACAGCATAATTGTAAATATGCATAGTACAATTTAAATAAGTCGTATTCATATATAAGGCTGATTGCTTATTGAGTTGGGGGAAAATAGAGAATAATAAAAGATCATTTTCTTTCATTTTTGCCGCACACAGCAAAATCCTTTTTCATAAAACACAACTATTCAGCAGAAAAAAATTTTGTGAAAGCTCATGTTCATTCATCCAAACTCAAACCCACCAACCACCACTGTGTGGCGCACTCGGCACAAAAGCGTCCTACTCGTTTATTTTTCACACACCCACACACAGACACAATCACAAAAGGAAAACTATAAAATGGCAAATAAATATATTTTACCGGCAGTATTGTTTTGCCACCCCCAGTCCCCACACACACAGGGTGACACAGCTGTAATCGTTTGACTGTGTTCGTGTGCAATATGGCAATATTGTGTGTGCTCCCCCATATTGAGGGGGATTTCAGCAGCACTACTCTGCATGAGTGTCTCCCTTGAGTGTAGGGAATGTTTGCGAAACTTGTTATCTCACACTCCAATGGAATACATAACCAGTGCAACTCGCGCGCTGTGGGAGAGCCAATTCAAAGGGCAAAAAAGGTATTTTATTCACATTGGAGCAATGCTCATGGAAATATATTTACGTACATACAATCGTACATGGGAAGCACTGTGAAACTGTGTGCCGGGAAAAGGTAGATTCGTTTCGTATCGTATGACTTAGTTATGTATATGAAAAATTGGTTGTGGAAATGTGCAACGTACACAAATATTATGCTTAAATAGAAATATCTACTCCAATAACCATTTATACGAGGACACTATTGGGTCACTATTATTTGTATTTTCGTAAAGCTTTAATAAGCTTGGGCTTTTTGTTGTATATATTCATAATTATAAAACGGATTATGCGAATGTAATAATTCTTCTTTTTTTTAGGTTGTTCTGTCAAAATACAATATAAAATATAGAACATGCGAATGTAATTAACCAGGTAGAAAATTCATCGTAGGTAGATCGAGTAAATTTATTAGAATTTAATAATGTAGATTGTAGGGCATAATAGGGTTAAATGAAAGAACAGTTTCTAAAATCTAAATAGAATGCATTGTCTTTATAAGCTACAAAAGTGTGAAAGAATAATTAAAAAAAAATTCGTGGTGTCTTATATATAAATAGTGTAACCTTGAAGTTTTATATTTTGGTCTTGAATTGTGCAGCAAATGTTTTTTTATAATATATAAACCATACTAGTCTGTAATAAACTGGGGTGCAAGTAATTTTCATTAAAACTTCATGTTCCAATTTAATGAAATTTAAGAAAATTTATGTGAAAAAGATTATATTATTAAATCTGTAAATAAATTAAGCTAAATGAGTTTTAATCCCTTGAAATAAATATTTAAAGGGGTAGCGAAGTATTTACATTTTGATTAGCCAACCATTTCAGTAAAAGAAATATTTTAAAACTGATGCAATGTAATTGCCCAATACTTTCAGCGGCCTGTAACTAAGAAACTTTGGGCTTTGCAAATACAGAAAATAAAAATGAAATTTTAAATTACAACACACAAATTTGGGGCGTCACTAGACATCACTTTCCTGGTACACGATCATTAAAATAAACATGACAAAGCCATTTGTTGTTTTAATCAACTCTATACAAATACCAAATGACTTTAATAATAATTATTTAAAAGAAAATGCCGTTAAACATTTACTCCCAAAAACCCCCAAGCCTCATGCGGCACAACTCACAAGTGTGTTTTTCATAATTATAACACCATCAACCTTGTTTCCACACATGACTTTTGATTAAACTAATAACGTCTGCATACCAGCCTTTCCCAATTTGAAAAGTTTATTTACAAGAAACAAATATTATTGGTGCACAATTTCTATACCACAATTGGGATACACAAAAACATGATGCACCATTTGTCACGGTAGCTGTTTCAGCACGTGCCCGTTATTTGCTCGCATTGAGATTGTTCAGCAATTTAGTTACACACAACCATGGTCATAACTCAATGGCAAAAAGGAAAATTTCGTATAAATAAATTTACAAATTACGATATAAAATACGCACACTTATCTATCGCGTGAGGGTTTATATGGATGCTGAAGAAGTTTGTGGGAAAATTGAGGGGGCGTGTGTTGAGTCGGCGTCGAGTATAATTGTTTGTATATGTCATTAAACGGTTGAATGTGTCCTTTATTATAAAATTGGGAGATAATAACAATGTAATTAACAATGCATTTTTCAATATTCATAGAATATATTGAGACATGACCTGATATGAAAAGCATAGAGCGTGTTTTATGGTTACATTTCACTCCAAATTTGTGTTAGATTTCATTTATATGGCTACTAAATTCAAGGAAATATCCGCACTCGAAAGTGCGTTTCTTAAAGCTTCATAGTTCAAATTCGCTGAACTTTGAATATGTGTCAATTTATTTAGTAATAGTAATTAATTTAGGAACACTCGAAATTGATTCAAACAAAAATGAAAAGAGCTACCGTTGTGCCCTTATTCAAATACAATACATTTTACAAATGATATCAAATTGAAATCAGTCACTGTTTCTGCCAATTATTATTCTTACCAGTTACCACACATGAATTTTTCATCAAGCCTTCTATCAAAAGCAATTCAAATTGAATGGCGTTATTAAAATTAGCTTTAAGATCTCAACTTCAGTTGCACAATTGCATATTGTGTTTATTAATTTGTCGCCAAGTTAACTTTAATTTTATAACCTCAAAATCATCCACATCATCAGTGTTCAACCCAATTTTATTAATTTTAATTTTAACCAACCAAAACACTCTTTTTGATATTGCCTAGAAACGGTTATTAGGAAATACACTGGCTGAAACAAATTCGATTTTGTCACAATATAAGTATACATAATTCTTTACATATTAATATACACGTGTTTTAGCAAATCTCTAACATTGTTGTGGAGAATTCGTTCGCCACCCGACGTTTGCAATGCATTATGCAATGCGGCAAGGCTGTCGAAAAATGTCATGGAATTATTCCTCAGAATTTTATCTGTGGAGTGATTTGATGGCCAATTAATAGTCATTTATTGTCATCCCACCTTGACCTACTGGGGCTTAGGTATTGGACGAACAAAAGTTACCGTTCTTGTATTTTGTATTGTTTTTCAGAGTTCCATTTTAAATATAGTTTTGTTCTCAATTTATCTAAACACTATCTGGCCCTGTAAACTCTGTATCGCCCAAAATCGGACGCTGCGTTGTTTTACTCATGACATTGTGTCTATGATAGACTTATTATTTTGAGCGTTTGACAAAGTTTTTTAAGTTGTCCCTTACGTACTGCGTAGACCAAATATGGCATCATTTAACACAATTTCTGAAAGTGTGGAATTTGTGTTGGTTTATCAGGATATGAACACTTTTCGATTGAGTATTTTCTCTTTTTTTTTGCATTTTATTAACGAACGATGGCGGAACACAACAAACAAAATTTGATAAAATTCTGCGGGGGAAAAAAAAGGTGGTGGGGTCGCGATTAATATTTTGCTACATTTAAAGCTGGGAAAAAAGGTGGGGAGGACGCGATGAAATTTTGGGGAGAATTGACTTTGCTATTGGTATTAGTCTTGACTAATATAACTCCAATTATAATTTAATGCTTTAATTAATAAAATTTTAAAAGATTTATTTATTGTTTTAGGAACTATAAAAAAATAATTCGTTTGTTTGATGCGTTTTGTGACAGCACAAAAGGCAGGTGTAGTAGTTCTTAATGCTCCAATTGCAACCACCCTTCCAATTGTTCATGTAAACATAATATATAAGACAAGTGTCGGTAAAACAGAAGCCCACATACAAACTGGCTGTTTCTCCCTTTTGCGACGTCTGCATGATTCATTGCTTCCAGGAGGCTCGATTTTTTATGTCTGTGTCCATTACTCACATTGTACACATTTATTGTGGACTGTGCTGCAGTTATGGAAGACGGATATCACTTTATGGTTGTAATCCTTGTAAACTGTAATGATATTCCTTTGTCTAATAAATTGAACATATTTGGTGAATGAGGCACAAGGGAAAAGTAGAGATTTTTCTTCGATGAAATTATTGGGAAGGGTCGTTGTAATAAATAAAAAATGAGATCAGCCAATTCGTTAAGGAGATGCGGTTTGAAATTACTATTTGTATAGGTCAAGAAAAATCGGTATAGGTTTGAATTTTTTAACAAAATATCCGTGCTCATAATACTTTTAAATGATGTGACAACATAAAACATTAAGGACGAAAAATGCAGGGATCTTTACATTGCCTCAAAAGTTCTTTTAAGAATTGTTTTTGTAGACTCGTTTTTATCAAGTTGCAAAATATATTGTATACAATTATTATATTTAACCCCTGTAGCAGACAGCTACACGCATTTAGCTCACCTACATATGGCACACACACGTACAATTTTCCTTTGTCGATAATATTGTTGAAATTTTGCCAAACCCACTCGACCAAAACAACACAAATTTAAAAGTCATTTAGATTTAATATTATTGCAGCAATGGTACATATGTGGCAATGTTGACACCCCACTATGTCCTTTATGCGCTTCTCCGCAGTGTTGCTCTACTGCACAAATGACATAACCCACACCACACGATAATTCCATCCACCCATTCATTCTTCTCTTTACAACGCAGTGCTATTGCGGTGCTTCAATGTATCAATAAACGCATACAGAAAACATCACCAAAAACACCAGTAAAAAACATCGTTAAAAAAAATATTTTGTGGCAGATGTGTTTTACATTACCCCATATAAACTAGATTGTGATTTGCAAACGCCAGCCCATACATTCGATTGTCAATCAGTTGGTTGGTTAACATCGAGTTAGAGAAATCAATGCGGTATGCGCCTGTATGCATACAGTTGCACCTCGAGCGCATTGATGAAACATACATTTTTGGTGCATCACAATCTGGGCACCAAAATCCAGTTATCTGTCGTGACTTGTACACGGAATCTCCACAGTCGATCCACATACTGTTTGACGTACATCATCAAAACAATATTTGCTGATAACATTCATGTGTCCGTCAATGAATTTCTGCTGGGTGCGTGTTATCTGTTGATGGAGCGTCGTTTTGATCTCGTTGGAATCTGCGTCTGCTATTGTACGCCAAATGCGTGTCAACTGTCGCATGAGATACAATGCCAGACTGCAGCAAGCAGCACGGTTTTACTCCTATGTTGTGTTCTGTCATGCAGAAAATATGCGAACCTGATGCGATAACGTGGAGATGAATTGTACCGCTGGGAAGATTAGGGTCATATTAGGGTCGCTTTTGAGGGAGTTAACGAGGGATGAATGTGAGCAGTGAGTGCGCCCTTGGATGAGATGTACATTTTATGAATACATGTACTTGCTGCTATGTGGCGTTAGAGGAGGGTGCGCTGTTTTATAGTCATGTTTTAAATAAGCCTGTTTTTTTAAAGCTATTCATTAAGGGGTTGAGAACAGGGTTTGAGACCAGTGCGATATCATTGCGCAATCACATTATAATCGTTACTTGTTGTGATTTCTAAATAAATAATGGGCACCTTTATGACGAATGTGTGAGAGTTGTGTGTGTTGTTGTTTTTAATTGCTCTTTAAGTATTGGGGGAAAAATTGGTTTAATTTAAAAATATTTTGTGTTAGCAATTATATCATGTAATAATTATGGTTAACATTTATTGTTTAAACTAAATATGGAATGTACTCAAGAAACATGTTTTTAGCAAAAAATTGTTAATCAAAACTTTTGTTTTTTTAAATTTAATAAATTATTGTACAACAATAAAACACTTCACAATAATTAAAAAGTTAATGACATAGGTAATTTATTTTATTCAGCTTTGCACAGTTTCATTTTATAAATTTTCTAAAAAGCCGTCCTCTACTTTCCCGCCAAAGAAAATAATAATATTAGATTCCAAAACCGACCCATCTGCCCAATAAATTTCACATTATAGTTGCATAATACCCACAAACACAAAAGAACAAGTTATCCATTACACTTGATGCAATTTACAAACAGTTTAATTTGTGTTCAAGAGCCCACTAAATCATTCCGCACATGGAAAGTAGGGAATAGGGATAATATCATGCACGTACCAACTTGATTGACCCTCAACATAACTCGATGAGTTCATCCCTCTTGAGGATGTATCTTACAAACAAATAAAGCGCATCTGTTGTCAAATTGTGTTCGCAGATTTGAAACGAATATGCTGCACAAAGCTAGATTGTTACAAGTGGAATAAATATGTTTTGAAATCGATTAAATGTTGCAGTTTGGCTTAATTCTCTTGTAAAATTTAAATATTTTTAAAATTAGAAAAATTGCAACTTTGAGGATATAACAATTCTCTTTGTTTAGATGCACTATAATAAAAGAAAGAATAATAATATAATATATACTTTCATAATTAATTTAAATTTCAATCCATGGTCAACTTTCTGACCAGCTATTTTATTTTGCGAGCAAAAATGTGCACCACTAAAATGCAGCCCATCAAACATAAACAAAACTGCTAATCGTGAATTACTGACAACTCTGATTTTCCACCCCATATGTTGCAAACAAAACATCAAGCAGTTATAACAAAAACAAAACATTATTCGCTGAAGAGTAACAACAACATATGCAGGCGGCATACGTTGCATTAACGGTGAAACCGTTTTATATAAGAGAGCACAAAGGAAAACACCTTCAAGCGTTTTTTTTCCTGTCCCATACGCGTTGGCATTTCTATTTCAATGTTTATGTTTGGGTTAAAGGGTTTGTACTTTTACCAATAGGAAACCATGCTTAATACTGTTATGTGTCCGTTTTGCTTGGTTTATGTTGGCGTTTTTTATGTTGAACAGACTGCAGATCTCACGAAAGTGTCTTATATAATTGACAAGGAAAAAAAAAGTTCTTTTTTGTATTTAAAACAACAACGATCGTCAAAGAGTTGTAAAAGGGTTTGAGTTTTTATAGAACTTATTTTTGATAGAATGTCTAATATGTTATATTGTCATTTCATTAATTATAATTCACTAGATTTATTTGAATTTCTGGATTTAAACTGATTTTTATTTATTGATTGTGCTTTCTGAAGCGTTTTATTAATGTCATTTATTAGATTTTAATTAATTTTTTTGTTCAAGAAAATGTTAAATGATTGTAGAAATAATTTATATTGTGTAATGTCTGATTTACACTAAATTAATTTATTATAGAATACAACACGTTTATGACCCAAATCTTTAACCATTGCAAAATTGAATGAATGTGTCTTATTTAAATTTGGACATGATTCATGGGTTACCTCATAAAAATTATGCAATACGCGTAGATAATGTGAAATTGTAATTTCAAGCCCAACCTCACAGCATTAGACATTCTGATACGCATAATCGGCCTTTAAATACCTCCCACCCACTCGTGTGCTTATGTGCAACAAGAGCATCACATGCATTGCGATTATATGAAACTTTGAAGGGAGAATTTGAGTATACATCTCAGTTGCAAATGCGTATATAATTCCGATCATCCCTCTTGGGTGTACGAGCCATCGAAGCACGAAATTACTTTGCACGCATAATCCTTCAGATTTGGTTTCCCTGCATCTATTCTATTCATATTTGCGTGTACAGTGTACATCACATTCTATAATTTAAATATAGGCCCTTCAGACGCCATTTTCAATAAATCGCATCATGGGACTTTGGTCCTTTCAAGATAAGTTTCAATTAAGGTGATAAATTAAGCAATATTATTGCAATATCTTAGAAGTTGCATTTCTTAATTATTAATTATTAAATTTCATAAGTCAGAACTCGGAAAGAGTGCGATAGCTTTCACGAAAAGAGTTACATGTATTTTTATTATTGCAGAAAAATATAGAATTTCTCAAAAAAAAAAATTATTACAAATCATCTCTTCTGAATATGAAACTCCCTATTGCTGCACCTTTTCATCAATTCTTCTTGAAGCACAAATTTTAAATCGAAACAGTAAAAAAGCAAATAAGATTTTAATCGCTTTACAAAGGATCACTGCAAACACACACTTACCCAATCACTCAAAGAATTATAAACATTTTCCGCCAATCTTAGTGACAACTCCCTCAAAATTTTTTAACTTACTTATTATTATGCTTAGATTTAGAAATTTGATACACAAATCTGTGCCGCTGCAAAAAACTTTTTTTTGTGTGTCAGCATCCACGAATAATCAAACACCGCGTGTGTGCACGTGGCAGGCACATGGGCACGTGTCGTCACGTGTCACACTGCAGCAGTACGTGTAAGATTAGAACCCGACTGCAGAGTGTCTGCTGCTCCATTGAATGTGTCAGAAGCACTGTGAATTTCTGATAAGACTGAGGCCGTATCTCGTGCGATGTCCTGTTTTTCTAAAAACACCGATAAACATAGCTTGTGCAATTGAACGGCTTCTTTGTTTGCATGTCTAAAGTGATTTTGAGTATTCAACTAAATTGTAATAAAATATTAAGATAGGATGAATGTAGAATGGAATCAATTGCAGTTGGGACGATTGGTTTATGATGTTTCAATATTTTTCTTATAAATGGATGCAATGGAAAATATTCACCTGATTTCTGCAGCTAATTATAAAATAGTTACTATTACCTAACAAGAATACAAAAGAATCCCAATATGGGTGAATATAACCACAAAGTTGCTTGAAAGTCTAGTATTGATTGCGTTTTAGAATGCTTTCTCTATCCTGTGAACAGTCTGCCAATTGCTATGCCTTGTATAAGTAAACTGGACCCCCCCCTCTCCCAAATAAAAATAAGACTCACACCAAAGTCATCCCTTAATCCCTCATATATTAATAACACGGAACTGAAATGAGAAAAACGGCAATGAACCAAACACACAAATAATTCCTAATATAAGTAATCGCCTGAGTTAAGCTCTAGCCTCCAAGGTAGATGAAAATAATGTGTGCTCGAATTCACGAATCTTAATTCAGAAGCTTTGGTAGAGAATGCTTGTTATTTCCATCCGAGACCACACACTAAACAAGAAACTCAAATAAAAGGTTTCCGCACCTAAATCCCTTGCAAGTTGCAACTTCTTCTGGTTTCGACACAACACTCATAGTGTAATGTATTCAGCATATTTCTGCAACACTCTCCTGATCACACTTATGTACATTTAGATATACCGAATATAAACCAAATAAATATGAACACAATCTTCGTGTGAGAGTGTTTCACCTATAACCATCCCTTAAAGCACCACCACCCAAAATACTCATGGCTTCATACCTATATGAATATAGTTATAATATCTGTTGCTTATATACCATCTCCTTGGTCTCTTGGCGTTATTTTCCTATCATTTTTGTTTTGCTCTCTCTATATTTTTTGTGCAGTCGTTTTTATGCCATTGCTTTAACGTACTCAGTATTATTATTCCCATACAGTTTGCCTTCTTAAAGCAAAATGATCTTCTTTTTCCTTGTTTCAGAATACCATTTCTTATGTCGAAATATAAATGTTGGAAGAAGTGGGTTGGCATAACAAGTTTCACAAAGCACACTCACGCTTGAGCGGTGCTTAACGCTACGCCCCTATATAAATATACACTGTAGACTTATATAGGTATACCATCTAACTATATGTATGCCATGACATGTGTTGGCGAGCTATGACATCGTCAACATAGTCCCCATGGTACGTGGAAGATTGTTGTTGAAGGTATATGAATATGCGCTACACGAAGGGGAATATATCCCTTTAGTGCGCCGGGCATGACATAACGTAAAAATACACACAAAACACCAACAACTGGAGCTGTATAAAAAAGCGCCCACTTACAATGCTTGCGCAGAGTTGGGGCCAGGGGGATGAGGTGTAGTGGCAACGATGGGAGCTGATTCTGAAGGAGTGCAGAATGGATATGCAGTTTTCAACAAAGAATCGCGTTTATAAGAAAACGAGAATACAACGGGGTGAGAAGATTTGATGTGCGACATTTCATGGGAAACTGATGAGAACTTTAAGTTGTAAGATAGACGAAAGCGCTTTCCCCGTTTGCTGCACGTCTGGTTTGTATTTATATATTTTTCAGCTTGCTATGTGGGTGATTAAGGGGGGAACTAAAAATAAATTTAATCTGATTTTATCGATTGTCTAAAATTAAGGATGGGATTTGTTTCCCCACAAAGGTTTGTTTATACTTGTTTCTTTTAATTAAATTCAAACTAATATATTTTATTTACATAATATTTTAAAAAGACGAATTAAATTACTTTTATTTAAAAAACATTTAAAGAAGAACATTAAACATTAAATATAAAAAACTGAACTCCAATTAATGATTGCAATCTTTACTCTTCAATGTTCTTATAATCGTATCTACTTAGAATAAATGACCTTAGAAACAATAACGATTTTTAAATAATCATTTTCATCCTTCGACGAAAACCTAATTAACCTAAATTATCTGATTCTGCATCACTTAATCGAAATTAAATTCTTAGAAATGTGGTTATGATTTCATTTGATTGAAATACAATATAATTTACTACACCCCAGTCCTTAATGTTAAACTATATTGTCTTTGAATCTATAAATGTTTAGGGTGGTCTTTACTTTATATTTTGAAGCTATGTAATTTAATTTCATCGAGGTTCGGGTGATTGAAGTATTAATTCCTTTTCCTCAACTTAAATCACTTAATTTTCTAAATGTATTTGTTATATACGAAGTTATGTTTAATATTATTTTTAAATACTCAAAAATTTTTTTTTATATTATTTGAAGTTTTAAAAATAATGTTTTACCCTTTAGAGATAAGATATAAAAAAATAAGGTCACATATTTCATATTTTACATACCCTAAAAAGTAAAAACATGAAATATTTTCGTACGTTTTTCCCATTGTTTCCAGAATTAATTGTTGTAACAATATTTCTTGAATTTCATTAAAAAGTATTGATCAATAAAAAATATTGACAATACCAGTATTGTTTGTTCAAAATTTAAAGTTTTTAATAAAATTAGAAAGATACAGTCAAGGCATTTTTTCATATATATCTCGCAAAATTTCAAATAATAGAACAAAAAAATACAGTCTCAGCCAAACTTTGAATGAATTCTTGTAGATTTCACGAGGTGGCGCCACAAACATAATAGCAAATGTTTGAACCACTACAATAACGCCTGATTGCAGGCAGTAATATTTAGCAATTACTTTAATTCAAATTTCGCACCACCAAAACAGTAACAACTTGTAAACATAAAAACAAGAAGGAACAGTGGATCTATACAAAGATCAACTGCTTAACACAGTAATTTTAGAAAGTGCTTGCTACATACAATTGACTTTCTGGATTTTGTTTTTAAAACAATTTAACAAAAATTGTATTTTTTCATTTAAATTTTATTAAATAAAAGCGATGTACACCCAACTTTCAAGCCCAAATATGATACTCCAGGTTGCAATTGTTTTCTGCTCAAGGTGAAATTTGATAAGTAGACAGCATTGAAAATGAAATGGAATGGACTGTACTCTGTAGTTAGTTAGCCTTTTACTATTAACTATTTGGTACAAAATGTGTGTGGTGTGTGTCTTTAATGTGTTTTGGACATTTTTAAATTACATTGATTGCAAACTCAGCTGTATTGCCGGATTGGATTTGCTCAATTGGTTTGTGTCTTCAAAATTCAAGTTTCGAAAACAAAAAAACGCAGTTAGTTTTCAAAAAATTATTCTTATTTTAATAGTTCAACGAAATAAATAAAATAAAATAAAATATTAAACAATATGGGTATCACAAAAATAATATTAATCTTTAAATTTACTTTTCGGATTTTTGTGTCTGTTATTGCTATGATATTTATTTAATAATAATGAAATGGAAATCTATTTAATTATTCTATTAATGTTAACAGATAAATACTTTATAAAATACAAACATGCAGCAATTCTTCAGCTTTATTTAACACCTACCTACATTTTATTAATAATCTAAAATGAAGCAGCTGCTTTAAAAATAACAGTAAGAAAAAAATCGTTATAGAATTATTGACTAACTAAAAATATCCTTTACAAAATTAAATGCGATTGCTGACGCAATACCCACGTCTACGTCACAATTCACAACATTAAAATCTCAATTAACTCAGTATTCCCTGGTAACATATCCGAAGACAAAATCAAATAAACATAGCATCAGCGATGTCATAGTCATGACGAAACCCAATAAATGTGTAGACACTTTGTCCCTCTGTCCTCTGACGAGACAATGGAAATAAACAAACTAAGCGAAGCATAGGGACACAACATATACAATACAATAAACTGAATAAAACCATTTCCATAAAGTCACCCCACACCACGACACACCTGCTAGCCCACGCCTCAAGCCCCATGCCCCACTGATATTGGGTTTGAACGAACATTTACATAAACACTTTCTCATGTACACGCTCCTACCATACTACCCACCCCCATCAACTTGTCACAGCTTTCCGAGAACTCAACTTACGCCGCATTGGAGATGAGGCTGCATTAACTGTGACGCGTTCACGTTGCAGCCTTTTTGCACTTGATTTCACCTAATTGAATATAATTGAGCAACATTGAACCTTGACACCTGCGGCGCATTAAAACAAAGAGAGACTGATTTCACTTAGCCAGAGCTTGCAACTGCAAAAAATATGAATTAAATTTTAAACAAAGCTCTTTTGCAAGCTATAAAAGTGTACACGACGACAATAACTTTCCGCGGCACTTTTAGGGGTTGTTTTAATAATTAATTAAAAATTAAGATGTTTTATGCTCCATTATGCAAACGATTCGCGCATGTAATTCAGATGTTGGTAGTAACTTTATACAGTTATGTAGTTATGCAGAAAACGGACGTAGTCGCTTGAGGGTAAAATTGGGATGACTTTTTCGAAACCAAAAAGAAAGAACATAACAAAACAATGACTTTATGCCACTGCGGTTTTATTTATAGCCTCACAAACTATCATAATATATATACATAATGTGGTTGCGGTTAACAGATCTGCAGAATAGAGGTCGAGTGGAACAGGATGTAGATCTGTTGGTGTGCACGAGTTGCAGAGGGCAGAATTAATTTTTCATCAAATGTTTTTACAGTTTAAACAGAGAGCTTTACTGAAATGCTTGCCATTGCCTTTTGTTTGAGATTTCGAGTGAGCGTCAAGAGCCCTTGTTCAGGTGGGGATTCCACGGGCCTCTGCACATAGTTAATTTTCCGGCCAAGCAGATGTTGTTTATCACTGTAGCCGCAGCTTTTTACATTGCGGCACTGCGAATTGCTGATTGTTATAGTTAAATGTTTACTCTTATTTGCTGGGATGATGAATAAAACAGGCAATTGAAGAGTTTGGTTCCATTTTTTTGAAAAGATGTTATAAATTTAAAAGAGTTAATCTTGTGCAAATTTCGGTTTTGCTGTTCTCAAGTGAATTCTGAAAGATGTAAGAATAACGAATAGAAAACCATAAAAATATTTTAATTATTTGTTGAAATAAAAAGTAATTCAATAATTTATAAAAACCATTGAAAAACACTATAGGGTTGTAGTTAGCTCGTGGATATAGTTATGAAACACAATTTTTTTGATGACGTCTGTTAATAACCTCAATAAATCCCCTATAATTACATTCTGTCCATTATCCGTTTTGAACCGGATTTTTATTGACTTTTAAAAGTTATTATTTATTTATACTAAACCCCAAAAAAACGAGGACATATTGCACTGGTAATTGTAAAATAATTTAGGCACAACGATTTTTTATAACACATTTACATGTGATAACTGATGACTAATGATAGTCATTTATGTTCTTCTAACTAATGCGGCCATTAAATAGTTAAATAGTAAAGTTGCATATGAAATGCTGACATTCTTTAACACACAAAAAATGGTTTGAAATAAAGAATTTAAATTTTCAAATAGTAAATTTCATTTAGTTCGGGAAAAATAAAGTGCATTTTTGGAAATAGTTTAAAATTTTGTAGAGATTGTAGGGCACATCGAGACTAACTTAAAATCAGATTTGCGTGACTGAAAGATCATGCACTCGGCCGTTTTTTTTTCAAGATGGTGATAGAGGTCATGACTTTTCAGACCCGCAAATCGAGTTTTAAGTTAATCTCGATTTGCCCCAAAATACATAATTAAAATTGCGAGTGTTTTCCAAAAATTCTTAGATGTATCGTTTTTGAGGCTAATTTTACTGAAATATATTGAATAAATGTAATCGAAAATTCTTAAAAACAGTTTTCTATTTTTAATACTACTTTGTGGGTATATTTTTTATTGCGTTTTAAATATACATTTTATAATTGTTGTTAAATAAGATAATCATTGTTTATCACAAGAAATTCTCATCATCAAGCTCTCTTCGATCATTGTTTACATTTGGTGGCGGCCACTGCCCACTACACATCAATTTCTCTTTTCAAATTATATTAATTACGTATATGTATTACTCGTACATGAAAAAGTGTTATTGGAAAATTCGAAAGGTATACAAAATCAAAAGAACATAAAAGTTAAAACTGACATCTGAATTGTGCTATTTTTTTGCAGCCGCTACCGCAACACGCGGAAAAATGCCGGCCTCTGTGAAACAATTAAATACTCTATAGCTACTCTAATAAACAAACTCTCACAAATTTACGCATACAGTGTGCAGTCTCCTGATGCAAAAGAATATTGCGTACATTTAGAACTTTTCCTACAAAATTCGTCATGAAAGTTAGAATAGCGGCATGTGCATATAACATCATGCGCCGACTCAGCTCCAAATGAGCCGTATATATACGGCGGGAAAAGTCACCACGAGAAGGAAAATGTTTTGTGTATATAAAATTGAGTGTACATGGATGCGGGAAATATTGTCCAACAACCTCAAGCCGTGTTAAATTGTGAGCTACACTCTACATGCTTCAGTAAACGACGAGCCTTTTGGGTGAAAGCACGGCTTAACACAAAATTGTGGAAATTCTGCCGGGAAAATTGTTAGAGACGTTTCTACAGTAGATTTCCTTAGAAGTGGTGTTACAATTTTAACAGTTTGTTCAATATCTTTTGTTTTTCTATTTGTTATTTTTGTTGCAATTTTTTTTTTCGACAAAAGTGTGTGATTGAAAATAACTTTTAATTTTACAACAATTAAAATGTCCTGTTTTTATCTTGACGAGCATTAAAGCTTAACTTAAATCTTAATCATGTTGTGTTAAAAAATATAAAAATATTTAATAAATAAAGTTAATACTTCACAAAACGGATTAGCAAAATGCTTTAAAAAAACTTTAAATGAAATTAGTGGTCCAATTATAAACGACAATAAAAAGCACCAAAAAAAATCTTCAATCTAAAAAACAGGCAGTAAATTTAACAATAATCAACGAATTAACCACACCGAACCTTTTGAAACGTGTCGTAAAAAGTATAAACATATGTTTAGTGACGTCGACCAGCAGCACTGTATGTGCAACATAAACAATTCTCATCGCTAGATGTACATTGTACATTGTACGGCCAAGATCAAGAAAGCTTAAGAAAATATTAAGATCGGGCTGAACATTTTTAAGGTAACACGCTCGCCATAATAATTGTTTTTAATACAATCGCTATCTAAACAAAATTGAATTTTACTGAGTCGGCCTGAGTCGCCGTCGTCGTATTTAGTGAATAAACGACGCGACGCGACGCACTGTTAGTATTCATTCTTCTATTCCTTTTGGACGCTTGTGTTTACGTTACAAGCGACGCACAGAGCTTGGTTGGTGCAACGGAAGGAGGGGTGATAATTTTCCGTTTTTCATACACACAATAAGTGTAATAATATATGCTGTAGAACAGTTTCATTGGAAACAATCAATAAAAGCATTCAAGCTTGACCAACACACATTGAAGCATTCATTTTATCACTTGAACAACATACTGTTGAACAATCATAAATGTATAACGTGTCACGTGTACATATCGCATATGTGTAGGAGACATAAGTATGGGGATGACAGGAAGTGAATACTAAATTTCAGAAATAAAATTGATTTGTTTAGTGAATCGTTGTTCGTAAAGTGGTCATTATAAGGGTGTACAATTGAATATTTAAAAAAACGCAGTGAATTTAAGTAAAATATATGAATACGTACTGAAAAAGATGCTCAAGGTGATTTAAATTTTTTTCAGTAAGTGGAAATAAAACGAAAATTTAAATTTAAATCTAAAAAATTCCATCCCACATAAACCATATATTCAAAAATCTACTAGTGTAAACACATATAACAACGAACACGCACATTACTCTATAAATTAAGGATACACGTGAAAAAGCTCAACTCCGGCATCGTCGTCAAGGCTGATTCACAGCAACAACTTTCGTTTCTACGTGGCGTATACAAACAAAGGCAAGTACCTTTTACATTGATAATGTAGTCATACCAAAATCGATATAGAAAGGATATTTTAACGACACAAAAACCACACAGCCCCTTTGAAAAACTTCAAGCCCTTTCCGTTTTGTTGTTGGCATTTGAATAACTTTACCGACATTTTCTCTTCGTTTTTGAGTCATCAATTCCTTCTTTTTTTATATGTTAAACAAAATGTTCGGTACTTTGACTATATGCACCACGTGTGGGACCGTATTCCCCTACGTCCATTATAATTTTCATAATTTTAAAAGCTCGGATATGTAACAGTTTGTGCCTGTTAGGTACATTAACACCACAAAAAATTTACTTGAAATTCCGGTGTTGTTAACAGTTTTGTCCCTCGAAATCCACACGCATTTTTTTCGTTTACACATTTTTAATAAATCCTCTAACACCCACCAAGCGGCGTAAGTAACTACTCGTGGGCTAAGGAGGTATGTAATACAGAAGTTTTTGTGGCACGAACATTTTATTGATTTATGCTATACAATTCCCAGTTTTCATTAATTTAATGATAATTAACTCGCCGCAAGTAAGCTGGCAACTTGCCGACTTACATTTAAACATTTGAGATTACATTGTGGGTAAACGGAATATAAAGAATATAAAAATGAGCCAGCAATTTCCTCAAAATCATAGCAAAATAATTAGGCAAATGCTTTTTAATAAACAGCAGGGTGTTATAGAAATTGAAAACGTTTTTTTTAAATGAGCTTAGTTGTATGCGATGAGGCTCACGCACCGTTGGTAAAGCTTTAAGACGACCTTAAGATCTTCAGTTGAGCCATTTGTTTTAATTTCGGATATTATCTTGAGATTAAATGAGATTAAGAGTGTGGTTTGTTGAGAGGGTGTTAAGTTTGGAAATTTGCTTGTTTAAAATTGTCCATGTCCGCTGATTTCATTACAAGGATTTGAAATAACTGTTTGTACTGCTGAATGGAAATAATTCATATTAAAGTCTTAAGAAAATTTCTCAGATTAAATTTCGAAAATATTCTGATAAAGGATTAGAAGGAACATATAACGAATTATTTATTGACAAACTCAGTAATCGTTTTTAATTAAAATTTTCTAACAGTGCTTGATCAAATTAAATTAAAAATTGTAAGTTTTTAAATCACTCCAATTGCCATCATAGTCAAATTCATTCATAGCTGTATATCAAATAAAAATCATTCATGGATCTTATTTTTCTATGTATTATTTTTAATTTATTATGACCCAGTATGATTCAAAATCTGAAAATTCATGCTCACTCTACTTATGTCTCAGAAACCATGAATTTTTTCTTTCACATTATTGAGAAAAAAAGGGAAAAAGCTGTGCAGAACATTTAAAGGTCAAAATCTTAAAATTATTCACACCTGCTCTCCCTGCGATGTAGGTTTTTTTAACTTCAATAACAAACTTTAAAATTTAAGATTTTTTAGGCAAATAATAAATAAGTTAAGATAAGAATATTACAATATTTAATAAATATAGGTACTCGTAATTTTACTATTTTAAAATAGCGTTCATAGAAACAATAAATTCATAAGTGAGTTAAATGTTAAATGCACATGTATTTTAGTGGCCATGCCTTAATTACTTTTAAATTAAAAATATTTGACTGGTTTTATTTCCCTAATGCTTATAATTATTTTTTTAAATTCAGAATGATAGTATATTAAGAATATCCACAAAATTTCATGTTTCACCACAGCAAGTTGTATAGCTCACTTCTGATTTAGACACCCCATGGGGACAAAAACTGAAAATATACACAACTCAATCTCAAAACCGACTTCATACAAAATGCACTCGTACGACTGTACGTCCCACGGAGTACATTGTACACAATTTCTAACAACATCTTCAAATTACTTTTGTTTTGCGGAAAACTCAATGCACTTGAAGCTGTTGTGTTCAGTTGCTTCGTCAAATGAAACCTAATCGCACACAATCTGAGCAACATCCTTCGTACGCAATCGAGTGCTTTTAATGCACTCGTACTTCACTGCAGACATTGTTGACCACTCACCATTTACCAATTGCCATGTGACTTTTTAGCTGATTGTGCCGCATGTAGTGCTTTGATTAGGCTGCAGGTATGTGCATTCATCGTGCAAGTGCACTGCATAAGTCATGTATTTAGATCGTTTTACGGAGTACTTACAAGTCCTGTGTGTACATTAAATTGATTGAATAAGTGAAGCACTAAAAAAGGGAGTGAGTCCGTATGCTTCGTTCGTATTTCTACACAATTCAATTGAATAATTTGTTTTATGTGCGGAATATTGATCTGAAACTCCTACATTAGATAGTTAGTTGTACGTCCTGTGTTGATCACAAATTCAAAGAAAAGAAACAATATTTTTTGAAAGGAAATGTTAATGTTTATTTGTAAATTCAATTTAAGGTGGAATTCAACAAGTTTGCTGCAAACTCCCTTGATATTGTTGTTTAAATACAATTGGTGGAGCATATGGTATAAATATGTTTGATTTCTTCCTTTTTTTTGTATTCTCAAATGATGCGGTAGATTCAATTCATTTCGAAATGGAACAGAATGTTTGGAAGTTGATTATTGCCTTAAAAATTATATAAAGTTAGCTACTCGTGAGTCAGAATTCGAGATCTAGTAAAAGAGTTCGTTTTTTAAACGACAATAATTGTATAAATGATTTCAATTTAATAATTGCTTATAAGAATAAAGCTGAATTGTTACTTAAATATTATTATTTGTTCAGTCTTATTAAGTATTTTTCTTATTATTTCATTTAAATATTAGTTACTTTTTCATAATTCAAACAACAGAAAAAACTGGAATAAATAATTCAGACACCACCTTCAAACAAATCAAAACAAATAAATTGCAATGAGATTAAGAAAAGTTAAGCACAGAACAAGCTTTCCATTCATTTTCATTACAAAACTACCCTCGGCTCATGCCTCACTTCACGTCTAAACAATTACCAAAGTCAATCAAATACATTCACACCATACAATGCCTATGCTGTTGTTAATACGAACAGCATAATGTTGGCCCGCAATATCCCTCGATAAATGAATATACTCATGTCCGCTTGATAAAGCCAAACGGACAAAAATCATTACTAAATCAATCTCATTTTATTGTGTCTAGAGTTTAGTGGGCCACAATGTATACTCATAAGCCATTAATTTTTTTTTTTCAACCAAAATAAAATGTATACATCACCACGGCCTTGCAGGTTAAAGCACCAGTACTTACACACACATTAAAATAAGCACTCGTTGAAAACGTACACATAAATTGTAATGTAGAGCTTTTTCCGTGCTTTAACGACATGCTTAAAAAAAAACAACAACAAAAAAATGCGTAAACGCGCAGCCTTCAATTAAGGTCGCATGTCGTATTGCCATCACAATGTTTTTTTTTATATTCATACAAAACATCCCTGTTGGAATACGACATCATTATTCTGTGCAATGAAATTAATTTTAATTTCTTAAACAGTTCATTGTTCACTCGATTTCAATCTGTGCGATATTCCTTACAATTCGTTGGGGAGCATTTGTTCATTGTTAAAATGGGGGTGGAGACTGGATGTGTGACGTATTACAGGAGAATTATAAGTCCAAAGTTCATTCATTATTGTGAATCGCGTTTTATTTTCGTAAAAAAAAAATTAAAGAAGTGCTTATTTAAAGGTTATTTTGAAATTACTTATCACTTTTTTTATAAAACAAATAATCGGTTTAAAAATTTAAAAATAAGTTGCATAATTCCTTGTAACTATCAAACAATTGAATTTTACTAGTATTGCATCTTTTGTTGAAAGCTTATTAACAAAAAAAATCTCAAATAATCTTAAAGGACTGTCCAAATATTGCATAATTAACATTACAAACAATTGCTATCAGTCATAACGTAACATTACACTGTGAAATGCCAATTCAATTTATGTATCCTTTGACATTTTTTTAAATTCCTACATTGCAGTGCTAGGATATTGATATTGTCGACTCTTAAGTAACATAGCACCTGGAATTAACTTCATTTCAGAATGGTGGAAACTTTATTCAGTTTTTAGCATTAATTCAGTATGCAGTTTAATTGTATTAGGTGGGGCTTGTTAAGAAATTTAATTGAAAGTGACGAGAATGGCGCCATATTGAAAAATAAATTTTATTTCACGTATTTGGATCAGTTACCTAGGCTTCAAAATATTATACATTATTACTTTAAGCTTGAAATTCATATTGCAGGGTTATAAAAGTTAAGAAGAAAAGACGATAAGCAGCTGCTTCCACAACCCACATATTAGTATTATGTGATTTATTGTTTGAATTCTTGGTATTGTTTGCAGTCATTTCACTGTTTTGAAGTAAAAAGTTGTTCAATGCCAAACTTTTTGATTGATTTAATATTTTATACATTGAGATTGAATTGCTTTAGGTACTTTAAATTTTGCACCAGCCATTTTGTTGTTGCAAGTTTGACACTGTAATATAATCAATCTAAGATGGTTGCATATTTTTTCGTAATAACATTACATTTCCATAAATTCTTTAACCAAACTTGAAGATACATTTTTATGACATTGAATTCCATCTCATATACATTCCATGATCCTCTCGACTCGAAAGCAATATCATTAACTCTTAAGCAACGGGCATATAAACACACAAAATAATAATAATCCAAGACATTTAGAAAAGGATATGTTTACCATAAAAAATGATGGCATGGTCATTATATGGGCCATTTCATATCATATTTACACCATTGCGTATACTCATTCTCTTTCACACGTTGCTCCAACTTACCAAAGTACAATATGTAACAAAACTTGCCGAGAACCATTATTGTATGAAACGACAAAATATATGGCACAGAGGCATCGTTTGTGAAGATCTATAATTATAACCTGAAAATACACCAACCAAGAAAATGTTAATAACATTTATGAGGATAATTTTGGTTCTGCACTCGAGTAAATTATACACCCGCATTACAAACGCAATTAAAACCGATTCATATCATACCTCTTGCGTAGCTTCGAGTATATTTTTACAGACAGATCTCTTGGCAGAGACAAGTTGAAGTTTATCATTTGCCGCACCATATTATTATGGACCGCATTTAGTGCATGTGTTGCATCTCTAAAAATACCATTGACATACGGTTGAATATTTATATGAAGTGAGAAACATCTAGGAACATTGTGCTCTATCACAAAATGCATTTAAAATGGAAATGCTTAAAATAGAACTGCACGTTTGTCATAAATCTTACAGACGTCTCAACAAAATTCAAAAATAATTGTTGCTCTAGTGCATGAAATTCCATCCATATTGCACTCAATATTCACATTTTCAATATTATTGTAGCGGAACTAACTTTATGCGGTTCTAAGTTATTGGAGTTTATTTTAACAACGTCCACAAGCAGCAGAACATGCATTTTCAATTTTCGTTTCGGAAGCGTTCTTTAAAGTTCTTCAGTGTGGACGTTGAATCACACCATTTTTGTTTTCGTGTTACTCCATTAACATTCCACAATGACTTGGGATAAGATATTGTGATCACTGATCAGTTGGAATTCCATGATTTAGGTATTACAAAATTGGACTTCTTTAAGATACATTAAACATTGAAGAAGCTCGACGGATATTTTTTGTTTACATAAATTGTTTTAGAATTCTTCTCATTCTCCAAAGCTTAGTATTAAACTTCATGTCTTCATTTAGTGAAAATTTATAATAACTTTTTTGGTTATATTATTATATTGTAAAAAAAACACATCGCAGGGACACACAGCTCGAGAAATATTTTAAGATTTTGGCTGACCTTGAAATTATCTGCAAAGTCTTTTTATCTTTATGGAAACTGCAATAATGTGAAAATATTTATGGATTCTGAGTACTGTGACTTTTAATTTTGTATACATTTTTTGATTTTATAAAAGTCATGTCAATGAATTCAAAGAGTTTTTTCATGTTGCGTAAGGAACATGGTTTTTGAGATAGAAGTAGAATATTTTTTTAGCGAAAAAACTTTTTTTTAAGACCACTTTTATGGACACATTGGGTGTCTAAACGTGTTTTTGCATGATTAATTTTTTCCGAAAAAGTTTGCGTAATAAAATAAAATATCCTTAAGATTTTCAAATTTTTATTAAATGTATAAGTAGGTTATAAGTCATAATATGTAATACAAGGTAAAGCATAAATACAAATTGCTTATTGATTAAAATACAACTTCTCCCAAAATAAGTAGTTCACGTGCAACGAGCTTTTCAATTTTCCTTCTAAAAATAACGATAAGAAAGCATTTCATTCAAAAAAATCAATGTTTAAATCGCTTTGAGACACGTCTACCAAATAAAGCGGCACAAACAATACGAGTACATCACGCCATCGATGACATTTCAATGCCTTTCATAGTCTGGCGTTTCCAATTTGGGCAATTTTAATCCATGACGACCAAGATCTCACAAGTTACCAATACCTTTTCGTCCATCTCACGTTTGCTGCCTCGTTTAAGAAAGACTAAGTGTGTGAGTGATATAAAATAGTTAACATCTATATTAAATACACCTTATCTACTACATAACGAATTTCGTCGTCCTTATTGTTTGAATGGCAATTAAAACGTGGACGGAACCATTGCAATATCGTCGCGACGCGGTGTCCATTAAAAAACAAACAATCGATATTGAGTCAAGCATTTCGAGTGGTTTGTTTTTCTCACATTGTGATACAAACCGTCATTATCTATTAAAGACTAAAGTTGATTGCGGTTGGTACTCTAATTTAATAATATTTCGCCGTCTCTGTACATATAGGGTACGGTTCCCTTTCTAGGTCAAAATATACCTTTGTAGATGTACACAAATTAAATATAAAATAAACGTCAGATGATAACGAAGTACGATACCCATTATAGCATTCCACTTTCGCATCTCCTAATTTATGTCTATTATGTTCGGTATATTTGTGTAAGTACGTTAGGTGAACATGTGGGGGTCTTACAGCTATACTCGTGCACCATTACGTGGTACTGTCCGTGAATTGGTTTTAATTTAGTTAATGTTGAGCTGTTAGTTCGTTAGTAATTGTTTACATTAAACATTTTGTCGTGTCGTTTTAGTGTGCACCATGTCGTACATTGTCGCTGACAAAGTCATTGTAATTCAAATATCGGCCGCGAGTGAAATGGTTTGTTGAAGCTTGAATTGGACCCTTTCGTAAAATAGGTCGATGTCAGTAATTACCGCCGGGAAAAGCGACGAAAAACATAAGCCTGTTTGTTTGGAAATGTCATTTGATATTTATTTCAAATGCCTTCTAATTACGAATTGGATTCGATTAGTTATGTTGTTCGTTTCTGTAAAATTGTTTAAGGACATTTTTGTTGTTACGCTGGCCACATTTTGATTCAGTCTACTTGTATACTTGTTCTTTTATAACCACACTTTGACAATATTTATTTATTGTATCAACTTTTGTTGGCCTATTTTGTATGAATTTAATTTAACCCACATTAAAGATTTCTTTTATATTTTGAGAAATTCAATTGAAATCGAGTCTTATTTAGTCTGGATATACTAATTCCTCAGAACAACAATCTAGGAAAGGTTTAATTTAACTTTTCCTACCTCCAACCTGGTATAGCAAAAGTTTTCATCTCAGTTTCACGAGATGACCCCTACATTTTTTGTATACAAGAAATTGTTTGAAAAAACAACTTCAACAATGTATCTCCCATGTCATTTCCCTGGCACGTGTAGAAAACTTTTCATTAGCCAGACTATATTTCCCAATTCCTCATTCATGTATGTTTCATCAGCTGCGCTTGTCTTTTTACTTTTCGTCAGTTTTTTGTGCATCATCCTCACCATTCCGAAATCCCAAGTGTGTTTTCGAAATGAAAACAGAAATAACAATTCAAATCAAGCATGAGGCAAGAACTCCGCAGTTTTTGGGATGTTTCAAATTATTAAATAGGAAACTTTTGATATCCTCGAAACTGAAACTTTTGCCAAACACATTAAGTGCAATTTCCTACAGCAACTTTATGTATTATTTCGAAAGATCTCAACACGATTATGTATATTTTATTCTGCATAAAAATGTTAATCGGAAGCAATGCTTTGAGAGAAATGTTAAATCTAATTACTAAGATATGTAAATGTGAACAAGTTTATATGCAAAATATGTATTTGGTCCAACTTACAAGTACAACCAACTAGCTATAAGTGATAGCTATAAGTTATAAATTATAATCCTTTGAGTACTACAAAGTATTTGCACAAAATTTCATAGCAAAATTTTCATTTTGCAGTTGAAAGTGTACTAATAATTATTATTATTCGTGTAATTACACGAAACCTAATGGGATTAAGAGAGTTGGCTAAAAAAAAGTGCATTTACATAATAAATTGCGAATGCAATAAATTTTTAATGTTGATGAACACTGAACAGTGCTTAAATAATGATGGATTAAAATGTTCGTGTGTGGGTGGAAAAAGTTAAATCGTTTCATGCACGAGTTCAGATATTTTAGATTCGGAATGCTCGCAGTTCTGAGTTCTGACGTTCTGCAGCCGCATGGATGCAATTATTTGTAAAAGTTGCGTGACGATTAAAGTGCAAATTTTTTTTTCTTTTTTTAAAACTCATTGCGTACTTTTTGTAATGATTAGCACATTTCATTGTCATAAAAAATTACTCAAAGTTGTATTATTTAGATGTTTTGTTTGTTAGTTATGAACCAAAGTATAAGGATTCGTTTTTAAATAATATTAACAGTAATAACTCATCAAATAAAGAATCTCTCACCAAGTTTAAGGAGCAAACTCTTAAAGCAGTCTGAAGCTTCTTTATAACATTGCTTAATTAAAACGTTTGCCCTACGGTGTACCTTTTGTAATTCTGTATTCCCTTACAATACAATAATTTTGGATAAATGGCACTTAATCACCGCCCCTAAACTAAAAGCAATGTAAATTATTTTATCCTCAACTATATACATATAACCAAAAGTGCACATAATATGTACATTAAACATGATATCAAAGTTTGCTGCACTTGTTCCATCGTTTATAAGAGAAATTGGCAAAACGTGCAAGCATTTCGCATGCACATTCACCCCCATTTATATTTCAATAATCATTGCACATATTTTGCAGCCCATAGGCTAAACGATATGCTCCACGTCCCAAGCAGTATGTACAATGTAATCTATTTGAATGAATGCGGAAAAATCGAACCCCAATTAAGTAGCTTTGAGCAGTGTTTGCTAACTATTTCTCAATTGATTGAACGTGAACAAACATACGAGCTGCCGCGCTGTAAAATGTGAATCGAGTATTAATAATATCGGACTATAGTTGAGTACTAAAGTAACGAGTATATAGCAAAAAGTGCAACAAAGTAGACAGTGCTCACTTACCCTTTTCAAGAGCTTGCCTGCTTAACAGAGATAAATTCTACATATGTGTAAGGTTACTAAATTATTTAAAACGTCCCTAGATCGTAAAAACAACGTAATAGAAAAAGTAAAAATGAGGCACGTTCACAAGCTGGTCTCCATTTTGTAGATAAATAAAGTGTGACCAAAACTTTAAAGCAAATTTATTATTTTTTTACTGCAGCTTTAAGCTATTTATTTGGAGTAAATTTTAAAGCTGTACTTTAAGGATTTTTAGGTTTAAGTTGTGAAACATTATTATGGAGGATGCTGCATAAGTGTGAAAACCGGCGAGGCTTTAATCATTACGAATCTTAGCTCGGAGATAAGCGAGTGTGAGTGCTTTCCGGCACAAGCGATTAATTAAGTTTGTGTATTATGTTGTGGAAAGTAACAGGAAAGTATAATGGATAATGAAAAAATTCTTGCACGAAATTAAATGAATTTTAGATTCATAACGATATATTAAAGAGAACAAAATAATTGTATTAAAATATGTGATGGTTTCAAAAAAAAAACTACATCACAGGGCGAGGAGCAAATTTGAATGCGATTACTGCTTAACTTAAATTAAAGTTTTTATGAGGTATGAAAAATGTGATCTTGAATTTTTTTAGTTTTGACCTTTCAAAACTGTTTATTTTATTGAGATAAGTTAATAGGTAATATAAAACATCATATTCAATAAACAGTTTTCAATGTTTTTATTATGAACACTCGACTTTGAATTTTTTGACCCTAAAATATACAGTAAGTTTTCTCATCTTATTAAGAGCTACAATAATGTAAAAATAATTCAAAATATTAGAGATTGCAAAAATATAAAATGTATGACCTTGAAATGTTCAGAAAACTCTTTGATTTATTCAAAAGCGACTTTGTTGTGAAAGAAAACGGTCGAAATCGTTTTTGAGCGTTTATATAACAGTTTAAAAAATTTGAAAATGTGGCAATCATTTGAATCTCTCTTTTCTAAGGCATGTTATAAAAAAAAAGTCAAACAAGTTAACAAAATCAGAGTCAAAATATTTTTATTTGTTTTTGCAAACTCCCATTTTCAATTTTGTAAACTCTTTTATTGCTCAACCCCTCTACTGCATTTAATGCTCGTGTACGAGAATAATAGCTTGTAGTGTATTCAGTTAAAGTTCACAGTTCATCAACAAACATTCGTATAAAAATGCTTTTATCATAAATTTTTACATTCTAACCCCTACATTGGAATTTGTAAAGCATGTATTTTATTTCTTTTGTCTTCATGCAACAAAAGTGTGAAGCAAATTTTCCACCAAATTATGGTAATAATTTAAATGTGCCACATTCCTTATCATTATATTTGCATTATGTATTTACAATCTCTTGCTAGAAATAAATGCTGAGTGTACACATCTAGTGCGGCTAAAATATACTCATATCTTAATAAAATTTAAAGCAACCACACAGAAATTGTATTTACCAATTAACTGAGATTGAAGACGATTCTATTAAGCTCACTGAAATAACAGTTTGTTTGCGTAGAAAATCATGCGGGGTTATGTTTGGCCAAGCTGCACAAAGTGAATACCAAGTCTCATCCTTAATGCATGACTCTTAAAACCAACGCACTGTTCTATTAAAGAGTAAACGACAAAACGACACGGTGACACTGAATTGAGATTTGCCAATGGAGTACTAAAAGATTCACGTAATGAATTATGGATTTAACAAACACAGCTCACTATAACAGTATGTGGGGAATTTTAAACAAAAACTATGCTAATAGAAGACATGTTTAAAATTGTATGTGGCTGTGTATTGTGTGTGCTTGCTGTGTACGTTTAAAAGGTTAAGTGCACACATTTTCTACCTCAACTTGACATTTTCGTATTAGAATAATGGGGGTTATTGTATTGGCGGTCTATTATATTAAAATAAAGGTTGAAAATCAAAAGCACATGAATCAATGTCGTCACAGTGGAATGGGCGCGATGGGGGACCTAATAACTAATTCTAGAGCCATTATCAATGGCATATTTGTGTGTATTTATTTGATTATAGGTCGACGTTGATGTTAAGTGGCTGCAAAAAATCAATAATATGGAGTATAGGTATACGGGAATCGGGTCATTGTTGAAATGGGCACAAAGGTTTCGGAATATTAAATCAGCTTGTTGTTTGTCCAGCTATAACTTAAAAGGCATGTACGTACCCCTAGAGCCGAAATTTTTCAATTTTACTTAGTACAACAAAAAATTGAAGATAACTTGAAATATTTATGTTGCCCCCAAGTCAACGTCATCTTTGATTTGGGGACAAGGGATGTGTTTATACGGTTGGTGAAACTTTATTTTCTAAGTACAAGTAATATTAAATAGAAAAATCCATAGTCTTTTTATGACATTTTGTTAAAATCATTTAAGTAGTAAAATTCAGACCATTTTCACTACAGTGCAATGTCTTCTGTAAAATTGCGATTTTTCTTGAGCAAATTGTGAAAATTATTCGAATATTTAATTATAAAACAAAGTACTCATAGCGGTTTACAAAAATTCTCAGCACAAATTGGATACCCATTAACACAATTTCATTAACTTATCTCTGATGGAAGTCGTCGAATGAACAAAAAGCACACACATCAAATTGTAATCCACATGAACCGCCCATTAGCTCTAGTTGTTTGGCAAATCCGTATGGTTTTTTGTTTTAGATTTGCTGACGATGCTGTAAGCTGTTGTTGTTGTGGAACTGCGACTGTTTCATTTCATTCTCAAAAACTGTTTAAATGTATTCAACACGCATCACTTGTGAAAAATTGGATGCATGCAAGGAATTTAAATTCCATGAGCCACATTGGTGTGGTTGAATTTTTAAAAAGCTTTTCTCATCATATTGGAATGGTCATGATTTGGCTATACACAAAAAATAAGTTTTTATCAAATGAAAAAAAGAAGTTTGAATTCAATTTGGCACATGCGGAAAGTCAAGTCGGATATTGCATGAAAGCTTTTAACCCATCCCAACCTCGAACGTTGATGACTCCAATTTAATAAAGTTGCTCATGAATGAATTGCTTCTGACGTCTATTAACAAGGAAAGCCTTTTGCTTGATATTAAAATGAATTGCAAAATTAGTGTGTTGTACGAACAAGTTTTCGCATTACCGTTTGGTCTAAATTAGTAAGTGACAAATCGCCATCATTAATCATATTGAAATCAGAACATGAAACACTTTGTAGTAAACAAGGTTAAGTTAGCTAGTTAAATAAAATTAGCTTTGTCGGCAATCGGCCCTTACAATTAACTGAACCCGTTTTTGCATAATGCAAAAGCACCCTGAACGGAAATGAACTGACGCAATCCATTAATTCAATCGAGTTAAAAACAAGAAGTCTCGCAGTTCTTTTCGATCGATGCACGCTGTTGCTTAGGCGATAACTTAATCAATCATGAGCACGTACCCCCTTCTTGGAGCTCCATTGTTTGAAAAGCTGAATGCGTTCACAAAAGGGATGCTTGTGTAATCGATTTCTAAATGAATCCAGTGTGTATCTGTGAGTTCTGACCTTTGACATCATTGACCTTGTCCCTATTTGATAAAATTGTATACACGACACGACATACGTGTGTATTGTTAATGTTTTTTTATTCCTATTTTGTTGTTGCGTCTTGCGACATGAATGAAGATGGGCGCACTTCTCAAAAATGCGCACATGTTAAAAAAATGATAAGATGGAAAATACGTGCCGGTTCTTTGGTTTCGTTCATTTCTTGAACATCCAACGGAGTGCCATAAATTAAGCAGGATATTGAAGCCGAACTGCTTTTATTGTAAATGACATTGATATCCTTTTTGATCTTGTTGCATAGCGTAGCATTTAAAGTCACTACAGAAGAAGGACTGCTGTTTAAAAAGGGAACACATTGAATGAGCTCGGAGTGGATACTTCACTATCAAATAAATTGATACAAAGTTTGATTGACATTGATTCTTTCCACATCATTTATTTCTTGTATTCAAAATGCTTTCTCTATATTGAAAGCACTTATATTTAATTTAGTTTAATCTAGTTTATTGCCGAACTAGCACACTTGTTAAGAGTATTCCATTAAATTGCTTATTGTACTCGAAGTACCAATTTTGATCAAAGTATGTACCTAGACATTACAAGTTCAGCTTCAATTAAACTGACGATATTATACGAGCATGTAAATTTAATTATTTTCCTTTATGGGTATAATTTATGCATTAAATCAGTTAGAGACGTAATCGTATTCAGTGATGATAATGTTTAACAGTCCTGTATAGATTTATCTTCTCAAAACAAAATTAAAAATGTCTACTCAGTGCTCTTCAAATATTCTCTACAACATTTTCTTATGAATTTTCAAACCCACTACATAAAAACTTGTATCACAAACCCTTATAAAATAATTATACACCCTCGTTCAATCAAAATGTTAATACACTTCGAAACAAACAACCATTAATACTTGTAAAATCTGTCAACCGACCAATGGCGATAAAATCTTCAAGAAGCTGCTTGTAGCAAAACTTCATAACATCAATTCGAGTAGGCCCAACAAAATGTCATCCGATGAGCAACAAATATTTTTACATCATTCCGTGGAATGTGGATTCAGTGTTCCTCACTCCCCACTCTATAGACGCCATCGCACCAACAAAGTTCAAGTGTACTATGTACACAATTTATTCATTGATAAACTCGTAGGTATATTATATAAATTTCTATTCAACACACTGTTTTTTGCGCGAGAGAATTTTTTTATGTCTTTTATATAAAGAAATAAAATAACATTTTCGTATTTTTGTGTGTGTCTTTTTTTCAAAGGAAATTCGAGAGTTACGTGATATTTCCGTTTTTATTCAGGGTAATATGAGTTGGAAAATGTCAAGCAATAAAGCTTATGTTTTATTTAGGCAATTCTTACCTATACTTGAGTTAAAATTTATTGGAATTTTCGGCAATATTTTTCTGTACAATCACGTTTACATAAAATGTGAAAAAATAAAGTATGATACTATCAAAATGAATGACATATTTTTATTTGTAAAGTGTTATGATCTTTTTTGATTTAGATTTAGAGAAATCTTGTACATTTTACAAAAAACGGCGTAATTAAAAACAGAGCCTTGGAAATAAAATGAGATTGCTGTATTAATAATTGTCTGATGTATAATTGCACAAAAAGTTAGAGCTAACCGATAAGAAAATGAGAGCGATGTGAGAGAATCAGGCACATACAGTGAACGAAATTTAATTAATTTCACTCTGTTTTAAGCTAATATACCGTTGTATATACAGTTAAACTAAAAATATATAAATATTTGTTCTAATAATGGCATAATGTTTTAAATAATTAATTAACACGATTTCTTAATGATTGCAGTGTGAATTTCAGTAAGTTCTTGTTTGTTGTGATTACTAGGAGGTATGTTTATGTTTATTTTTTTATAATTTTACTATTTTGTTATTTGTTTCTCTTTATAACGTTTTTATTCCTAATAATTATAAATAAGAATACAATATATTTAGGTTGGACTTGACAAAAATATGGGAAAGACATAATGTGTTTCATCGGAGTTAAAACAAAAAATTCCAAAAAAAAGAGAAATCACACACTTGCACAAACTAATTTCTTTTGAATGATGAGAATTATGGTTATGGAAAAACTAGAGGAAACATAGAGGACAAACCAAAATTACTGAACGAATTTGATTTTTAGCAAAAGTTCTTAAAATAAAAACTTTTTAAATTAAATTAATACCTATAACTACAGTTATACTTACCTGTCAAACGTGTACAACGAATTTTGTCATGGTCAATGCTTCAGGGAAGAATACTTATAGTTAACAGTTACCAGTTTATATGTATTAGCAAAAAACGGCGTGGAATTAATTGAATTTTGTTTACTGTATAACAAGTATACAGCTTATATGTATAATAAACGTATGTCGAACAGAAACACACACGAATGCAGTATTCGCTTACAATAAGCTCATGAAATTCATCATATTGTTGAGAGGGGTGGTTTCACGCGCTCGGAGAAGCATCATATTCATTTGCAAATAATAATGTAGGACGTGTTCATAGATGCGGCCGGATGATTTAGGTGTGCCACCACGATGCGTGGCATTTTCCTTTACTATAAATATTTTCAAAATAATGTTAATACACACTGTACCATAATTCATGCTGTACTGTATGCTTAGCTCATCTTTCACCGGCACACACCGTCGAAGTGTGTTAAATAAATGGACAAATCAATTTGGCGGAATAGCATCAGTATATTATATTGGCAACTAGAAGGTGGATGCTCTAATATGTGTCCCGTATGAACATCAAGTTGTATTTCAAGAAGCGTGGAGCTCATTTGTTGTTTTTACATAATAATTATGCACCCACACATATAAACAAACATTTCAGCTAATTTTAGAATAACCGACCTGCTTTGTGGTTGCATTCTGGTGAAGGATTGATAATATTTGCTTAAATAGTTTAAACTCATACATCGTACATCAGACATTATGAAGTGAATAGACAATGCGAATTTATGAAAAGTTGCTGCTTTCTACCCGTCATGCAATGTACACTGGTGTTATGTTTATTTTTGCTGGAGCTATAATTAAACTGCGATATCATGAACCCGCGAGAATTGTTGTACGAGCTACTCTGCCTAATAACGGAATGGCTGGGTACTAACACCTAAATGACATACATGAGAAAATGAGAAAATAGCGTATTGTACATAATTCAGTATAACTAATTGTATACAGTAAGTTTCTTTCATAACTGCGAGGTTATAATGTGCATATGTGATTTATTAAATAATAATCTCGTCTTGCGCTATTTATCTTGGCTCCTGCGTCGCACTTTCTACATTAAACAAAAACTATAAATTTTGATGTAAAATTTATCATGCTCAAAAGAATCAACCTTTAACAATTACCATAATGAATATTGTGTGTCAGAACTGCTATTAAATTAGCATATTATTTTCGTTCACTTGCACAAACTAGTTTATAAACACTTTGAATCGTTATCTGATTTAAAGACATTTCCAAACGATGACATGCGGAATTTGAAGGAAGTTTTATTCGTTTCGATTAAGTAGATGATAATCGCAAATTTTATTCGGGATTAAGCTGTAAAATTCCCATTACGTGGGAAACATTAAAAGTGTTTTAATTTTGGTTCGCGCGTTACCTAAATAATGACTACCATCCTAAAACGTGATTAACATTTAACATATATTGTATTTATACGCACCTAATGCTAATTTATTTGAAATTACCTTATCCCAATACACATTCAGCCAAGTTCAAGTATATTCATGTTTTATGTACCCACTCGGCACTCTATGACTTAATCAATTCAAATCAAGATGAACTTATTCTGGAATAACACACAGTCACTGAGCACATATTTGACGTTGTTTAATATAATATATATAAGTATGTGGTTCGAATATGTAGACTGCACGTAATGTTTACCGCCACCAAATAAATGTGGCCGCACCCCCGTCATTCATGGCGCGCCTGCAACACGCGAGCGTCGCGGCGCGATTTCCTGACGCCATAACAGTGTACAGGTGTTTATTCTACATGCGATTTAATTGTTTTGGCAAGAACCACCATCATTGTATTGTTTACAGAGCAATGTGCGTCGTAATGTGTGATCTCACAAATCAGTAATCACATAGAAGATAATCGACAGAAACTATAATAATTACGTGTAAGATGTCGAAACGGGTGAAGGTTATAAAGAGGATATTTTTGATGTCAAGTTTAAAATCACGTGTTTGATGAAAGACATTTAGGCTCTTTTTATTGTACTATAAATGTTGTTATGCACTAACTCAATTCTTATAAATATCTTCCGCCATTACGCTTGAGAATTTAACCGCGCCATAAACGCCCGCAACACAAACATTTATCAGTGTTGTTAGCAATATCTATACTGCAATATTTTATAGCAATTTTTTCCCGGTAACCATTGCACAAATTCAACATTTTATTTCAATAAACCATAACAAAAAAGGGTAATAAAAAGTGAACAATGAATTCGCAGGGGCATTATCCGGTAAATGTCAAACGCATTTAGACCCAAAAAAGACGAATATATATGAATTCCAGCAAAAACATCAAAACCTACAGCACTATAAAATAGAATTGCAAGGGATAATCCCTTCACTTTGTAGGCGAGGAGGAGTAGGTGGCGCAAATCGCCCATAGTCATAAAATCCCATTTCAATCAGGAAGCAAGCATAAAAATGGTGAATCCTCTGAATTATATCAATTTTATATGCAGAAGAAAACGTTTTTTTGTTGTGCTTCAATTACGTTTGTTTTACCACAATTCTGTCACGTTTCTTATCATATAAGATAAGACCAGATCAATAACTCGGAGAAATTGAAAGTGAAACAGCAAGGATTTCATTCAACTTTTTTTTTAATTTTCAACAAATTTGAATGAAATATACAAAATTACAGTAAAAATTGCAAACTAAATACAAGTTTAACTGTACTAATTGTACAGTTAAACTTGTATTTAGTTTACTTATTACTACAATAAAAATTAAAAGTGAACTTGTTTAATCATTGTAATCTCTTTTAAAGCTACCAAATCAACAAGATAAAAAATACGATTTACATAATTAAGCTTAATGTTATCTAATTTAAATGTGCCTCCCTTACTCAAATAAATAAAGGACTTTTAGAGAGAATATAATTATTTAAAAAACCGTTTGTGCCTTCTTTGAGGAATTATTCTTACTTACTAATTAATTAAGTTAATTAATTAAATGGCATTATGAAGACTGTTTATACAATTTTATTTGGATAAATTAGATAAATCGTTTGTCGGTGTTTCGTCGCTTTCTTTTAGGTTTTAGCATAATGTTTACACTTGTAGTGCTAATCAGTAGTGTAATTCACTAAGAATTTGAACGGAAAGAATTAAACATTGACATATCGTTTACACAAATAGTAAAAGGCCATTGGTTGGAATTAAAAAAAATGAAAAAAACATGAGTCACCTAAACGTAAACAATCAGATGCAATCCACATTACGCTTGCAGTGTACCAAAAGTCCCTCAACAATTAATATTGGGAACTACGTAAAACTGTCAATTATGTATATAGGAATAATAGGACTAATTGGATCGATATGACACACGCAACATTTGTGCAAGTATTAACGATGTGCACATTATGCGGGAAAAATATTGACAACAATAAAAGCTCGATTTTGCAATACATATTCTCGTTTATACAAACATATTTGAATGACAGAAATACTTAACCCCAATTACTCCTCACACGATCGTATAGTGTGTCTCAAATTATTCAAATGCAAATGAAACAAACAAAACAAAAATTATTCAAGTCACAATTCGTACTCACAGTCTGCTCAATTCAAGAGCTGTTACATATTTACTCCTTATGAAGTTGACAAAAGGCATCTTCATTAAATGAATACATCCTTTTAAATTGCATCCTCGCATTCATTTGCATTGACTTCGTCATCAAAAGTGCATACCACAGCGATCGTAATGGCAGCGTGTGCTTTCATTTTTCTAGATACACACCAATATGGTATGTAACAGTCATGTACGTCTTAAGTTGTTCCGTTTCGATCCCTTGTTGACCTCTTTACAATCTTCCGTCAAAATGCAATTTGCATAGCCAATGCGATTGTCCTCAATTTCCCCACCACTTCCGCCATAATGTAATAACGTCTTTACGCCGTCATCCTTGCTATTATTTTTAACACATTCAAGTATGGTGGTGCTGTGAAATGATAGCGTTGAATGAATATTATTGCACATCATTATGACACCGACGCAATAGCGTATAATAAAATTAATGTCCTCTTGTGTTTGCGAACATAAATTTGCATATTTGGACGACCCAATGTTGGCAAACTGATATAAATAATGTAATGCACTGCAGAACGTTGTTTTTTCTCGTTACATTGTTCTAAATTTTAATGGTTACACTCGTTTGGCAACAGTTACATTCCTTTTTTTTGGATACTAAACACGGTCGTTTAGAAATTAATATATTAGATTCATATTGACATATGCAATTTTATATTTACTCAAATATTTTATATTTAAGTTTCATGGAAAATGTAATTGTGAAATAGGTAAACTTTAAATACTGCTAAAGACAGTTTTCATTAACCAAAAATCCATACAGTTCGTTTTACTACTTTGTAAAAAAATTCTGCCAGCCGGAATCACACTTTTTATGTGTTCATGTTTTTGGAAGTTTCTGATGCCATGATATGAACTTTTTCTTTTAAAAGTCAAAACTATTTGCATTTCATATACTCGTACACACCAGAAATGAAATTCAATATATTTTTATTATTTGTGTTATTGAATTTATGTAAATACAGAACTAAAACTGCACAAATGTTTCCACCATTTGGTCGATAATAGTTTGTATTTTCATAAATTTTTCATGAATTGAATCCTGGTACTTTTTTATTTTCACTTCAGAGATTTGTAATAATAATAATAAAGAATCAGATTAATATTTTGATTTAATTGTACAATACTTTAATCCAATTAAATCTTTAAAAAAATGTTGAAGTCAATTCGCAATCTATAAATATTTCTATACGTAACATATAATGGTTGAAGCTCTGCATTTAATTATTTTAAGGCTTTTTAAATACAGCAGAAGTGCATCTTTTGATGATTGCATAACATTCCACATAGTTCTCGAAAGCATACAATTTCTAAATAACGTACATTTTTGGCTTAAATTACAAAAAAATATTTTTTAGAATATTATCATTATCGTAAATGCAGAACTAATGACCGGATATTAAATAAATTGCTAGAGAATTTTGTTATTATAAAAATATCTAGAGCAAGAACTATATTTTATATTTATTTACAAGTACTTACCACACATCAATGGTTTTATGTCCTTGAAAATGAAATTCATGCTGAGAATTCTTGTGGGAATCTGGAGGTCATGGTATCCCTAAGGGTGTCAGTCACATAGAATTGAGAAAAATACTTCACCGTCCTGAGTAATGGGCGAAGCGCAAAAAGCTGCCATTGTTTTTCATAATAAATTATTATATCCGCAAAAATTTGCACACATTGCATGATGAAGAAAATGTCTATAAAAACAATGCACACAGCACTTAAAGGATTAACTTATAAAAAATTTACTCAACGATGAGCAGCACTCTTTTGTAAGTGAGACCAAACATATTGTCATTGTTTAAAATACAATGAATGTACAATGTTTGCAATAGTATATAGAGAGGGTGGGTCTTAACAGAAAGAAAATTGTGTCAAGTAGATGTGTAAGTAAATTAAGGACATTCTAAAGTATATGTTGTTTTTAAAATATTTTTTATTTAAAGTAATTTGTCTAATCCAAAGTTTACCATTAACATTTTGTTGGAGAATTGATTTGAATTTTGAGAAACTGTTATTTCCAACCGTCCTTTTTCTAATAACATAATATGGGTCACATAGAGATAAGATAACAGAAAAGCACGTGTGTGAAAAATCAATGAGGTAGCAAATAAAACAAAAAACAATTTAGGTCACAATATACAGTATTTGTTTCTGAATGACGTTTCCTTCTAAAACACAAACGTCGGTCGTCGGGTGACGAGTCCACTAATCGTATTGACTAAACAAAACAATTAGTTCAGAGAATTAATCAATCACTTTATAACTCTATTATTTAATGAGTCATATCATAACATTGTTTCATTTATAATTTTTACCCAATAATTATTAACTCTCTAATATTTATATAAATGAGATTAAATTTCAGTTAAATGTTAATCCATTATATAATTGACTAAGCGCGTAAGCAAAAATTTTACAACTAAAACCATTTCATCAATTTCTATGAACGCGATTACACACATTATCATCATGATAAAATTGTTGCACAGATTTATGACGTGTTGATTAAACCGCATGAGTAGCAAAAAATCCTTAAATGTATTGTAATTTCCGGTAGGAATTAACAGCTCATCTGTCATGTCCTATTCGCTTTTGTTTTGTATATTGACAGTTTGTGCTTTTTAATGCAGATAACGACCATATGTGCAATCGACGTACGCATTAATAAAACTCAATTCATAACATTTTGACATACCTACAACAAAATTGTGCATATGGCCGGAAAGGGCAAACCAATACCTATATTATGACAGACAGACGTCGCGATAGATTAGCGAATTGCGTCAACGTGCAAGTTTTTTAAATAATCCATGAAAATATTTTTTTCAAATTAACTTTATTGTAATTTTGATTTTTTTTGTTGGAAAATTATAATCCAGTTTAAAGTGGATTCGATATATCCTTTAATTATTTAAAATAGAATAGTTACATAAATTTTTAATAATTAGGTTTTCCAAATACGGTCAAAGTTTCGGGTCAAAGTTCGATTGAGTTATAAATTGAATATTTAATATTCTGTAATTTTATGGCCTTTAATGACCCTAAGCTATTTCTATGTGTAAGGATATGTATTGGTATATATTCGAATAAATTCTAAATTCATAACCACAAAGATTCATTGATATTAATTTTAAATATACAATTTTTTCCTGAGCTTTTCATTGCCTTTTTCGCTGATGGATTAAAAGTTGCTTTTATCCCGTTGAAATAATTTTAAAATAAACTTCTGAAGAATTATCCAAGCCAAAATAACAAACTTCTCAAAATTAATACCCTAATTAATAGATTGAGAGTTCGAGAATTATTTCAATTAAATAGAAACGGATTTTATCCCTAAATATATTGCTACTTCATTGCTAAGAGCAACGTGCAATTGTTTCCGAATCAGTAAATAGAGAACAATGTACAAACGATTTGAATTTATAGTTTATGATAGTGCTGCATCAATATTCCGCATGTATTAATTTATTGAAGCAAGCTGCATGAACAATAAAATGCATTACAATTTTAAAATATGCATATTTTTCTACATTTTGTTCAATGAACATTGCCATCCTACATTCCCCTTCATTAACACACAAAATAGAAGCACACCTAAACAGCCTTCATCATCAAAATAGAGAAAATGTACTAGTATTATTTGCTACCATTCATTATTTTGCATATAAAAAACAAGTACTTAAAACATTCTGTTAATGCAGATGCTTTCAAAAAAAACAAATACCAAAAGAGCGAAGCATATTTTTTTTACTATTTCAGTACATGTCATTAATTTATTCCGTGGACTAAATATTTGCTTCTTTATATTTATTCTGTTGATGAGACACGAAGTAGAAAATCAAAATAATCACAGGTTTTACGAATCACCACCATAATTAATGAGTACATTTTTCTGAACACAAAGAAGTTCCGTGGTTGCGGGTAAATTTAATTGAAAATGTCCCAGGCTAAAGTGAAGGCTAGAGAGTCGTTATGAAAGAAAACGAAACGTAATGGATTTAACATTAAACAAAAAAAAAAATTTTTGCAGAAACATTTTCGTTTAATGTTCCGTCAGAAAATAAATTGCAATGGAAATTGTATTTATGCGTCTGATTTTGAGGAATTGGTTTTTGAGATGGCAGGAGACATATGTGTTGATAATGACTTTGATGGGAGAAGTAGAATGAAATTTTATTTTCTGACTGTCCGTGAGAATGCTAATAATAAAATTGATGTTATAAATTTTACGCCGTTTTCGTTTTGAATATTTCTTGTGCATTTTTGGAACCTTGATACACTATTTTTTCAAAGTCACTTTGTTTCTACATAATGATTGACATAGTTATGCCACTCAGTTGATCTTCTGTTGATGTTTTATATGGAACATAATTGATTAAGCATGCCTTTTGTACCATTATGGAGTAAATAAAAACTCTATTTTGGGGAGACAAATTTAAAAAAATATTATAATTATAATGTAAATATTTATTTTTTTACTTATGTAAAATTGTTTTTTTAACCAATTTCTACATACTTAAATTCAAATAAAGCTTCAGCTTTAAAATTTAAATCTAATGCCAAAACAAACCAACCCCTAGTCATTGTGCTACACATCATACACGAGGCATATTAATTTATTCAAATATTTTGTTTCGGGTTACCCCGATGAATACACGTATATAATATGTTTTTAAATGAATGGTGTTTGGTGAATATGTCATGAAGTATAGGATGGACATTGTGGAATTTACTCGAGTTGGGAAAAATCAATTTGTCCTAATTTATTAATGATACGTTTGAGTATAATTTTATTGGAATTTGGTCTTGGTGTCCAATTTGTCAGATGTAAGTGTATTAAAAGATTTTTGTTTTCAGTAATCAATTACATATATAATACTTAAGAATCTCAGAATGGCAATCTACAAAAAAAGAATGTTAAAGGATTGATCAGTTTAGTGTCAATATTATGAAGTTGATTTTGTAAATTAAAGCATATTACTTCTTCACGACAGCAAAATGCCAACAACAAATTGCAACACGTAATTTTTTTGAATAAAATTATGAATCAGTCCACAAAATAATGCATATTCATGCAATTAAATCTGAATTAATCAAAAGTCCTTCAACACAAATTATACTTTACAATACAAAATCATTTCCTTGGGTTTATTTTCCAATGCAAAAAATAAATGGGAGAATCGGGAGAAGGTCGTAATCTTTTATTTCTGTACAAAAGCATGGGACAATGGAATATCAAAACAATATGGAACAATTTCCACGTTCTATTAAATGACACCACGTATTTATCCTATCCGGTGCTATAAATAGATCAGGATATTGTTGTAGTTAATAAAGCTTTCAAACAGTTAGTGCTGTCTATCTGTATACTGTATACGTACTCTGTCGCTATAGAAACGACGAACCAAGCCGTAAAGTCCTTTAAAGACGATATACATAATATAATAGCCAATGTATAGATGTGTTGTCAATACAAAAGAAACATGTGTAAAGCGAACAAAGAATAGCTTCCGTCTGATGAATGGCTTGACCTAAAATTAGGCATTTCCCCTCCATCTATTTAAATAATTTACATATGGGGACTCCCCAGGCTCTCCTCCAGTTGAATATCTAACTTTCCTTATGGTGACGATTATTTCAACTGAACGCCTTAAAGCTCTGATTAGAAATCAATTATGCCATTTAAGCACAGCATGCCATCATTCTTATATTTTATGTACAGTTTTTTATAATGCGCATTAAAAAGGGTGAAAGGGTAATCCCCCGCATGCTAACTAAGCATTGTTGGCGAATTCGTGCACACTAAACGCAAGTTTATTGTTAAAATAAAGCTTCAAATATCCTCAAACGCCGTTTTAGTTTAAGACATGTACGGACACACACATTATTGGTGTTAATTAATGAACTGCAAAACATTTTTGCCTCACTCCTATCAAGACATTCATCACAGTACAAAACAACTACGTACATAAAATGTATAATGCTTGGTGTTAGGTTAACCACACGAAATGGCGCCACAGTGCCCTAACTGATCGGTTTTTTACGGTGGGGCGCAAGTCATTATAAACAATATGTACCTCCCTATACTCGTAGTTTGAAGATTACTGTGCTGACACAAATGATTATGTAAATTGATGGGCTGATTTATTGGTTTTATGCTTACTCGTTTCCATATTCCATATTGAAATCAACGTTTTGTAAATCTGAAAATTGACATCCTGTAGGCGTGATTGTATTAAAATCGACAAATTGTCTACAATTTATTCAAATATCATGCTATCATTAGATTTAATGAAGGCCATTAAAAAATCGTGCATGTGTACTTAGTCAAATTACAAGCCGACTTTTTGCGTGGATATTTTGATGCAATTAGGAAGGAAGCTTGCCATTGCACATCATTTGCGCACTGGCTTTGTTGTCAAAAGTGCACTTGTAAAGTCAGCTTGTATACATCTGTATACAAATATTGTTGCACGAGTGTATGCAATTATGATGTGTCAAGTGCTTGCTGTATCCACACTTCAGAGTAATGTATGTTATACAGTTTACATTAAGCTTCATCTCATCCAGTTTACAAGCATATTTTCGCTAACAAGTTATGCAATCAAAATTCTCATGCCGGGCACACTTGCATATACATTATGTAAAAACTAAAAATGCAATACCCTATTGTGTATTGTTTTATGAATACAGCTCGTACTCTAACCAAACATTAAAATAATACCTTCAACATATTTGAAATTATTTCGTATGACTCCTTGAGGTAACATGAGCACCACTACAGTAACAATAGGCCCTCAAATTATCAAGGTTACCATACATTTCTACTTGAACATCATTCACAAACAAAAGGCTAATTTTTTTGTTTGTCAGCTTTAATTTTAAAAAGTTGCACACACAATAAAATTTAGGAATTAATTGTATAAATTTAAATGTATTGAACTTGCATTTACATATTTGAGAATTTGTGTTAAAAACAAGACAACTTAAACCATCCATGAGTTTTTTCGTTTCATACTTTGTTCGGTATATTAACTTAAAAGTATTTATATCATGAAAATAATTAATTTGAGCACAAAACTGTCAAACTAGCAAAAACGTACCAACATTAGTTAATTAGTATTATAATTTTGTGCATACAAAATTAGTTGTTGATTATTTTTGTTGAAAAACGGATTAACTTTTACTACAGACGTTCATTGACGTGGCTGGGTAAATGTCTCAAGACTTTATAATATACTTCTACGAGAAAATCAATGTGACAATCAAAATGTGTGTATTTTTAAGAATTTTTTTTTATATATTTTTTGTTATAGATTGTTTGAGTTTGGACACATATTTTGATCTTGATCAGCTTAGTTTATTCTGTCTTTTAGAATTTTTTTTTTTGTAATATGCAAATTCTGATATTTAAATTGTACGACGTTACAAATTTCGAACCTTTTTTGTGAGATTCAAATTTCTTAAATCATTGTCGTTAATGATTTAAAAAATAATTTTCAAAGAAAATAAAATTCAAAACGAGCATTTTATTTCAGATAAAGACTTCCGAATAACCTTGTTTGCTATTTGCCAAAAAGTTTATTATTCCGGTAAATGTACAGCAAATTATTTTCATTTAGTTTTAACAACTAACAATAAAATCACTTTAAGCTAAAAATAATGCAATTTAAAGCATATTTTTAAATTTCATAAGTTTTGTTATCGTTTTTTTTCAGTGATTGTATCTCTGATGAAATTAATTCTTCATTAGTTTTTCGAAAATTTCATGCGACTATCCTTTATTTATTGTTAATCAATTATACACAATAAATACTACACAATACAGTCAATTATATTTATTGAAATTTATTGTAAAACAAATAAGCTCTCACTGAATATACTTTAACATAATGAAAAAACCGACACCCTAATTTATGCAGTGTAAATTAATTGCACTATGCTTTCATGCTAATTTAGTACACAACCCCATTGCGTGCAGCATTCACACTGTTCTGCCAGTTGCTACAGATAAAACAGTTGCACAACACAACAATAGTCACAAAACTGAAAGCACAACCACGTCACGGCTCACGTCCCAGATGAGCAAAAGAACAAATATTCACAGAATTATCACGCATATGCGAGTAACATGTACAAAAATGTACATAAAAAGAACAATAACTCACACGTCATACTTTTATGCGCCCACATGAGAACGTCTGGTGTATTGTGTCTTGTCAATTATTGTCAATCAATAAACTGTATAAGCAATATAATATTATAAATTTGTGAGTTTGAAAATTTAAGTTTCTTCCAATCAATTTTATTTCCAATCTATATCAAAACTTTGTAATGGCTTTGCGTTATTAATTCATTACATAAAAACGTACATGAATAGTTTTATAATTCTCACACATAGTGAAGAATAACAAAAAAAAAAAAAAAAATACAAACGCAAGGCGCACAACAGAAGCCGGAAGGATGCAGTAAATTGTGTGGTATCGATTTAACATAAGCTTTTTATTCTCGCCAACCTCATTATTTAACGCCAATGTATCCACGATCGTATAACTACGAGCTCGCTCTATAATAAGTGAGCGTATATAAATATATTACATATGTAGACAAATAGTTCAACATTCTCTGTGGACATCGTGTGGTAACATTTCGAATTTAAAAGGGAGGCGCATTACACAATTCATTTTTATGGTGCTAATGCAAAAGTTGACTCCGTTTTCTTTCACCTAGCAAAGTGCAAACATGCATTCAAATTATTGCTATAGTTACAACTGTACGAGTGTGTACATCGTTTATTGTTTACATGTGGCATAATGTGGAATGTGTATGCAAATATGTTGAAATGATTCATGAAATACACCTAAACAAATTTAAGGGCTTGCGGTAAATGGCCCACATAACCTACCCTAACATTGATTGCATTTCGTTTTGGTGGGAAATGTTTGTATGCAAATGAATAGCTAGTCTATTCGAAAATCACAATATGTTTGTTTTTGTTTTGTATTTACCAGGTGCATACGTGTTTTGTGCAGTACAAATGATGCGGCATGCATTAAGTTTTGAAAGTACACTGACCTATTTTTATTTGCGTGTGACTACACAATTTATTGTAGTGTATAGCGTTGGGTCGTCGACACAGTGTCGACTTGCACCTTATTTGCCACAGCGTTGAATTTCAGGGATTCAAAAGGGAATGTTTCTTCAACAGTTTCTCATTCGTTTACACAAAGTAGAAAGTCGTTAACCCTATGATGATGTCTGAAACAAGCCATTCTGATAATTCAATCATTCATTATACGTTACTTATTTATATTTATACAAATAACTATAGGGAAGAAACCCGTTGCTCGGATACACTTGATGTTTACAAACTATATTGTTAAGTAAGTTTGGATTTTTCACTAATCTGACATTTTTTCCCGACCTGCAATTTTTTTTCGCGGTTTTTGAGGTTCATTTTGGTGTTTAAAGTACATATATGTTACTTTCTGAATTCTATAAAATAATTGTATAAAATTTCGCAGCGATGTCACTGCCAGTTTCACGCTAGACTGAATCAAAAGTACATACACGTCGTTTAGTTTTAAGCATAAGTAGATGCTAAACGATTCATATAATGCACCAGTTGTTAAATATGTAAATATTCGAAAGATGAAAAGTCAAATGATAATTGCGAATGCCAAATATATCCCTTTTGATATGCAAATCAAACACAGCTCACATCCCAAACATAATATTGCCGATAATAATTTTTCCATACGCAAGTACATTAAATCAAAAGCTTTTCACGCGTATTAAACAACATGGCGTTTTTCCAAATGAGCCCTTCTGAATTTGATCACACTGATTAGGCAATAAGAATGTTTTTATTGTGTCGCAATTTCACAATGAAACATCTACTATGGCGTTATCAATGCCTCAATAAACGTACATACATTTTTATTGGAAGCTTCTGCAATCTATACAAAAAGAAATAATGTGTCACGTTACACATTACGTTCATTGTAGTATTTTTTTGTAAGTTCACTTTAGTACCTACTAGCTTTTTTGGCAAATGTTTCTCATTCTGAGAACATTAGATTTTTGCAACGGCCAATTTATTGCGATGATTATTTGTATGTTACACATCAATTTGGGATGGGTATTTAAGTGACATCTTTTTACACAATTTATTGTGTAGCTTCCTGTTTTTTTGCTTTTCGTTGTACTTCTTCAAAAGCGTAAATGATTTATTGATCGCTAAAGTGCATTATCTTACAGATTATGATGGATTATGGGATGTTTTATGAAAGATAAATTATTTTAAAAGATATGTGTGACGTAAAACTTAATTTGTCACTGACATTACACTGTCAAGGAATATAAGCATTGTTAATGCATGCTTTTATTATTAAAATTTTATTGTTTTTCTTATTTTTAACCTAATAATAAATTAAATATGTATTTTATAATAATTCTTAGAAGTTTTCAGGACACACAGTTAAGTGTTATTTCTATTCATAGCATTTATTTTAAAGCAATTATACATATTATGCCAATTGAGTGAATAATTATTCTGTCAAACCAAATCGCAGTCTAGAGGCACTTTCATTCCATAAAATGTGAAAGTTCTGCAGCAAATAACAAATCTATCAATTACAATAATTGCATTTTTCAGTATAGCAAGTGAGCTGAAGATTTCAATTTGCTTTGTTCCATAAGTAATTACTCTCAATTCTGCCAGAAAAACCGCTGAATGCACACATGCCTCGTATTCTTATCGGTGCTAGTTTCTTAATTTTTTTTATAGTTCTAGTTTTCTTGCAGCTTTAGTTTAGTGGAAAAAAAATCCATTCCATTTCAAACTAGCATGCCGTCTTGTTCTCCCATGTGAATAAAACATAAGATACCGAAAATATTGGGGTTGCACATTTACATTACAGTTTCTAGAGCATTCACCAATTTCATTTAGAATTACTTCGCTGTGCCAACACCAAAATAAAGAAAGCAATTGATGAGCAAGTAAAATAGGAGCTTCATGGAGTGAAAATCTCAATTTCTGTTATGAAGCTTATCATTAAATTTCCAAATAAATAGACTATGCGAATTCGGTTGGTTTCATTTTCTTTTGCTAAATCGCCGCACAAATTTACTGAATTCAATCGCCTTTTCCAATATGCATTTAAATTGGACTCAACAATATATTGATTGCGTCATAACATTGCATTTATTTTAAGCATATTAATGTAGTACTTTGAAAAATACGATAATTTAAACAGACATTCGTTATACAAGTTCTGCAGTATCAGTCACACAATCAATGCACTTTCGATATTTGCATTGTGATTTGAACCCACTGCGTGCCTGTGCGCCATTACCAATTGATTTAAAGTTTAAACATTTGCAAGTATATGGCGAGCATGTGAGCTATTTAAAGAATCAGGTGCTGAATTAATTTATAGACTTCTATCCTACTTTAAATAATTAATTAATTTATATAAGGGCAGATTTTTGCATTAGCAAATTTTTCAGAAAACATGCAGAAACTCGTTTTGATACCTAATGTGTCCAAAAAGTCGTTTAGAAAAATGTGCTCTCTCGACTTCTATGGAAATTATATGTAAAATAAGGAAAAGGAAACTAAAGATGATCAAGATCAAGTTATTGAAAAAAACAGTTTCGCTTGCACGGGAACTCAAAAACGGCTAAACCAATTTAATTTATTTCAACATCATTTATCCATTAAAGTATTTTGAAAAAATGTGCATTTATCGTTACCTACTTCCCTAAATGTGAACCTTCTGGGAAAAGAGGAGTGAACCCAGACAACCCCTTACCATACACAATATGAAAGAAGTTTCGCTTATACTGTGATTTATAAATTACAAAACATTGCCAAACCCATCAAGATCAAAATCGGAAAATTAAACGCCAAACTATTTTTAAACTTTAAATAATTTGGAAGGTCAAAATTCAAAAATTTTAAGGCCACATTTTTCATATCTCTAAAAACTTTATTGAATTAGATATCGTGCAGTCATATATAAATTTTCACCTTGCTCTTCCCGCGATGTATTTTATTTTCAATTATTTTCAACATAATATTTTAAAATCAATGCTACTTTTTTGAGTGTATATGCATAATAAAGCAGTATTTCTGTTGGAATTTTAATACAAAAAGACAAATTGGTTGGAGAAATACAATTACTTGATGTACTTAACAAAAACTAATTTAATGAGAAGATACGAGTATTTGCAACTTGCAAGCGGCATAAACAATCTCTTTTCCCATTGGTTTGTGTATTTTATTTTTTCTTTGCCTATATTCTTCGCCTCGTAATAATATCTAATCTATTACATGGCAATGGCTTTCTTGGCCTATATGCCACAAACACGCAAAGGCAATAATGTTATCAATGATGGAACTCCTATTATGATCCTTACTACAATATATACATCATTCCGGTAATGCATTGACGTTTGAGCTGGCTGTATGCCTCTATCGTTGGTCTCGTGATGGCTTATTAACACGATGTTGACGTTGCAAGAAGTAAATGGATATACTTCTGTTTACCATCACGAATATTATGTTTTCTTTTTTTGCCATACAATTTATAAATTAGGAATGGAATTTGTACTCCTGTGAGGGAGCATGCATGTTTTTGCTTTCAACGTCAGATTAAAATTGCTTCATTATGGTTGGTTTACTTTAAAAAATGGTCAAGTTGGTGAATCTTTAAAAAATTAGGAAAATTTTTCTGCGAATTATTACAAATTTACGAAAGCTGTTGGCAATAAATTTATTTGTGTCTTTAGATCATAAAATAAATTGCAATATGTAGTTCAAAAACAGTTACTCATGAATTATAATGTTTAATATTCACATGTCAAAAACATGAGCCTTCATACTGCATAGTTCATAAACAGTACCTATACGTACCGACCTGAGTTATTAAATGATTATAACAAGCATACCTAAACGTTCATTCTCAGTTGGAAAACTTTAATTCAATCCATTCATACGTGCCGATATCTGATTAAAGTTTACCCTTATTATATTGAAGATGCGATCCCAAAGCCACCAGACGTGATCCAATCGATGTACCGCAAAATATTTTACCGAATTCTGAGGAAAAGGGAAAAAACTTTTAAGCTTATCATACTAAAAATACTTTCAGTTGTTAGAATACTTATTCATGGTTGAACTTTATGGTGATGTACAACAAGTAGTGGTTACGTAAGGATTCCAATGGGGTTTCAATACTTGTACTGGTATTTTGAGTGGATCACCTTATCTTTCGTCAAAGGTTAGTTAATTCCAACTCAATAAACTGATTAAAGTATAATTAAACTTTACTTGAGGGATACGTTTGAAGTAAACAGTAGACAATACGTAGACAATGCAATGACATAAACCTACTGCGTGAACATCAAATAAATTGTTTGTATTATATTCGTAAATGATTATAATAATTTATAAATGTGTGAAAAGAAATGATATCTATTGCGACGCTTGATTAGATCATGAAATACAATAATGACAAAATACCCACAATACAATGGCATGCTTATAGTAATATTCTTTCAGACATAAATTCTTTTTTGCTGCCAACATGAAAGAAAAGATCCTTTTAATATTCCCTTCAACTTCTATTATTATCTTAATAAAGATAACTACGTACACACTAAGAACACAAAAGCAGCAGATTGGTTTATACATTGTTTCTTCTGGAGTGCTCCACTGTCACCCCTTTTTGCAAGTCGCTCGTTTCATATTGGGATCCTTCAGACGCATGCAAGTAAAATGCGATATCAAGTGCTTCAGTAAGCAATCTACTCAATTGTACACTCAATGTAGAACATTTACATCGTCAATTCTTTTGTAATCATCAGGATAATATTTAGTATAATACCACAAGCTTTATCTGTGTGGATGAAGTGGAAGTAGGTTGTTACTTATTTGTTTCATATATCCTGTTTGATGTGTGTGTGTTAGTGTGTGCAATAATGGTTTTCTGATCAATAAATTTTGAAGCAGCCATTTACTTTTTGGCATACTTTGCTGAGGGGGGATTATATTGAATGAGCTTTTTATTATTGTAAAATTATATTATCAGGCAATTTTTCTGCTTTTTTTCATCAGGACTACATAGTTAATAAATATATGAGTTACAATTAAAGCCATAATCATTGAATACATTTTCTTTATACATAAAATTCCAGTGTGCGTTTGTTCGTAGTTCTTTTCCTCCTAAACGGCTCGAAATATTCTATCACGATTTAAAATTTGCTAGATCATAATTATGGTCCTTCAAGATTTTGTTTGTGTTGCTAATGGGATTATAGCCAGTTAGAATTTTAAATTTGACTCGGTGTAGCGTTTTCGGGCTGAATTATTAATTTCCTTCTAGTTTTTAACAAATATTATTTGTTTTAAATATAAAAACAATAATTTGAATAATGCTTTGAAATCAACTTTTTAATTCGTTTCTCTCTTACTAATTGTTTGCTGCTATATTTAAAGATTGTTCTACGATATTTGAACGCAATGCTGAATGAATTTGACATTTGAAGCTCTGCCACACAAAATGAATAAATATGCATGTGTATACATTTCAAATATTTAGGGAATTCCGTTAAAAGAGAGCTGGAGGGCAATCAAATAATCAACAGCTGGTGAATGTTCTCACTATATTAATGGTTTCTATGCCTTGGGTGTTTATTGTCTTAAATGTCGCATTGTTTCGAATCTTTATTTATTATTTTCATTTTGGATTTAAAATAGAAAATTCAACTTCTTTTTGGTTTTTTGTTTTATATTTTGTTAACAAAGAAAATTTCTATCCTTTTCGCGTTAATGTTTTCCGTTTTTCATGTGATAATTCGATACTCTATCCAAATGTACCTAACCCATTAATTAATCAACTCGTCTCATCGATTACCTTTCGCATTACACTTCTCACAGAGCCGCATATGTGGCCACAACATCACACGCTTGTAATCAATTAAATTGACTACCCCCAGAAATTAGGTACAAAATCTCATATATCGTCAAACTGATAATAAACGGACGCATGATGGCAAAGTTTTTCCAATTTAGGGTGCAAACGTGACATGCTGCTAATTACCATTTTATTTGGAATTACCACAGCTACTAATTCTGAAATTAATGTGTCTTAGTTATTAATCACGCAACTGTGAACAAATTTCCATTCATATAAGAAAAAAAATTATAAATTTGTTTTTTATAATAAGAAACACTTTTTAATTGATGTGCACTGAATAACTCCTAAGATCCATTCGGGATTTTAAAACACTTTAAATGCCAAAGACATTTTCAAAACAATGAAGTCATAAACCATATTTAATTTAAACCGCATTGGCATTTTAGCAATGGTTGCAAATTAAAAGCGACATTGAAATTCCTCATTGACGTGCATTTCATACTTTTAATTTGTTTTTTTTATATTTTAGGAGCATTTATATTTTATTAACCTCATAATGTCCACGAATAAAATCTCATAAAGTATGATATTGCCAAAAGGTCACAAATATGCGACAATTTAAATGAATTATAAATTCAAATTAAATTCAGCCGCGTTTTTTCATCAACAGCGTAATTATGTTTTATGTTCATTGTATACTGTGAAACTCCACAATGTAATAAAAACAGAAACCATCTAATGACTGTATATACAGCGTGCATTCATTTTGACTCATTTGGGGTTACCAGTTACCACATGGGTTCAACCTTTGACACAACTCCTTTCTAATTTCTATCTCTCAAACATTTTTTGACGAGGGTCACATTGTGCGCTATTTAATTACGTACACTTCTTTATTGGTGTATGGTTGATCTTTAATGCAACGCCAAGCAACGTACATATATGTGGTGTTAACATATTGATTACCAGCAATGAAAAAAAAAACAGCGTGTATATGTTAGTGCAGACAAGTAGGTAATCACAAACCATTTAATGTAATAAGCCAAACATTTCTCTTGGGATCAGTGTACCAATGTTGTTGATATGCCGTTGACACAACCCGATGTTGGCTATTTAATATTTAAAGCATTAATTATTACATGTGCCATGCATTATGTCGTGGGACCTGATGCATTAAACTAAAGTGCAGGTGGTGTGACATACTGACTGACATGTCAGACCAACATTTTACTGGTACAGAGTTGTGTCACATTTCTAGATGTGTTTGAGGAGCATGTCTAGTGTTATATTATCACAACTCAGAGGGGTCACAACAAAGAGCAACTGCCTTTAAAATACTTGAATAAAGTACTTAAAAAGTGTTAAATATACAATGTCAATTGCAATTAAGCAAGTAGAAATCGTGTCAACTCTTAAGACTCTAATGTTTTTTATAATCAAAATTGCTTCGATTTCTTTTAGTGGATGTCATTTATTAAAGTTTTCTTAACTTAAAACGAACTCAATAGAACAAATATACACACAACTTGTATTTTAACAACCATGACCACAAAATTGTAACGATCACTCTTATATTACAGTCATAGCAATGTTACATTTTGCTACTTACATCAATTTGAAAAGCTCTGCTTTCTTTACCATCGTCAGTTCCAGTGCTCATACGAAAGAAAACGTACTGTCTGATCTCCGTTTTAGGACGAAACTTTTATTACTTAAAGCTGTCAAACTTATGAACAAACTTTCAAGACGCTTTCCCATACATTGTTCGTCAAGAAATAGCTGTAAAGTAAATCTTACTTTCTTTCTTTATTTCAATGCCATTCTAATGTAACGTGTCCTTATAAATAATGTAAGTCGACTAGAAATGAAAATGAATTTGCCAAGGTCAAGTTTATTTAATTTTTGTTCTTTCTTTATAGATTTTTGTTCTAATATTTTTTATTTTTTATAATGTCACTTTTAAAATTAAATTAGTGTCTGAATTTAAAATGTAAAAATTTTAATATTCCTAAACTTCTTCGTCTTATATAAAAAATATTTTGCTAAAGAGTTTTATTCTTTTTTATTACAGATTTCATTTACAAAACAATGTCACTACAAAATGTCACAGAAATAGCAACCATCTCAGGATATGGCAGCTCCGACGAGACTGCCTCTCTCCTAGTCACCTCCACGAAGAGTAGCATAGTATCATCCGCTTCCGTAGATGTACAATCCAGAATGGCCTCCATCAATGGACCCACCTCATCGTCATCCGGCTCCCAATCCAAACCGGTACTCATACGTCAGGATCGCACTTCCACGTACATGGTGAGTCCAAATTTATCACAAACATGCATCGGATCCGAAGAAAGTGGCACCATCGAAGAGGACCCCACAAACATGCGCTCAATCACAGACATCGATGTCCAATCGGCGAAACTGGAAGCACCTGTAATATCTGTGTCCAATTCATACAACAGCGAACATCAGCGTGGCCTCTCGGTGGGTGCGTATCAACTGTCGCCGCACAGTCGATGTCGTGCCTGTCGCTCATGTGATAGACGTGCCTCCACAACACCCGTGTCTTCGCTGTATCTGGCACGATCGCTGTCCAAGGAGAGTGTCCGCAGTGCGTATCACGCACATGCCCACAACAGCGGTGTCAGCATACAGCATCATGTGCCCCCCGTGTTGATCACATCGTCACCCCAATCGAATCGTATTATACGACAGAGTTCACAACCGGAACAGAGCTCAATGGTGCCGTGTGGTTATGCGTGTGGACATTCACATACGGCGCCTAGTGTATCGCTGAGACAGCTAAGGGATCCGGCGGATTGTATTGCTGGTATTGCGGCGGATTCGTTGCGTATTAATGGAGCGATGCGACCGTTTAAGCAGGTTAGTCGAAATAAATTCTTTTTTAAAACATTTTTAATTAAACAAAATATAGGAGGTTTTATTTATTGTTAAGTGATAAGTTAAATACAAACAAAATGAGGTACATATATGAAGCTTTAGTAAGAAGGCTGCTTAATTTATAGGCTTTTGGTTAACAAAGTACATTAATTTCAGTTGAGTATTTTTAATATTTTTTTAAGTTTTGCTTTAATTTAAATTTTGTTCATTCGAATTTGCTTCGTAGCTAATTTTAAATGAATATGCATTACCCATACGTCATAACTCATAACTCATACGAATTTTTATTTGATGAAGTACTTTATTCAAATAAAATTTCTAACTTACTGATGATGGTTTCTCTTGAAGCATAAACTCAATCACGCCAAACTTTAAATCAAATTCATAATTCATATTTGATATTTGCTGAGCTCATATTCTGAAATGAAACAATCCCCGACAGTTGATTATGATTTCATTAATTGAATCAGTCAATTTCAGTATATTGATGTTACTTTAAGCGTTGAAGATGAATTTAGTGAATTAAAGCTTATATATTTCATATTCCCTTTCGCACTTCACTTTAAACAACAAGGAAAACAAATTTAAATGAAAAATTCTGCTTAAGAAATATAACTAGCAGGGTACTAAGATCCATTAAAAATTTGTTCCTTACAACATTTTACAGCCTATCATATCATCAAACAAAATTTCAAACTTCCTGCGAAAATTTATTAAATGATTTTGAAATAAGACACACCACTTAATGAAACGTTCCCAATTAATTTTTTTATTCAACAGGACGTTGTTCCTTGAACTTTCGAAGATTTCTCTAATTAAAATTTAATACTGAATAAGTGAAAAAGTTTTAATGTATGCGGACAAATAAAAGCATACTTTTTTTTTCTTCAAAGTCATTTAAGAACGTGCCTGAAAAAGTTTTTTTGTAATATGAAGTAACATAAAACTTTTACGTTTTCAATAATAAACTGCAATTACTGTATTGCATTACATTACTGAATATAAGTGACACACTAATATAGAGATACACTAATATATAAAATTTAAAAGTTCGTCGCCTGGTTATCTTATTTTAATTTAAAAGTAAAAAAAAATTAATCTCGTCTTGGCTGTTTAAAGCCTTCGCAAACTAGCTCTACTGATTCAATTAAAACGGTACCGTACACCACTTAATCCCATTGTAAACTCGCAATGTTGCGAAATCGATTGGGATTTGAGGTGCCAAACATCACAAAAATCCAATAAGGTCTGAAAAAAACACCTTTTGTGAACCCCTTCTTTAAAAGCCTAAAACGTGTTTTATTTTTATCAGCGCGGCGGGACATTTTTTTAGAAAAGACTCGCTAAGTCGTAAGAGAGTTGTTGATATGTGTGCGATCCGATAAACCGATATCAGTCTCATAATGTAAATAAAGAGATGACAAAGTAATTTTTTTTTCGATTTGTCTCCTTTGTTATTATTTTTCTATTGCAGTCAGTTGTTAAAATAAATAATACAACGGCACACAAAATAAAAAACAGTTCAATATATTTTAATTTCTTTATGAATAGCTACCAAATTTATGTAACTTTTTAATTTCATATTGGTTTTATTACCACGTTCGGAGTAACTCTGCAAACAAATCAATAAAACGATTGCTTAATATTCAAGCCGATCATAAGAGAATTGTTACGTGCAGCATAAATAGCACGAGGATGCATATAATTTTATAATGGTTATAAATGTTAACATTAAAAGCCAATATTCGTCAAGTTATTGTCGAATATCCATACACTGAGTAGCTTTTTTTAAAAAAAAACATGAGAATACCATAAAAAACAGAATATTTTATGTTTCGCGATTCATTGAAGTTTGAAGATACAAGTAATATAAATAAACATTTCAGGCAAATGTCGTTCATTTGAATGCGTAGGGTTTGTTATTCGTTCGTCTGACATTTCTGATATGCTCACCCTTGTACAAAAATGTCAAAAGTATAAAGGTTTACACATATTAGCAAAATGTGTCGTTAACAATTTTAAAAGTCGTATTTAATGGAGATAAGAAAAAGTAAGTTTCAAATGAACTGAATTATACTTTCCATTTTCCAGTTTGTTTAAAACATTTTTCGTTTTTTTAGTAAGTAAAAACTGAGGTTTGTTTAAAGTCTGCAACTTTTCTTGCCTTGGTATTTCTACTATTAAAAGATTTTAGTAATTACGGTTTAAATTTTCTTATGATTTAAAACCACAACAACCCAATATTCAACCAAAGTTTGAAGAATTTATATGCGTCTATATATTTATTCCAACTGTCCCCGTTGACATGACGGCGGCAGCGGGTAAATTGTTAAGATGTCTTATTTATGGCTTTGTGTCACCTGATTCTTGACAAATGTAAACCCTATATCAGTGACGGATTCGTCACCATTAGGAGAGAGAGAATTTCAAAAGGGTGTCTACCATGTGAGATTGTTTCTAAACCAGTCAAAATTGAGATAAGAAGAGGTGTGTTACATCGCAACGTTATCAATAAGTGGATTAAAGTTACGTGATTCGTGAAAGGTCCCTTTATGTGTACGGCCGATGAAGGCATGACGTGGAAGAGTATACACAAATAATTTATTATGTCTTAAGAATGGTGGCAAAATTTAAGCGATGTAAATTCAATACCTAGTGTTATGCTATACTTGCAAACTTTGCATTTCTTGAAGATGGATAGCATTTTGGGAAACCAATACCATTGTGAAATTTAAGGACGCACACCACAAGCCGCAGGAGACACAACGTCAATTGGCTTTGACTTTAGCGGATTCTCAGGAGGATTTCAATTTAGATAACACAAACAAATATTTGCAATGATCAGGGAAACACATATAAGTTCAAACGCAATTTTCACAAATTGAATTTTGTCTGATATGTTGAAATTTTTCTGAAACATTGATTTTTGATATAATACAACGCACTTGGGCTATTTACATATAAAGTTAACACCTGATATAGCACGTGTGGAAGTTTGGTATAATAACTAATTCATAAACAATGTTTTGTTGCACTTATATATATTGAAAAATGTAATTTTAACATTACACTTCACTTGTCAATGTCCAAATTTCTTTGCACAAAAAAAAATTCAATTCCAAATCAGTAAAAAAATATAACCTAAAGTCGTTTTAAAATATACATTTTGTCATCATTATCTCCCGTGTATTTTATGATGTCCATTATACTTCAATATATATGCTATCTACCACATAATTGCAACATATCAATCCATAAAATTTTCTCATTTCATTACTATGCATTTAAATTCAATTGAACCCTTAAACTGAAAATGAAAGGAAACGAATTTTGACGGCTTATAACTTGTTCAATCATTATCGATTGAGGCTACATTTTGCGAGTAAAAATCACATTATTGCAAGAGCTTCCGCAATAAGCCATTGATGCTGTCAATTACATTGTTCACCGGAATCCCTATCAGTTTCAGAATCAACACATTTTTACCGGTGCTTTGTATTTTCCGATATTTCCCCCTCTGTGTCTTAACACTTCTATCGATTGATGTCCATTGGTTGTACGCGCGGTAATAATAAATATTTTTTGATGACATTATGAATAAATTATCATTTGGTTGACTGTGAATGGCCATTAAGCGTCAATCGATTTCTATCAATTATTTTGTATCGGCAAATAATTTTTTTTGTGTAACAATGGCATATCGTAATTGAATTATATTGTTTTTTCTTTCTATTTTTTGGAAAAATCTGATTAGTAATTCAAATATAGTACATATTCGGAAATTAGAAGCGTAACGTTAAGTTTCATTATTATTTCTACTCTGTACTAATAGCCGCGTTCTAAAAATAAATAAATCTTTCTATTGTATTTACGACAGTTTAATCATTCGGTAAATATATTACTTTGTTGGCCACAAGATGGCGCTGCAAAATAATCTCGCAGGCCGTGCAATCGCCACAACTTGTTCATTTAATATGAGCTCCAAGGTTTATTGACTAGATAAAACATCTATGATTAAAATGTAAACCAAATATCATTCTATTGAAATAGAACGAGATCTCAATAGAACGTACCAAATAAGAATGTTTGTTGCATAATTTGATAGGGTCTTCTTTATTAAAGTAATTTCTTGGTATAAGCAAATTATGACATTCTTCAAACACTTAAAATGGTGTTCTTTATCATAACAAAAAATATTTCTTCTAGAAAATTTAATTAAAAATTGTACCTAGTTCACATGTCTGTCTAGTATCTATAGTTATTTTTAAATTGTGTAAATAATTAATGTGTATTCATTATAAATATTGATCCTATACTATAACTATCATAATTCATGAATCATAACGCAATTAACTCTACTGTCATTAAGCCTAACTATCCTCTTCATAATTCATAATATGCTTGCGACTCTTTTTAATCTAGCAGCTAACCGTTTGCAAGTTGCAATTGCTGTTCATAAATTTGATTATCATTTCCATTATTAATTATTGATTTCTCTTATTTGTTTTGTAATTTGTATACATTTAGCGATTTTTATGTTGTTTTTTGCTAAAATATTGTTAAATTTGTTTTGTATTTTTTGTATTTTGACTAACCATAAGTATAAATAATAATTATTGTTGTATTTTGACGTAGGGACTAGAAATATATTGTATTTTTTGTCAACTATTATTTATTTATTTAGTAATTATTGGTAATTTATTACAAAATGGGTTGATCCTGTTGTTATTTAAACTGAATGATTTTATAAATAAACTTTATTCCATTTTACAGACAATTTGTATAAATAAATAATAAATGTATCCTTCTTGAAATGGTTGAATTCTCCTACTGAATAGAGTTGACTATTTTGTTGTTCAAACCAAACCATGAAATATATTAAATATTTTAAGTAAATTACATTGTATTGTACAACAAAATGTGGTTTTAATTGTTATTTATTTACGATTTCGGCTTACTTTCTAAAATTCTATTTTATTAAAATACCAACATTTATTTCATTTATTTTTTTAACTGATGGATTGTTTTATCCAAATATAAATATTATACAAATAATTGTGTGCCATGGAATAATCCATTTTGTAGTTATCATTTATTTTCTGACCTTTGTGTATTATTTTTAAGGACAATTGAAATCTTTTAACATTCTATTTAAATATAAAAATAAATAAAGGTGTTGAAAATTTGAAATGATGCAAATTATTTTTTTTACGAATTTCACACCGGCATTTGAATGAATTTCTTTTAAAATAACAATATAGTTTTTATACGTAGAAACTATCACATAAAGTACCTCCTCTATCTTTTGATTTTAGAATATGTTAGTATGTGTGTTTATGTATATAATCATTTGGACAATATTGTTGTGATTTTCTTTGTCTAGGGTGTACTGCTGTGTCCTCAAACATTATCGCAAAGTAGAAGAACACGTCTCCGTCGGGCCTTCACCGAGGCAACCAGTGATACTTTACACTATGTTAAAACGGTACTAATCCTATCCTATTTTCAAAAAAAAATTCGTTCAACCAAACTGCATAATATCTTGTTTGTGCATCAACTTCTTTATATATTCGTTACTTTTGTCTTCACACCAAAAAAATATTCTTCATTATTATTTCCATATCACAATAAAAAATTGATTATATCAACATGAAATGATATTAATTTGTAGAACCACTCAATTTAAAACTGCACTCTAATTAGTTCTGCCTCTTAAATGCTTCAACGCCCTCAACATGCCATACTACGGTGCTGCAGAAAATTAGCACAATACACAATGCTTTGTTACATAAGTTGGTGGTAAATTTCAAAAAGTAATTTACGCTTCTCGAGAAATTCATGCGGAGAATTAAGATACCAACTATCGCCAAGTTTATTAAATTGAATTAAGATCTGTTTAATAAATTACTTTTAGAAAAATGTTGATTTATTAATTACAATAATTTAAAAAAATAATACTTGGTGACTTTTAGTTGTCGTCAATTGTTTATTAGTACAGCACACCCCCACAGCACTAAGCTTATTTAATATTTATTGTTAAAATGTAGACCTTGTACTTTTAGTTGCATCACATTTTTAATTGTTGTTACTGGTTATAGTGTTAAACATTATTGTTGATTTAGTAAATTATTAAATGCACGTTACATTTTTAATAAATTGAAATAAATACTTAGGTATCAACATTGACCTTTAAAAAAAATTAATTATGAATTGTAATGGTAAAATTGCAGCACTTAAATAAAAATGCAGGTAAGATCCAATTAAAATTACAAATGCTGGAAACATTACACATTTAAGGGTTGCTCTCGTAATTCTTTGATTACGGATTTAATTTGCAACACAAAAGCTTGCGTTTACTTTACACATATAAGCGGTTACATAATATGTACATAAATGAACAGCAGTGAAAGGTGAAACCATTATTTTGATGCAGCTTTAATTAAGCAAATTTTAACATGCAACCAATTATATTAAAATGATTAAACATCAACCGGCATATTTTTAAGAGTTGCAAATTGATAGTTACACAAACCAATTTATTTGTTCGTTTTTGTTACGTCAGGTTCACTAAATGTTGCCTTTTACATGTAATCAATTCTGTTCAGTGCAGTTATATGTAATCGTACCATAGAATTAATTGCATATAAAATTGCAATTTAAAAACTTAAATTTGATTTTGTGCAGCAGTGTGTGTAGTTTCATTTTATTAAAAAAGTTTTGTTTTTATCGTCCTAATGGGGACAAAAGTTTGCACATAATGAATGTAATGAACCTTTAAGCTTTATAATGGCGTGCCCAACAACGACACATTTGCGCCGCATACACATAATGAAAAAACAAATTTTGTGGAGTTTGTTGCCGGAAATGGGAAACATTAAAAATATGTTGCAGCATTTTTTTTTAGTGTAAACTAGTGTGGTGTTTCTATTGTTGTACATAATGGCTATAGCACGTCGCGTCGTGTCGTGGTCAATTACCAGTGGCATGAGAGTACCTCATGATTTATTGGTTTAAGTTAAATTTTTGCTTGGTGGTGATTTATTTTTTTTTTTTTACCCTTCTAACATAGGTGGTGTTGTTTTGCGTTTCATCTACCACGTTACGTGTTTTATTTTATTTTTACAATTTTTAATTTTTTGGCAAGACACAACTATTATATTTTGGCAATAATCGGATGGGTGTTGTTCGGTTGAAAGCGTTGAAATCAAAATGAGTAGGAGTTTCATTTGCTGCTTTTGTACACACTACATGCAACATTTCTCATTTCTTTAAAATTGATAAATTGTTAATCTGTTCCCAAAAGGAAACTAAGCGATGAAAAGCAATAATTTCCTGCTCGAATTTTCAGCAAATGACTCATAAATGGATAATGGATTGCATTTCGTATGACCGCAAAATACAAGTGTCCCATCTAAACAATTTGATTTATTTCGAAAGTGATATTTCATTTCTATTATTCTTGAGAATACAAAGTGAATTCGAATTCGAAATTGAATTTACCGTCCACAATCTGCATAATATAGTATTTATTGTCATTTGGTTAAACGCAGTCCAGTCTATATTTAATGTGTTTTTATTGTTTATTCGTTTGTCACTGTTTTTAGGATATTAACAAAAACACAGTTTCGTTAAATAGATCTTAAATATTAAATAAAATGTATTCGTTATTATAAAGCAATTTATTTTAATTTTTAGTATAAATGTTGAAATTAATAAAATACGAGTTACAAAGATAACAATTTTACCCCTTTTGTGACCTTCAATTAAAACCGTTTTCGTGAATAAATAAAAACAATGAATGTGTTCTTGGTATCCGCAGCATGTAAAAAAGATTTTACTGCAATATTTTGCATCACAGGCAACAAAATGTTACAAATTGTCATCATGTTCTATGAATTTTAAATTTTGCATCGTCGCATCGTGTTTCATTTTTAATTTTATTTGTATGAAGCGTCTCATGTGCAAAATTTAATTTACATGGTGACGATGTCAATTGCAAATAAATCTGTTTTCTGTTAACATCAAGTAAACCTCTGAATTCTGTCGGAACATTTTATTGTCTGTTGAGTTTTGCCGACTGTATGTTTAAAATCACAAAGCCAATTAAGTAGAATGCAATAAATTCACTTTTCACACAGCAAAACAACAACATTTCTACATTTCTTGTCTCATTCAAAATTATTAATTAACATATGAGAATAAATTATGTAGGAACATTTATGTTTGGTTTTGGATTGAACAAAACGATAAACCCTTGCAAGAGTTTAACCAAATTGTACATTCCGTAATCCTTTATGTACACATTTCCTCATTTGTAATGTACTTTCCTTCATTTTGTGTAATAATTTTTATTCATTATTTCTTTATTATCTTTTGTTTTATTTATTTTAATCCTGCAAGAACATTACACAGCTTAAACTCTACCGTAACACTTTGCAATGCAAATTAAGTGATAAAATATTGTGCAAAATACTTTGGTGATTCTTTAATGTGTTGCCTGTGTATTGTTTTAAACGATTTTTAAATGAAAGAGTATATTTTAAATTCCATAATTGACTTAAGGGTTGAAGTAAAAGAAAATGGAAACAAATATAACCCGAATATAATATTGTTTGTTAAAAGGTAAAGCAATAATACCCGTACCACTGTTTCAATGAAATAAAAAACAACCCCTTGTTATCACAACTCATATTGGTTATAAAAATCTACTTCCATTTCAAGTCCATTGATCATAATATACTCACTTCAATACATCAGCCCTTATCAATCAACTGGCTAGACTTCTGCGATTGACTTCTCCGCATCAATCCTTTACTGACCTTTGGTGTGTTTTTACGCGTACACACTTATTTGTTTGCACCCACTCTTTCTATTCTGTATGCCCTATCATGGTTCCCAATGTCGGTATATGTAGCTAAGCATAGGGTCATAATAACTCTCAATTTATGAGAACAGCGCACACCAAGTCATTGCCATAATCTCGAGGCGGTAAAATGTTTCAATTACCCGCGCGCGTATCAGCAAAAAAAGCTTTATTTTTGTAACTTAGTTTAGTAGCGTCTATTTCCGTGCCGGAAAGCAGCTGGCGTTTGATATTTGTATTTTAGTGCGTGCAGAATAATGTCAAGGTTCAAGTAATAATTGAAAGGAAATGTTACTTGATTCTACGATGGAATGAAATGGCGTAGAACCTTTGTGTTTTAGGATCCGAAAGCTTACATTTCGTTATATGTCCATAGTACAGGTGCATATTCACTGGCTCGTTGCCAGTAAAATATTGGGGTAATTATTTTGGGGTTTTTACAATTACAGTTTTTATTCTTCAAGTGCTGTTTATTTTCTATAACAGTGTTGGCAGTTAGAACCATTTTTTTTGCTGTCAATTTGAAACAAATAGATTTGCATTTAACGTTTTTAGGATTTCTTAATTTCAAAGAGTAACTGTTTTGGCTTTATTTCATATTTTTAAAATTTGTAGTTTAGATTCCAAAAATTGTACAATATTGTGTGTTGACAAAACCATTTCAAATCAATTTTAATATAGAAAGTCCCATGACTGCAGTCGGTGTCAAATAATTTCATTATTATAAAGCCAATCGAATTCTTAGAACTTTGGATAAATAATTGAAGCTTACTTACACTTTCATGTACTTACCGTTTGATCGTTTATCATTACATTAATTATACTGAAAATAAGACCCTATTCTCACAATTTTAATTGACTTTATTTTAATATTAATTAATGAACTCTTTTATTGGATATAACATCAATTAAATTCAGTGCTATCCATTTCACCATTTTATAATCGAACATCAATAAATACCAATTAAAAGAGGGCCACAAAAAAATTACATGAAAACCATTTGTTAAAACATTTTTACCACAAGCGTTGCCCATCCGAAAGCAATAATTATTATGGGTCGGTTGAACGGTAAATCCCAACAGCTTTACGTAAAAGAACCCCGCGTATTTGTGCCATTCTTTGGTGCCAACAATTAATTTCTATCTAAATTGCAAATCAAAAAGGAAGGCGACTTGCTAAATCTTAATCAAACATCATCGACCATTTTCTTGTGCAATATTATGGGGAAGCAATTTGCAACCCTTAAGGCGGCAATAGCAAATTTTGCTTTAATTAATTGAACAATATAACAGCTAATCTTTTGGATAAACGTCGACTTATCGGCATTTCGTCGGATGCTGCACACCCGGCGAGATATAATTTGTTTCTTTTGTTATTGTTTATCTAAAAGGAATTATTTCCATGATTCATTATTATATTAAATACTGGTTGATTTTGTATTTAAATATTTATTCATATTTGGTTTCAATAAAATATTGTTCTTTAAGTATAGCACTTGTTGCACTCAATTGTACTTTTAACATTAAGGTCATGACGGTGTTCTGTAAGTTGATTACAAGAAATTCAAACAACATTGTTATTAATTTTATTACCTGAAAATATCTAAAGGTATCAATAACTTTTATTGATGAGATTATATTTATTTCAATATATTTCATTTTGGATTGTGTCTTCGATATTTGAATTTATACTTGTCAGCGTTTTCGAAATTGGTGCATATGCTTGATAAAGCTTTATTTCATTCATTTTAAATATTGTACGAACTGTTTTGAATGGATTCAGACGACAGAAAACATTTGAAACTTAAATGAAAATGTGAAAAATAAATAATTGGCGTTCCCATTTATCGGAAGTAAATTAAAACGCAATTTCACCAACAGCTTTCGAATTGATTATTTGTCTAATAAATTCGAATTTATTGGAAAACCCAAATTTTTGCTTAAAAAACAAATCTAAATTTCTCAACTCAGTCGGTTTTATTTCCTAATTTAATTACTATTATTTTAAAAATTTCGTTATAATTAATTATAGAACCCCAAACAAAAATAGATGCAATTCATTAACAAAAAGAGTCAAATACTTTAATGGGCTCGGTTAATTCTTTATGAACTACTATAAACACATCATTAAACATTATGTTTTGCCCACCGTTCCACTGGGACTTGTTAACTTTTAATGTTAGTTTCATTGTGCTTTGGGTGCAATTGCACATAGTTTACTCTACAACTAAGACTCAGACCTCATTAATTTTTTCTGCCTTCATATTGTTTGAGTTGTAAACAGTCCACATAAGAAAGTAAATAGACATTACCTGCAAACACAAGTTTTTCCCATATTTTTTTTGTCATTTAACAAACAAAGTTCACGAGAGCTTTGAGTATTTGAAAAGCGTATTTAATCTTAATTCACCTTATGTTTTTAATGGCTGTTTTCTCATCAATTTTTTCATTTAGTTTTGTGTTGTATTATTTTAGGAATATTTTCTTTCTACCCGTGGTTGTAGTAAAAATAATAATTAACTCTGAAATCAAAGCGAAAGTAGCACCGCAAAAATGTTAGCCAACTTCAATTAACATAAGCATTATACTTGTATGTGTGTAGGGAAAATCCTTATCTTATAACCACGGTGTAATGGTGTAGAATACGTGTTGTGTTTATTCATTGCTCGCACTCTTTCAAGCAACACAATGAGTTCAGCTGGAAATGTAGCCCTTTGTTACAAGATGGTTTTCGTGGTTCAATCTTCAAAGGCCGCATGATGAAAATGAACAACCCTTGAAGGCATTTTATTAACTAGATATTTGCTCATATTCGCAGCATACTTTCTACAAGTGGGATGTGTTATGGGAGATGTAAGCAAATATTATTTTAAAGGATAGTTGAGTGGAAATAACTTACTGTATTGTGTAAATGTTTCGATTTTTTATTTTTTTGGTTACTCATCAATCAACACCTAAATAAACCTAGTAAATACGTACTAAAGCTTATAAGCTATTTTGTATAACTAATTATTTCCTTAAATTCATTAAAAGCAAAATTTAATCCCTCAATAAATTATAAATTAAATTTAAATTGCAGTATTACGTTTTTAATTCAATGAAGTGATATAATTGCTTCAAATGTTCAACCACAAGGCAAATATTAAATTAAATTATATTTTTTGTACAAAAATAAACCGACTAAATGCATTTTTTAATTTGCATAGGGGGAAATGCAACAATTCATAATTGCCAAATAATATTATTTGGTGTGTGTTCTACTCACTGCGTTCAATATGTGGTTGCAGCTTGGGGTGGTGGTTAAAATGCAATTTACAAAGTAAAAACCAAATCGTGAAAAGGCTTTCTTTTTTTGTTGCAAATTTTATTTGTACTGTATAATATTGCGTGTAACTGTAAATAGGAAATCATTTCATATGCGGCCATAACTGTAAAAGAGAATGCAGAAATCCAATTTAATTTCAGTCAACTCCACCGTAAACCTGAATACTGTTTCCTGATTGCAATATTTTAATTAAAGAATTACAACCATACTATGTTGTTATGTGCATTGGTTTTGTGTTTGTGGAATCAACAGAATTAAAATTTGTATATTTTTAAAATATTTTTTATTGACCCTTGGAAGTTATGCAATGAAATTTGGGTATTTGTAAAATGTAAAAATTTTATTTTCGTTATTGTTATACAATTATGTATCACTATTCACCGTATGGTATTGATGTCCAATTAATTAAGAAAATACACGTCATACTTTTTGTTTTAATAAATCAACATTATCAATTATTGTGGCCATAATTCAAAAACGAGGTGACTAAAATAACATAATTACATTTACGCCGGAAATAACCAAAATATGCAAACACCTTAAGTCACAATATCTGCCTAAGCATTCATTCTTATCTCAATACGTACATCATAAAGAGTAATATTTTTAATGTTTTTACCCCATTGTGATTGCTCTCTGATTGACGACCTAAATCTGACGGAAATAATCAATTGCGTGTTTAAGATTAAAGCCTAAATCCACAACTCCACTATACATAAAGATACATACATTCTCGGTATACCTACGTCCTACGTTTAATATTGTGAAAGTCAATGCGAACATGCCGTGATCAATCACTTTCAACAAGGGGTTTTTCTTCGGTATTGTTACTCAGCGGTTCATGTAACTGCTTTTGTGTGTACTTTGTATACGGATATTCAAGGAGGTTTGACGTCTAGACTGAATTAAAGATAATTACGGGTAATAAAGTAGAAAAGTTGAGGAAGTGAGTTCGGGCATTTTGGTTAAAGTTTCGTACCACCTTTAAAAGCATTCACGTTATCGAAAACAAAATTGTTTATTCTATTCAGTTTAAATTTAGTGCATTAATATCAAAATTGTATTTAAGAATAACCGCTTAAAAAATATAAATTCTAAACAAAACTTTTATTGACATTCAATTTAAAAGTGCTTAATGCAAAAACGAGTCTAACACAATTAAATATCCCAGTTTTGAATTTACAATGCTAAAACTTAAAATCATTGCGAGCAACAAATTCCCATAAATTTATCGTCCTCCAACAAAACCAACAGCAGCAATAAAATTTAAAATTCTACTTTAAAAACGATTTATTTACAATATATGACATACATACACAATAAATCCAATAAACCACTAACCTACCACCCTCAATCGGAGTCAGGAAAAAGTTTTTGCATAACAATTTTTTTTCTAGTACAAGTATGTTGAGACTTTTTGCCCCATGTACCATGACAGTGGAAAACAGATTTTTCCTCTTACTACTACTAAAAAACATGGCTAAATTGACTGTATGTACAAAGTGGGAGCATATTTTGCATGTTATTATAACGTTGGTGCTCATGTACAGTGAACGAAATTCAATTATTTCCACTCTTTCAATGCGGGAAACTCATAATGTCTATAACTTTCATCACCACACACTTGCGTAAATTGTTTCCTTCTAAATGATAAGAATTATGGGTTATAGTTTTAGATGAACCAAAATTGAGGAACGGCCGAAAAAAGAGATTTTAGTAAGATTTCTTAAAATAAAATTTCTTTAAATGAAATTAGGATATGCCTAGAGTTGGAATTACTTGTTTAAAAAATGATATCATGATCCAGAAATGTTTTATAGAAGATAAATGTTATTAATCTCAATTTTTTTTTTGCAAATTTTGCGTTTTGAATGACCTTTGTTTTGCAGGATTAAATTTTTCCGTTTTTCTTACGAGGAAAGATTGTTTCATTTCTATATTTTTGTCGTGTTCAACTTAAAGAAATTGTGTGACTATAATGAAACACAACAAGAGAAACTAAACAGAATAAATATAAATCAGAACCTTACATCTGTAGTTGATACTTCAAACTTAATTTGAAACTTAAATTGAAATTCGCACCGCCAAAATTTAAAAAATCATGATTACTTAATAATTAATTAAATTTTTATATATTAGTTAAACCTAATATGGTCTTCTTATTATTCTGAAAGGTCCAGCTTATAAAATGGCAACGGTTTTCGTGTTTTAACTGAAAAAGATGGTGTAAATAATTGTATTTCGCACTCGGTACAATAAATATACATATAGGACTTATATGCTGCGGAGAGTGGAGCTGTATATTTATTGGATACAGGTCAAGAGGCATGTAAGGGATCATCTTGATCGAAAGTGTGTATGGAAGTGACAATTCATGCATTCTGCTTATTGATTTGGTTAAGTTTAGACATGTGGGAAATCCCTGTGAGTGGTTCGTTTTAAACTTTTTTCCTCAAAACGTTTTAAAGTGCTTTCCTCTGCAATTTACTGCATAAAGCCAATTAGATCATCTTCATTGCATTCATATTTTTCGTCCTTGCGTTACTGTTGTTACATTTAGGTAGACGTACACAAAATACGATCCAATAGAAGGGGTTAGGTGGTTATGAAAAATTGGTGCTACATATCGGTTGGTTTCACACACAGTTTTGAAATAGATTAATGATGTTGAAGCTCAACGACCAGGCGGTGTTGTTATGTTCAGTTGTCTCTCCAGTGTAGTGACTCAATGCTTAAGTAAATATGCTCTTGTAACTAATTTGTTATTTGACTATTAACACATTACACACCGTTACTTACACAATACATTACTTTATGAAGCGAGCATATTTTATGCTCCAGTAAACAGCGCAAAGCAGCTTAACAACCCTACTGCAATGCGGACGCCATAATGACTAAATTTAGCGTTGTTAATATGTGTAATGATTCATATCGTATATTTGATGTATAGTTTCGACAAACTGTTATTTGTTTTTGCCTCTTGTTTGCATAGTATTCAATATTGAAGGCAAAATGTCAAGGCTAGAGCTTCTGTTCTTTGGATAATATTTGCTTTAATTTGTACTAATTCAATAGAAGCTGACGCAGTGAATATTTGTGTGTATATTTTGTTTTATTTATGATGCTTTCTCAATATGACGTCTAATATGTAGAATTTTGTTCAAGCTTCACAGAGCTTTTGTGCTTTAGGAAGGAACAGAATTCATTTATATTTGACAACCAACTATTACAATTTTTATAGATTAATGATGTTTTAATATTCTGTAATCTTACTTCATGCATTATTAGAGACAATCTACCATGACGATTTCAATTAATTTACATATAGATACTTACAGTTTATGTCAAATAATTTACCAGAATATTCACAAAACGCATCTAACTTATACTTCAAAATGGTTGAACGCATTTAATTAACGTTGGCCGCCCAAGTGTCTTGAATCAATTTCAATTTCCGTTCCCTCTCTTCGTTACTGCAGTAACGTCCTTGCAACATTTGTGAGTAAATTCTCGTTTCACCACAGTCCACAGCCCAGAGGTACTCCCTATTTTCCCAGCTTAATGTCACATTTGCAGCATCATTTTGTCTTATTTAGAGTTGACACCAGAATTTATCGGTTCCCATTGAAATGGCACACATATGACCAATTTGTAAGTGCAGGCTTTGTTGCTTTGTGTTTGTACATGTAAGACTCGAATTCCAGGAGGACTCATGTTGTGATGTTCATCACAAAGAACGGAAGAGCTTCTCAGCTTGAATATGTTTCGTACGTTGAGATGAAATTAGTCTGTTTGAAATGCCCAAAATTTCTTGCTGCAAAGACTTGAATAAGACATTAACTATCTTCATTTAAATTGTTTTGGGAATTCAGAATTTATGTGAAGATGCATTTCAGTTAATTAATTTTAATGCTGACTTATTTTTAATTAAAAGAGATGATACTATTTTAAACGAAGGTAAGCGGAGTTTGTTCTTTGTGACACTGCAGTTTTCCCAAACTATTGTATATAATTAACGTATGCTGTAGAAGTGGGGCAACATTTAAAAGGACATTAAGTATCACACAAAGGAATAAAAATTGTCACAATGCAATTAAAATAGTGCAAAAAATCCATTTTATTTTGCCATGTGTAATTGTCTTTCTTTGAGATTCCTTTAAATTTATGTTTCTGACATTTTTTCACTAAATAGCGTTTCGCTTGTCCCAGAATAGGTTTTATATAAATTAAAGCATTATGTTTATGCAATTTCACTAAAAAGCAATATCTGAAATAACTGAGAAGGAAAATGTTTTAAAAATAAATAATCGTATATAACCACTACTTAAATACATAATGCAACGAGTTCTCATAAAAGACCGCAGTTTAAAATAAATAATTACAAATTTCCAGTCTTCCGCAGTTCCGCAGTTCCTTCTTCAACATATCTTGTTTTCTCCTTGGGTATAAATCTCCTTGAACTTAAGTCTCAATAGCAATTTGCTATAAACAAGGATATAAAGTTATAAAGTGAATTGTATTGAAAAATAAAGATTATATTCAATAATTTGCGCAATAATGTTTAATTCTCTCCATCGCTTGACCTTGTTACCTCTGTATATTATTTTTACAGAGAATATTTTTTATTTGTAGGAGTTCTTAAATGATTTAGTTATATATCATTATGCCTCGCCATTCAGACTTATAAAACCCAAAAACTGCCAAAAAAATCGAGGTTCGTGAAAAAAAACAATTGTAAAAATGATCGATTTCAGTGTTTGATTAGCAAAAAACTGTCACGGAAAGTTCCAAGGTATACAATGTCAAAAGTAACACTTAATTTTGAACTCAACAGAACAGTTTAGAAATTTAAAAAAATTCCGTTATCATGGGTCGTTGAATGAAAATTTTGTAAGTCAATTATTGAAGCGAAATAGAATTTCGGAAGGAAGGCAAAAAACTGATACATGAATTTAAATAATTGTCATCGTTATTAATTTTCACTTTGATTACAATACATATTTTAAAAAACAGATATTGTTCCATAGGGTTTTTGTGAAATTAGATTTTATTCCACAATATAAAACAGCTCTTAAAAACAATTCTTGTTATTTCCGTGCATCGCACGGTTTCCTCCTCTAGTCTAACATAAAGTGGATATTTTTTCGTTTCTCTAAAAATATTGTGGTAAAACTCTGCGGAAATACAATATGTTAGTCTCTAATAGCACCCTTATAGCTTGGCTTTACTCGTCTTATACATTTTCACTCTGCTTGTTCGCAAAGCATTAAGTTTTCTTGTGCAATATTGATTTATTGTTGCACTTTATAAAGTAAATAGTGTTGTTGAAATATGCAACCCCCATCACAGTGCAGAAACAAAGCATCGGAGATTATATCTTCACGATATACACTTGCATTTCATATTATGTGCATTTTCTTTTCACTTGACAAAACTTTTGTAACACAATGCTATTAATATGCTAAGATTCATAATTTAATAATAACACATTTATGCAACAACTTCTTAAACCATGTATAACAGCTATAGGTACAAAGGTGTACATTGTACATTTTTGTGGCTAATGAAATATGGAAGCCATAATACATGGCACTAAAAAGACATAAATGTTTATGTGAAAATGTGGCACAAACTATCACAACCAAAGCTTTAGCGGAAACGGTTTCTCGACTTGTCTTCTATTGAAAATTGTATTGAAATGAAATGCCAAAACTAGGGTATTGCACCAAAAATATGCAGTGAATTGAAGTGACACACAATAAACATGGTGATGCTAACGATGTGTTAAAATGCAATTTTCCAAAGCATTAAAATTTATGTAATTTAGCTTAAAACGCTACATTAATGCTATCATCAACGCGTTGTCGGTTGGGAAAACATTTTTATCTATTTATGTAGGTGCGAATAATTTGAAAGCAGTGCCTAAATAATGCCAACCCCCTGCAGTGCAGTGTGTTGAGTTGTGGCAAAACATACCGATCGGTAAATTGGACATTCTCACATCGACGTGATGACATCAATCAATTATCGTAACTTATTTTATATGTTATGTTCAATAGAATTATTTGTTTACTGATTTGTGTCGAATGTCGATTAAATCGACAAGGCATTAACGTGCACAATTTGATCAACATCGCGATTAAAATAGACGCATGCATCAAACATTATTCGTGATTAGTCATAACTCATTCTAGTCATTACTCACTATAAGTCACATCGTGTTTGAATATAATACAACAAAATACAACAGAAGCGAGCTTTGCTGGCGCCTTGCCTTCATTTGACAATGCACCACATAATTTGCACTCGCACATTCGCATTAGCCGCTAGTGATTCTTTTCAAAAGTGTCACGTTCTCGTATTAATTCTAATTTATTACACAGCCAACACACACACTTTTATGCAAGTGTGTTTCATCATGAGCTTTCTACCCTCGCAAAGCTTTACACAATATTACATTGCGCGCATGCAAAAACGTTGTTTGACAACAGTAAAAGCGAAGAAAAATCACTAGCTGTCAAGCAGGCAGCACGAGTTATTTGATTAAAATGTACACACTTGCACATAATAACTAAAAGTATTCACATATGCTCAAAATATACTCACATAATATCCACACTGACATCAGCCGGTAGTTATTTGCCTTGTTGATCCGCCATGAATTGTCAGAGTGCTACGCAGCATATGGCGTTTTCCGATTATTGCCACACTTGGGGGTTGGGCTGGGTGTGGAGTATTAAGGTACCTTAAAAGAAGTAATATATATTGCGATAAAGAAGTGCTGTATTCATATTATGAAGTGATAATTTTGTTTGTCAGCCCAACCAACTCCCTGAAAATTTCTGTAAAGTGGCAATGAACTTCTGTTTGTTTCTGAACAGAATGTTTGCGCTATTTGCAAAGCTCCATTCTATATCCATGGTGCAAGTTAACTATTTATGAATTTTGAAGATGTACGTCTTGATGACTGTATACAGCTGACATCGTTTATCATATTCAAAGTGACAAAATCGTGTGTGACATATGCCGTCTGAATGGTGTGAGATTTTTTTGTATTTTGTTTTTTAAAGGGTTGTTGTGAGATTGAATTTATAGTCATTATTTCTGATTTGTTTTTTAATTATTTGATATTATTAGTTTATACAATCTGTTGCAGATTTATACTTAAAAACGCTATAAGTCTTAATAAATTATAGCCTACAAAGCAATTTGAAAATTGAGTAAAACACCTTCTTTGAAATTTAACCTCTCAATTGTTAAAATGACTTTGAAAATTTTATAAAAAGAGTCATTTGTAAGGTTGATGATTACTTATAGTAAATGCTTCTTCATTGATAATAAATAGAATTCCTTTTTGTGTCTCTGTGCACTTCTTTAAGCTTTTTTAACTGAAATTTCCTCTTTTTTAATTTCTTATTACCACTTTTTTTTAATTTCTGAGTATTGACGTTATTGACAAAATTTAGCAGAATTCGTCATTATAAATGAAAGTTCATTTTAAAGTCAAATCATATTTCTCCCAGAATCCTTAAAAAAAATTTTCATTTTGAATTTATTTTGCACTTACGTCACTTATCCGAATTCAAAGACGCTTTCTATTTTATTCATTCTTCAAATGATTGGTCTGTAATAATTAATATAATTTTACATTGATACAAACAATTAGTAAATAAATTTACCAAATCTAAGCCATTAAATGTTAATACAAAAATCACCAATCCTTTATTTCGATCCAATCAAATTAAACCAAACGAAATGAGTGTCACAAAATCCACGAAAAGCTATTTATAAAACATATTAACCTGTCCCGAAATAGGGAGTGTAGGAATATCCTCAAATCATTTAGTTTCGACAGCAAATAAATACGAAAAATAACGCCATTCCGGCAACAACGCATATTATTGATATTGCATTCAACTGATGTTCAACAATATTTAATTAACAGCTGAATTCACAAGGGATTTACGGGATTCCCAACTCATAGGTGAAGCATTGAAACCATTTCATTGGCAGCGATACAAAACACTTTTCATTTCTCACCGTAATTTATTTCCTTTATGTATGTTATATGAATGCCCACACTCACTTCACCGAACATCAGGGGTTGTTGTACATAAGCGCAACGCACGCAAAACATCAATACCATTACCCATACAAAACAACAGGCACGCACAACAACAGGCTGGTTGTATTTTTGGGTGGAGTGCCCACGACACCAACTACACCGACCGTTGGTTGCACCAACATAATATAAATAGCGTTAAAAATAGTGCGATGTTCATTTTACACGGCACAGTCATGCGAGTTGTAGGTTTTTTGGGCGCATATTATATGGCGAGTACATTATACACACTCAACTTCTGTATACAGCTACTTTTAATGTATTTTAGACGTAAACATATGCAACAGATTGTTGACCAATTTCATTCAACACAATTTCTCGGCCCATAATTTAATCAAAAGCTTTGTAAGGAGAATGTTGCAAGAAACAGGAAGGCCTAACTACGCGCGAGGATTATGTAAAATTAATTTAAGGCATTCGTTTGTGCGCTTAATTAATAAGTTGTTAAATGTAAATTAAAATATATTGTATTTTATTATTATATTATTATTGTTATCTTATAATGTTTTTACCAAAGGATCATGAGAAAACTTGTTTTATGGTGTATAACTATATTGAAAAATTAACACTCACGCAAATGTTACATACATTAAACAATTTACTCGCATTTTCATCTCGTATAAAAAGCACAATAACTTCTCAGTTGTTCATGTCGAGTGCATTTGTTGAGAATGTGTTAAGCTTTTTCTATAATGCCATAAAACCACTTTAGAGCACGTGAATTGTAACGAACACTAACACACATTCCAATGTGTTTAATCAAATTTATGAAAAGCTTCCCTTCAGTATAAACAATAAAAGAGAAATTGAGATAAAAGAGAGAATCTATGTGATGCCTCAACTCGCACAAAAAGCTCATATAATTATCTTTACAAAGAGGACTATTGAGTCCTGAGTTATAATTCGCATTTAAAATAAAAATAATCAAAAAAGCTTTTTCCCTGCAACAATTTCCATTGTTCTCATTGCAAGCTTTCTCTGTTGTCAACAAATGTGTGACGAAATACCTTACAATGATTATTGGTTGCACATATATGTGGGGTATGCAAAGGCGTTGTACTGCATCCAGCGACGCTCTGAAAACTTTGCGCCGGATCGCACCCAAAACGAAACCAAAACGAACAACATACATATATTTAACATGGAAACGCAGTAGCATGTATACAGATTTTTGTTCAGACTTTTGTATTGGTATATATCAGCATTACAAAATGTCGACGTCGTATACTCAGTGTACTGTGTACCCTAACAACGGCGCCGAGAGGAAAAGATAAATATGTGAGTATGTTCAATCACATTCATGCTGCGGTGTTTATGGCGTGTCCGCTTTTACATATATTCCATTATTTTCATGTAGTAAGTATAAATGCTTCTGTATGGCGACGTCGTCCTCTCAATTTCTCCACACATTTTTCACATCACACAAGATGTATACATTTTCTGTAAAGCTTACAACGCCACAGACTTGTATGAGTACCGGAGTGTGGACAACTTGTGAGTAGCGAGTGTATACCGTTTTACAATAACGCCACTGCGTCGAGGACTCCGTCGCTTTTGCTGATACGCTCTCCGAGTACGGAGTACTTACCGTTACCGCTGAAAGTTTAGTCCGGTTTTAACTTTCGATGTGACCGCGTCAGGGTGAACAAATACACGCTATTTCCGGGTGGGATATTATCAATTTTATCCATAACAAATGTTGTTGATCCGAAAATTATTCTACTAAATCTAGTAAATACGCACTCTAATCTAATTTTTAAATTGTTTCGGTCATTACATTTGACGTTATCTTGAGTGATCGGCAACTGCAGTGATGGTGGTTGTTGATAGAAAAGCTTTTTTACGACTTTGTTCTTTCTTGTATTGAAAAATTTACTGAAAAATGGTGTTGTGAAAATGTTTTATTTTATATTGTTGGTGTTTTTTGTTAAATGAAAAATTTCGACTGTTCTGTGCATATTCTGTGAGTTGTGCTACAATAATTATTGTTTAGTTTCATCCATTAAAAATACTCCGTTCCACATATATATTTTTTTTAAAGTGAAAAAATGTGTGCTTTTCAGTTGTTTAAATTATTATAGTTTCTTCAAATCTCATCGCATATTCTTACAGCAAGGAGAAAATGAATTTTTGTTCAAGTTTGAGCGATTTTCAGAAAATTCTCATCAAGTTGTAAATCTTTAAAGGTACAATATAATATAATGCTGGCGAATCTCTGTTGTGATGTGTGGAGGGTGTGTTCATACATAAAGAATGTTTTTTTTTATACCTTTTCTTTTTTTTTGCCGACAACCTGGGGAGACTGAGTTGTGTATTCCCTACTGAATAATGTGCAAAATATGTGTAACTCCGCTTTTCTGCGTACATCCTTGTGATTTTGCTTGCATTTTAATTCCGATTTAATATATTCTGTTACAATAAAATAACTATTTGTAATTTTTTAAGTGTTTTTATATCATATGTCACAATATGCCTGATAAAAGCCATAAAATAATTACGCGAGTAGAAATGCTTTCAAAAAGGAAGAATAATTGCAACCCTTAAAAAATTCACGAACTGACTGCAACCGTGCTTTGTGTTCGTATTTGCTACTTTTCTCTACCCTTTGTATAAACTCTGTTCAACAAACATAACATGAAAATCAATTCAGTACCTACACTACTAAGTTGTTTGAAATTTTTTTTTTTAAACCGTTGTTCAATTTTTGCGGGGGGTTACTTTTACAATAATTGAGTTAAAAATTTGCATTATTCCGTAAAAAAATTAAACAATTTCATCAGCTTAACACACACTGAAGTCACAACGCAACGGGCACCGTTCACACCAGGATGCAATCGCCAATACCAAAAATTTCCGACGTAAAACAACAACTTCCCAAACATGTCCCTGCACGGTGCACCACCGCAAACAAAACGTCGCACACCATCGTGTATAACGAAATTAGTGTGCTGAAAATTGAATTTAACCGCCAAATTTTGAGTGTTTGAGCTCCAGGAACTTAATTATGAATATACAACGTATTTTAGGCGAGGTAATTGCGTTACCAATCTGCCCTCACGAAATTGAGGCGCTTCAATTTGTTAATGTCTTTAGCGTTTAAGGTTAATGTTATTTAAAGTCTGTAAACTTAAGATCAAATGTAAAGTATCCGACCAGATAAAATTTATTTTAAAAATGGAAAATGTTCTGCTTTTTGCCAATAATATTCAGCAATTTAAATATTTAATATTTTTCGAAGAATTAATTAAAAATCATCTTTGCTTCTTTTGTATAACATTATTAAGTTTTTACTGCAATAAAATGGATTTACTTAACACCAAATATCAAATTTTATCCCAAACGGCTTAACAACCCACAATTGTCAGCGGTTTTTAACCACACACTTTTTTTCCCCTGCATAAATATTCTCAGGATTCCCTGACATTTATATTTTTTCGCCATATTTCTAATGATTCGTGCACAAGTAAGCTGTTTTCTGAGCATCTGCTATGAATTCACAATTTAAGTATGACAAGTGCGGCTTTGTATTCGTTTAATGGTGGCCCATTAAAATTCATTTAAATTCTCGTCTTAGCTAAAATACCGCGAGAATATATTTCCATTAATTTTTTTCCATACGGCATAAAATAGCGTACTTACAGAAAATGTAAATTAGTTATTCAACTGTTTAATTTTATGCTGGTGTCGTTGTCAGTTTGTACGAGACATGAAATTCTTATTATTATTAAAACATAAAACATAAGCTTTTAAACGATTTTCATTCACGTAAAATTTTTAATATAGATTTCTTGGCAATGAGTGCATAACTTCCATCAAACCAAGTGCATGATTTTCGAGCATTAACGTTACAAAAACTAACTCACTGACAATAGCAAGTTTAGCTCCATTACAAAAAAAAAACAACAAATCAGAACTTAATGAAGTGTATATTTATTTCAAAGGGAGTTACATCCCTCTATTTGCTACGACGAAAGCCGTTATAACAACAAATTTCGACCCTCCATTCCGGCCAACATTCGGGCAGCCTATCGACCTAATCCCAAACTTTCACTATGGCTTACACATCCGTACTTTGCTTATGTAGCCTCAAAATTGTAAATGCGCGTTGTGACATTTATTGTCATGTCAAAACAGAACTATAATTTCGCTGCAAACATTTTTTTACAAAAGCTATGAATTTATTACAACTTCTTCTTGTCTTTTTGTTCCATCATTTATATTTCAAATGTTTATGTCGGCATTGTTGTAGGCCATAGCAATGTGCTGTCGCACTCTTTGAACGCCTTAATGTGGCGCCCCAATTTGCTTCATATTATCCTATATATTCTTTAACCCGACTCGTCGTTGTTATGGCACTTGCGTTAACTAAAACAAAAATGGGAGAACAAAAATGTTCATGTTGTAAACCCAATTTTGTGTGGCGTTTCTTTTGCAACACCTCTTTCATGTGTGTGTGTTTTGTACATGATTTTGTCAAATATTTTTTATCTCACGACATTACACAAATTGAGGAAATTAAGTGAAAGACTATGGAAAATGAAAATATAACGGCTTACCCTAAAATGGCGCAGCATATTACGTTCTATACATGAAACTGTATTTTAACAAGGGTATTTTCTCAATACTTCATTGTTGTTGAAAACACTCACGAAAATTATTATCAGGGATACCGGAGAAATTATTCATAAAACGCGAGTACTTTGGTATATTTGCATGCATGTACAATTTGTTTACATTTATATTGGAATATGTTGAAATTTAACTTGGAAAAGGGATGCGCGTATTTTTTTATTTTTTTTTGTTTTAACATCCTTTTGTTGAGGCAAAATGATTTGAATAAAATTAAATAGAAGAATGTGTAAAGTATAACTGCGGAAAAGATAGCAAAGCAGACAGACACAAAGCAATGGTAAAACGAAATGTGCGCAGTTTTTAAATCTTTTAGAAAAGGCAATAACTTTGAGAAGTTCTACATCGTTTTATAATAAAACTATTAACCGAATTTTAGTATGAGTTTATGCATTCTCTTTTATTTTATAACATGCAATACCATTTATGATTGACTCTATGCTTTGTTACAGTTTTATTATTTATATTATTTCCAGATATTTTTAATTAAATGGCTCCTTGTTAAAACACAATCCTATATTTCAAATAATTTTATTTCTATTTAATATCAATGCAGGCTGTAAAACAAACAGAAAACATCAAATAAACTTGCAAATATAAAACAAAAAATTTAATAAAACATTAAATAAACCGTGATTTGAATAAATTGCTAATGCATTAAAATTTAAACATACAAAAAGTATATTAAAATACACAACACCATAAATCAACGCTGTGTGCAAAAAAACTCATTTGAAATAAAAAATACTCAAAAGTAACATGAACATTGTGTGTGGTGTGTAAATATGGAGAGCACTTCTCCAACGTTATATTCATCATTATCGTCGTTTATCGAATATGATGCAATCATCCCTCATCGTAGATATTGGAAAATTGCTTGTGTATCATCAATAAATGACCTGACGTAGAGATAGCCGCACCCTGTACCTCCAGGTGAATTTCATTCCTCAATGTGAATATAAAAAAAAAACGCTCATAAACATGCAATAACATAATAATCATCTCGCATTTATGTGCAATCAAATGTTATAGCGATATATGAGGTGTGTGTGAATGAAACCCCAAAAAAAAACCATCCCAATTTTGGCATAGTTCGTTTGAGGTGAAATATTTGTGCCGCATTTGAGGTGAAATTTATGTTTATAGACTCTTTTCATCATACATAAATGTGTTTGTGGGTTGATTAATGATTATTTTGATGCGGTGTGAGTTTTGAGATTCAAATGATGTGCAATAAATTCACAGATTTGTTAGAATATGGATGGAACTGTAATTATTAATCTGAAAATTGCAGAAACGCTGCAATTTTGGGGAAGAAATATTTTACTACAATAAAACAACTAATTTAAATTATTCTTTTTATTTTAAGAGATAGCTTTTAATTACAATTAAGGAATAAAACATTTATTTTCAAATAAATTTAGGGGTGAGCAGCGTATTAAATATGTATTTTAAAACAATTCGCAGACGTAGTGGCTAGAGAAAAACTTTTTGGAAACCCATAACCAATTTTCAGATTATTTTTTATCGAAATTCAAATGAAAAGCTATAGAAAATGACATAATTTGCAACAATAGAATTTTCGTACTCCACGGGTAGCATTACTAGACTCGTATTATCTTGGATGAACATACAATTTAGCTGCGACTTCCTCCTCCCCCAACATTGACATTTCTCCAGAGTCGATCGTATCACAACGCATCCTCAATATGTGGCAATAAATCACACAGCCATTACGTGATTTTTTGCTGCATCATTCAGCAATTCTATTAAATATCATTTTTGGGATTCGCAATTTTTCGCCAGTTCCTATTGTTAATGCTTAGCCACCAATTTTTATCGACACCCCATCCGAATGTCATGACAGTTCAGTGCACGAGCGCATTTATCCGCCATACAATGGAAATCGCACAAAAATACTGTAGAGCAAAGAGGTTAAAATCCATCTGACTTCCGGAGTAGCTTATTATACTTTTAGGCGCTTTATTTGCTGCTGGCTTTCATTTCGAAGCTTTTTATTCTTTTCGTTTATTATTCCGCGTTGCATATATTGATCATATATTTCCGCGGTTATTCGCTATTTGTCTGTTCGCTCGCATTATATTATAATGCCTCCTCTCCGCTTCCCCAAGAATATCGCTGACTTCACACTGATAATATGGTGGTGAGGCTCATCCACTGTAAGCTCAAATCCTTTACGCTTTTCGCTTGGGTTTTGGTTTATCTTCATTTTTTATTCCACCGATAGTGTTTGTTGTTGGTGCATAAATGTTCAATATGTGTATCGCAGATGAAATGCGAAAGTTTTTGGCAGTAGAGGTTATGGATTATGATAAATGGGCATAAATGTCTATGATCAGTCATGTAGTTGTGTGTGGCATTGATTTGAACTCGTAAGTGGATACATGAAAAGAACATACGTTTTGATGAGATATGCAAAATATCTGGAATAACCATATTTCATGTGTCAATGCCTTTTCAATGACTAAGTGACATGAAATGAGTTTGTTTTTATTGCTGAAACTATAGTTATAACTTATTACTTTACAAAAAGTAAAGGTCTGCTTGACAGCTGTGCCGTGTGACGTCATGTGGGAGAACATAGTATAAATAGTTGTATTTTAACAGTTTGACCTCATTTGGGGGAATTTTTTAAGGGCATCATTATATTCCCGGACAAGCCTTTGCTTTTTCAATCGTGGTTATAAAAAGCTATCTCATAGTTTATCACGCAAACATTTACAAATAAGTTTTAATGAGAAGAAAACCTATCATAAAAATTTACCAAAATTATTAGCGCCGTTTTCAAGCTCTTTACAGTTTTGTTTTTAATTTTGAAATTAAAAATTGCTTTGAAAAGTATTGAATTACATTTTTAAAATTAAAGTTTTTGATGAAGTAAAAATGTCTTTACGTTATCGCCACCTAAGTGAGGTGGCACATTTAATGAGAATTCCTATTCCTAATATTGCTTTACACGTCTAAGCGTGGTAGTTATTTGCTACAGCTAATCAAAGAGGGTGTAGATCGCCAGATATAGCATCAGGACTATAGCTATTCAACAATTCACCGATAATTATGTTGTCGAATCTTTCTTATAGCCTATACTCCCTTTCCGTCGCGTAAAGGACCTAACTCTTTGACAGCAGGCAATGCTGAGTTTGTTTTTGTTTACGCTCTTGGGGATCCTTTGTGCTTATTTCATCAACGTCGCTAAGGTAAGCCAATTATAAGCGAATTCGTTATGAATTTCCCAATCAATATCAGTTCGCAATTTCTCGACGTTTGGAAAATTGTATCAATAAAAATATTTCTACGATTTCTCAAGAATCCTGTAACTAATTAATTTTGTTTTTTCGAAAAATTGCCATAAATAATGGTTGAAAATTTTATTAAATATCAAAGGTATTTAAAATATTTTATTTTCAATTTATAAAAACTTTTTTACACCAAAATAACACGTTTAAATTGACCGCCCACATCATGGTTCTAAAATACAAATTGTGAAACGGTCGTAGTTAATTATTTTATCTGTTTTTACTACCTTTGATGAATTAATTGTCCAATATATGAGTAATTGTACGTAAAATAAAAAAATCACACACATTGTGCCATCAATTTAAATTCCCAGATCACAAAATGTTTCACCATGCTAATCGCATAAACGCGTCATAGTTTTCAGCAACTTCCTTCGATTATATAGTTAGTAACGTAATAAACTATTTGTTCACTTTTTATCATATATACAAATTGATTCTATTTTCACTTTCTAGCATCTTCCTTAAGTATCTCAGACACACTCATAATGCTATTATTAGCTGAAGATAGCCCGTTGCGTGTAAGCAACATTAAAATCGAATAAATATACTTAGTAAGAAACGCTATAGCTGATGCTTCTGATCATCATCATGCTACATGATGGATATTTTGACTTAAGCCCAAAAATATTTTCATCCTTCTTCATAAATATGCGGTCACTGAGGTTACACGCATCTCCTCCAATACTTGCCCGTAAACAAATATAACATTCAGCATCAAAATAACTATATTTTTGTCCCTTAAGTCTTATAACTGATCCACGTTTTCACACATGTATTTGAGCTGCCAGCGTGTACTCGCATGTTGCTCATCTTTAATGCATTTTTGTTAAATTTTCGTATAAGCTGTGCGGTGACTGGTGAGTGGTGAACCAAAATTCAGAACTCCGCTGCTGTGCAAGCCATAACATCCACATGCCGGCTTAGTTCTAAGTGCCTTTTCAGTTAGCTTAAATTAATTGGCAACAGTTATTTGTTTGTAGTGAGTATGTGCATTAATTGCACTTTCCTAACAACTGCTTGCAAAATAAATAATAGACGCATAAATATTTTGTTGCCTCAACTTGTGTGAGTATTCGAATGCACAATGTGCGCCATGTCAGCTGCTGGATTTGGTAATTTGCAGAAATTATTGAGAATATGAAATTAAAGCATACAATTACACAATTCATATTGTTAATTAATAAATTGTTTATAATTTTTGCAAAATTATGAGAAATTGTAAATTTTGCTGTAAAAAAATGTTGCCTACTTATGAAACATTAATTCATTTTTTCATATTGTGTTTATAAAAAAGCAGAACATACAAGCATTTTTAATTCATTTTTCGAAAACAAGATGAAGACTTACGACTTAAATGTCAAAACGATGTCAAAATACTTATTTTCAAAATTTTACAATATGTAACGTCACTGTTCCCTCTCACACAAACGTTTCCATAATAGCGAAAAACCCAATTACTAAATGATGCAAGCAACATGCCATGCCTCATGCCAACTCAAAATGCATGCATCACCATAAAACAAATCACTTTGACTGAACATAAGCCAATAAGCCAGCTGCTATGGATAAAAATAATTTGCGCAAAATTTTATAAATAAAACGATCCTTCTGGTCCATGTTTGTGGAACATCAAGAGCAGCGATGGCAGAAGAAATCCCACTATATGCACAAGTCGGCGAATCAAGGCAAGTCGCGGCCAACCTAAAATCAGCTCACAAGAATATATAATATATACAGAGTACAAAAAATGTAGTTGTCTTATGTATATTAAGTTACGTATGTCGAAGCACATTGTAAGAGACAAGAAAATCCATCGCACAAATATATAGGGAACACACAAAATGCTTAAAGTTAGTGGAGTGTGCATGCGGGGCATAAATTTCATCAATGACGTGGCAATCCCGATTGGGAAAGCATAACGTTTTTCCTGTTGAGCTCTTGCGCTATTCTATCGAACTTGTATACGTAATAATATGTGCGATGCTGGTGTTGTGCTGCCGTTATAAAGCGCGGTTTTGTGACGGAATGACGACGCTGCAAAGTATGTGATCGGCGTATTTTATGAGTTGAGAAGGCCGACGACCACTATGTTGCCCGGTAAATCAATCATCGTTTGCTGTGGCACTAATGGGTTGTGTAACGAAAAAATGCAATTAAACAATAAATTATTGCGGTAATTAATGAGATGGCTAATCACAGCAAAGTGAGTGTGTGTGCTTTGGATTATTGATTAACATTGTTGTGGTCGTTAATCAAACAAATGAGATGAATTGCGGATGTTGGAAAACAGGTCCTTGAGATGGTGCATGTCATAACAAATATTGACAAAATTGTATTTTTGTTGTGGTTTGTTTTTTATTTTTGTTACAAATTCAATTCATTGGGATTAATTGGTTGAACGATGCAAACATGAATTATATATAAGTCATTGCTGCATCATGCTTCAAGAACATTGAGTTTTGGTATGGAATTAGGTTGCTTTATGAGAAATATTGTAGTAAATTTGAAAAAGTTTATGAACGCACTTGAATCATGATTCCTAGATCATAATGTATTAATTTTAATACAAACAAAAGCATTCACATAGCAAATAATTGTTTGAGATAAATAAGTATACATTGTATGCCATATTTACATTAACACATAATTTCATTGACGTATGCTCTGAGAGGAGACTAATAAAAATCACGCTACACATCTATAACACCCCATCCTAAATTACAGCAATGGCAATAAATTTGAAATGAAGTTTAGTAAAGTTTTGTCAAACTAATGAATGTTTCTGAGATTAGTTTTGAAGAGTTTGAAGAATATTACACAAAGTAATGTCAGCAACTTTTCCTGGAAAATGTTTATGTAAGAGCTGACAACTTTTGGGAATGACGAATTCACAGAGTTTCCTCTGTATTTCAATAAATTAGTTGATGTTGCCAAATAATCGGATTAATTCAGTAACTTAATTCAATTAGGGCTACGTTTAACAGACTAATATAATAATGAGCTGTGTTAAGTAAATGAATCAATTAGTTTTATGAAACTATTAATTACTACAACCAAGGTTCCAAGAATTTAACACATTTTGATTACTTTGGAACTACTTACTTACTCCTATAATTATTAGTTTGTATGATTTTTGAGTGGTTGTTTATTGCAAGAAAAGTAGACGTTCACTTATTAAACGTTTTTACAACAAAGAAGATAAGCGGTAAGACATTCTAATATTAATGGTCGTAAAATAAAATACACGCATTGATCATTTATTAAACCAGCGTATGTTTCCAAAATAAAGTATCCTATCGTTTCCACAAGAAAATTCCAATTTAATAAAACAAGCTGCAACTAATGCCTTAACGTGCTGCCTTAATTTGTTTCTTGCACCTTTTATCAAATTTATCCAGTTAAACGGAACAACGGCCGTAATTAAGAAAACGATTATTACTATGGGAAACTGTAATAATTTTATACAACGCACTCGCATTTGTAACCCAAATTAATTTACACTTGTCGACGCTTCAGATGACAATGCACTTTAATGAAGTGTTTAGCTTCTGCTGAATTATTGTAACTAGAAATACGTACAATATGTGATTCTTAATGATCAATTAACAAGTTCTTGGCGTCATTAAATAGATTTAATATCTTCGGACAGTTTGACCGCAATAAATGTGGTATGTGCGTTAATGTTGTGTGAATAATGGTAATTGTTAAAACAATAGACCATGTGAAATAAATAACCATGATAGTTATTGCTGCTGTGTTAAAATGTTGTGCGTTAAAACTTATTGTAATATATTTGTAGTCCATACATCAACTAGGAGGTGTGTTGAAATAATTAATTTGTTATTTAATTATTTAATTTTCATAATAAATCTCACAAAGGGGCATCCACTGTCTAACTAATTAACTAAAAATTTAAACTTGGGGTGCATGCCACTTTATGTTTTTGCAACAGTAATTAAAGCTTCACACATAATTGGGCAAAATTAATATTTTATATTTTTATTTATTTCATTTTCTGCAAAAAACAAAACAATTTTCAACACTTTATGTCTCATTAATTGATAATTTAAATTATTATACATTAATTATTGCCATCCAGATCACTGCGTAATTTATTTAGCGTTGCCTATTTTGCAGAGGCTTTTATTATTATTACTGTACAATCATATAAATAAATTTTACGCAACAATGCAAAAGTTGTTGAATTAATTGCGAGAATAAAATAAAATGTGCTTTTCATTATTTATTGCCTGGAAAATTTTCTACTATACAAATAAACATATTTTTTATTTAATTGATAAACACGTTTAAGTAAACTTTATTGCGTATTAAAAATGTTTATAATTTGATTGCGAATATTATTTGAAGGGTAATGGCATTCATTTTTACATATTATTTGTAAATCTGTAATCACAATGCTGTCATTTTTAAAATTACCGTAATCAATCAGAACATTTTTATTAACATGTTGGAAGAAAACATATTTTCATCACAAGAACAACTTTATAACAATTAGTTGTTTACATGTGGTAATTCACACAAGCACCCTCAGTTCATGTTTTTTTTTTCATCAACTACATAATATTTCATATTTTATGAAACGCGATAATTTTTGTGAAACTTAATTTAAAATGTTCCACAACAATTTTTTGTGTCGTGTTTTGCACCCAGCTGCAACAACAGTAGCAATAGCCGCCCAGCATGATCGTGAAATAAAGCAAAACACTCCACAACAACCATAGATACAAAATCATCGTATTGCATATTTTTAACGGCATCGCAAGCAAGCTTTACAGTTAGTATGCAACATGCCGGTCATTGTCATATATCAAGAATGGTGCACAACAAAGCACACACACGACACATACATGCCGGCGTGGAAAGCATATTTTCCCGGCACATCATTAATTACACGTGCCGCTTTTCCCAGCACTACTCCGCCCGTGCAGCAATCTTGAGCTTCCAATTTGTTCGAACCGTATACGGTTTCTGTGGTGATCACTGGGAAACCCTACAGCAAACGCTGAAAGCTATATTGCGCGCTCACGCGGGGTTTGAAGAATGTTAGCTTTTTGGTTGTGGGTGGTCAAAAGCACATAACGTTTATTGTCATCAACGGCAAGAACGTGCAAATAACTAGCGCACAGCTACCGTGATTGCTGAGTTTCTTTCAATTATATAATGAAATGATGGCGCAAATGGTTCTTCAATAAAATGAGCATTGTACAGCATTCACGTAAATTTTTGTAGAATTTATTCATCAGCTTATTAAAAATGCAGCAAAAATTCTTTGTGTTTATCTTGTTATTTTGGTAGGTTTTTATACATAATATTGTTGACGCTGTGTATTGGAAGCTGCGCTTTGAATCTCATTGAACTTGGCACATGCAAATTGATGCTAAAGACGAATAACTTTATTTATTACTCACACCACCCAATGATTGTGAATGAAAGTTCCTCTTAGAGTTAGTCTTGTTTAAATTTGTTTGTGGCTATTGCAATGCCGCACTGGCAAAAGTTTGTAGCAAAGTATGGAAATGAAGGCCACTTTGAGTTGGCAATCTGCTGATTGGAAGGTTCCATCTTCTTTGGTGTTGGCTACAAATTTAAAGAAAATATGTAAATATAAATAGTGACAGACGTAGGGTGCGAGTATAGAATAATCATTAGCTTGTTTGGTGTTGTTAATTATATGAATTCGTTTCCTTGTTTGTTGACAAACAAAATATGGTTTCAAATAATTTTATTGGAGTGGGAAAATTAAATTTTATGAAGCATGTTTAAATGAAATCCGTATTGCGGAATAAATACAATCCAAGAGAAAACATGTTTTTTGATAAATTAAAGAATTTTGAGTATTTAATGTTTTGTATTTTTAATTGAATTAAATTTGATTTAAAATACACATCAGACTTTAGTTGTGGGCAATTGACTACAAAATTGACATCACTTGAAATCAATCATCATAACTCAATCAGTCAACGAAACAAACGGACGTGACGTCAACAATCATAAAGATTTTATAAAAAAAAAAACACCGATCAAATCATCTCTTTCACTGATCCATAAAATCAGTATGCATAAAATACACTCAAATTACAATGATACTTCCAGTTGTTAACAATTTCGTGAATTGACATTCAGTAATCGGCATAATATTTGCACACAAATAAAATAAGTACAAACAATTCACTCTGTAAATAAATCAATCCTATATATTGTGCTTCACTGTCAAGTGTGTACTCATCTCAAAAAGCGTTAAACAAGGGTGCTGGGTGGGGGAGGGTGGTAGAGGATGGGGCTCATACTGATGTGGGGATGCAGGAGCGCCGTAGGAAGTGAGCGGGTGAATGGATGAACAAAATCTGATAAGCATTTCGACATCACATAAATTATGTAACAAAGGTACAACATCCCTCCATACGTATAAGACGTGTGTGTTTATCTTCAAAATGCAAGACAACAGCTTTTCTGGGTATAACATATATGGTACACCTCGTATAAGTCGCTTCACTTAAAAACACGCACGAGTTTTGGATATTTTTTTTTTTTTTTGAGACTTCTTAAAATTAAGGTTAATTTTTTATGTTGCAATTGAAAACAAGTTAAAAAATTGTTGCAAATATATAGCAAAAAAATCACTTTTTGACTCATAAACCTTCAATGATGCTATAAATTGTACCGGGAATAGAAAAAAGTTTTTTTTACACCACAATTCCCCATTTGCACTAAATGAAAAACTTAAGTGTGTCACCATTAAAATTAATTATGCTACAAAACCTCTGCGGTGGCATCAATTTCGTTAACCTTAATTAACATTCAAATGTATAACTACAATACAACATATTGTGCACCGACAAAACATGCATTGTTAGATGTTACTTGGCGAGTTTTTTTGCAGATTATATTCTTGGGATACTGTCGGGGCTGCATGTACAATGTACATTGTACACACTGTCCACTTTGCATGTTAAATTTGGTAGGGATACTTTTCATACATTGTGTAATGTTAAATCACAATTAAATGGTTGGAGTTTTGTGAAAACATGGTGTGGTTGAGCAAAATTTTAACATTTTCTGTTTGCAAACAAGCACATTAGAAACATTAAATTGCGGTGGAGCGTTTAGTTTCATTATGTCCGCATGTGGTAAACATTACATTTGAGAAACCGGGCGAGAAAAAAATCTCGTATGCTTTCCAGCTAAACCGTGTGTTGATCCACATACTTAATAATAAATGACTATCGTTGGGTGTGCTCGGAATAGGTTACCTCATTTAATTTTAAATTTCTCTTGCATATGAAAGTTGAAAAATTTTGCTGTCATTTATACACCAATATTTAAAAAAATATTTCATGAGTGTGTGTTTACGTTGATTCATAATATGGATAAACGGAAGTCACTTGATGAGATTTAAACGAACATGCGGAATTTAGTGCAAATTTTTTCCATTAAAAAAAAACAACACTGCCGTTTGCAAAATATTGTACGTTGCGTCAAAGGCTTTGAATTCCGTTAAAACTATACGAGAATGCACACTATGTAGTCATATTCTAAATCTACATAATACTGCACATTGCACGCACAACGCAGAATGAATATCCGATGTCAATCGATTAGTTGCATCGCATTTGTGTGTGCGGGGAAAGTTCAATTAGCTGGTACTACACGATGATGGGGTGCTGTTGTCGGTAAAATCTTGTGAGCGGCCTCTCATTTCATGTGTCTACACTCATCCCATGAGCACTAATGAAACGGCTTTTCAATGCTGCCATGTACTTGTTTCCTCATGCGCCGCATCGACCCAATAACAATCTAAACCTCACAATCATGGTAAAATCAAAAGCACGTTTCAAGCAAAGCCTAAATTATTGAGCTAACCATTTTCTGACTCCAATTTCGTTACACACTGTCTCGTATGTATGTAAATTGGGATATAAAAATCATCCCACCCCTGGTTGCTCCCCTTTGTAAAAACCGACAATATTTAAGCATCCAAATAAAGGAAAAGAAATAAAAATTTGGAAACTGAGAAAATGGTAAAAAAAAATAGAACTCCCAACAGAAGCCGTGCTGCACACATCTGAACCCACCCAACACAAACTACGAGTCTCTCATTCACCATCGTTACAGCTTGATGCTATCGGCATTTGGGCTGGCCCCATTTAGTACATACTCCCTCAGCAGCATATTACACATCCGGTGTTTTTATATTCGTTGAATGCATATAACTCCTGCTCGCAATACCCCCAAATAAACAGTAAACAGTAATTGTTTTACCATACACCGCACTTCGGGGCATGAAAAAAGGGCGAGTCACCGTATAGCACCCGGTCTCCTTTGGGTGCTATTCATTGTTCTGCGTCTATATAAAATGAGTACACTGACAGTAATACTAAATTAAGATCCAGTGCACTAGCTTACAGTTTTCACGACATTCCACACTGCAAGAAGCTTGTGAGTTCCGTGCCGTGCTTTCATACATAAAAGCTTCGCAATGGTCGCATTCAATTCTTTAATTAAGTTTGATGACTGCCATTAATTGCCGTTTTCAAAGCGATTAAATCCAACATTGGCTTTTTACACTGTGAATACTTCGTTGTTTTAGTAATGAATGTGCTTCAGTTGAATTGAAATGGCTGAAGCTAGTTACCTATATGCTCGTTTATGAGAATGAATACATTTTCAGTTGGTACCTATAGTTATTATTACCAGCACAATACCGATGTAATTGTCGCAGGGAAATGTCAACAGTTGAAATGAATTTATTGGTTTTATTGCGCATAATTAGGCTGTTGCCTGTTGCAAATGAACGTGGAAGAAGTGATTATGCTAAACCGCATTATGCAGTTGCAAGTTTCTATGATCCTTTTAAACTAAATGGCGATTACTTTTACCATGGACTTAACTTTTAGTATGTGCTTAAAATAAACTTCTACTTTTGAGAAAAAATATATATAAATATTTTTATTGAAATAAGTTCTGCTTATACATAAAACGAAACAGTGATTTTCGAAGCCATCGAAATGCCTTGAAGATTTTATCAAAAGGTTTTTTTAATGTAATTCAGAATGATAATTTATAATATTTGGAAAAACCGAATTATTGTACACCAACGTTTTAACTGAAAATAGAAATCTATTTCAAATTATTTGTTTGTCATAGTTTTTATAACAATAAAGCCTCGAATAAACAGCGAAAACAGCGAAAAACATCGACTAATTCCAAAAATGATGAAGGGAATCAATTTATCAGTGTTTTATTTGAAAAATTTAGTGATTTTCCGCGAAAATCCGATAATAACCAAATTTTGTAAATAATTGTCACGATATGAAAAAAAAAGATTTATTAGAAACGCGAAAATCGGACTATTAAAATGATTTTTAATACAAGAAATTGTGACGCAAGAAATTCTCTGCTAGTAAACTATGAAACTACAATAAGAAAATAAATAATCGGATGTAAGGAAAAGTTCAAAAAAATTTTCCAAACCAAAATTTAAATAGTCTTACTTCCTTCTTTTAACATAATTATAAGTACAAGTATATTAATATAACAATGTAACAGTTCCCCATTTCTATTTGCGTCTACAAATTCCGAAAAAAAAACATTGTTATTTGTTAGTGCAAAATAGGCATTCAGCTGGCATTTCCCTAATATACATTTCGTTGTTTGGTTTTATCATAACAAGTAACAACAACGTGATATGTCACATAAGTACGTTAGACTCGAACATATTTGGCAAAACTTTCTCGTGCTCGTATGTAATGTCATCTCGTATTATCCTGACAAACATATATTATTGTACACCAACGTATTTATTTGCCATGTGCACTGTGCAGTAAGTATGTACACTTATGTGGGAATATGTATTTTATGGAGAGAAGAAGAAGTATTGAATATGACATATGAGTATCTCTATGTTAAAAGTATTAGGTTACGGAATTTACTACACACACATAACATGAATATGAATTATAATAGTTATTGAATACGTTAAGAATATTTTGAAATGGTAATAAACGGATTTATTACACGAACTTTAAATTTTTCAGAACTAATGTATGCAGTATGGTTCAAATTTTAAAAGTTTATTCATCATTTTAATTCAAACGTAATTGAATACCTTTACTTTGTTAAAGTTCCAGGAACGTTTTTTGACGTTTTATAAATTGTGTTTGTTGTATCTGATGCATAAATATGTAAACGACCGTGTAATGGAATTAATCACGGTAAAAGTGGCAGTAAGATCGCTACAAAGTTTAACACGCGTTATTCTGAACATTCCGGAAGTAGCACAGGGCATATTTTAAAATTTACTAATACAAAAAATGATTCTGTCTATAAAATTTTGTAGAAAATTTTGTGTTTCCCTTTATAGCATTGAAGAAAATTTCGGCAGGAAGTTAAGAAAAATGGTACTAAATCGAACCAATTTGAGCCTGCGAGATTCTATTGCTCAATTAATACATATTTTAAAAAACCTCAACGTTTATTAAATTTTTGCAAAAATTTTTTGATTCTTCTAGATGTAAAGTTTTTACAAATCGGCAATAGCAAAAATATGTTTATTAAAGCTCCAAGACATTGCAAACCAAATTGTAAAATCTATAAAATCCAAGACAAAACCAGATACAGCTCAATATAATCAAATGCGCCAATGTTATATTGAGCAGAATTTCGATTTGTGCCATATATTTCTAGTGTGATAATCATTGTGATATGGGGAGTAAAATGAGTGTAAATATCATCAGCATCCATCCTTTCGTCATCATTTTGTAACCAACAAATATGATCGATATCAATATCTAACCCCTAAATTCAGTCAAGGATAAAAATGGAGCATTATCATCTTGTTTGTATTCGCCATTCCGTCATGGTTGGTTGGTAATAGAGTGTAAAGTTTTTCCTTCAATTGCATTGAAAATATTAGGGAAGAAAATGGAAAATTGGATGCCCCATTTTGTAAAGCACAATATTGATATTGTAGATTGAAGAACCAAGGGCCAACCGTAGCGGTTCCGTTTGAGAGAGCATTTCAGTACACTTTGGTCACATTAATGTGATGTGTATTATAAAGAACATCATAATACTTCATAATCTATTAATTTATTACGATTCACAATACTAGAGTAATAAATTCTTCCGTTCGCAATTTTTTCGAAAAATAAGTTAATGCTGCTAAAGAAACTTGTTTTTACACAATGGAATTCAAAAAGTGTGGGACGAAAGTTTGTTTGATCGGTTTTTCTGAAAATAATAAACAGATTTGCATAAAACTTTGATTTGGCTTATTTGTTCCTAACTGTAATACTCTATTCAAACAAATTAATAACAATATTATTTTATTTAAGTGATATAAATGTTGAAAATACGTTTTTCTTGCTCATACTATGTTCAAAAAGAGAAAACTTGGTAACTTGGTAAGATCCATGATCCGGCTCGAAAATTAAATGCGACCGGAATGAAAAAAATGACGTCAAACTGTCAAAATGATACTATTCATACTATGTTCTCTCGGATGACGTCACACTGCACAGCTGTCAAACGGACATTTACACCATTCTATTTTGTACCAACTTCCTAGTCGTAATAAATTGTCACACGTCGCTCTCCCTACCATGTATTTCTATCCAACAACATCTCCCGAAGCAGAATGAACCGAATTTCGGAGAACATAATATAATATATACATTATGTACATTTCGTTACGGATGATTCTTCGTTCATATACTTAAAATATTATTCTGTGAAATTGTTCCCCTCTTCCTTCATAAACCTTTATAGAAGCATTCATAAAAGCATACACGCTCCACATTTATTCAACCCTTGATGGCCGCTTGTAATCCCTTAAGAATCTTTATCCATTGCAAATTGCTTTCACTTCATACAGAAAACTATTACATAGGAACCGAAACTATCATATAATAGTCACACTGCTCACACACATTCAGCGAGATGAGCATGTTAAACGGTCAACAAACATTGTAATCAAATCGCATGTACTATAGGCTACATACATTCATGATATTATAGACCTTTGAAATGCCACAAAATTTATTTAAAGCTCCACCTTGTTAAGTGTTCATCCCACATCTTTTAAAAGAGCTCACTTGTGTACTTGCACCTCTCATGTTGACATCATATTGTAAGACACATCATATTTTTGAGCACAAAATACGATCAAGCTTATCCGCATGTATGTGGAACTAAAATAGGGGTTTGGATAACGTAAAGGATTAGAATCTTTACATACTCTGCAGAATATAAGGACGATAATGCTTATAAGTTTGAATATACGAGAATATGAAATAAGCTAGCTGACATTGATGTCAACTTGCGCTGACACTTAAAATATTTACCCCTATATTGGATGGAGGACATTGTCAAAAACACCCCATAAATATACACAAAACTATACATTACATAATGTACCAAAAAATATGGCACAACTAGTCCTAAAAATACTACGGGTCCAATATATTTGACAAGCAACATTAGGGAAGCATCGTTGTTTTTTTTTTCTCGGGCATTCCAAAGCACCCTTTACGTTGGTTTCCGCTCTCGTAAACATCGACGAAATACGGTGAGATATGCGGCATGCGTGTTTTAACTTTTATCTAACCCTGAATGCCGATCGATTTGTTGATTTGTTGTTGTCGGGGGGAGTTTTTCGTCAATGTGGGCGACACGACACGACCGCGACGCCACGTTGCAATGTGCTCCATATGATAAACCATTTCAAAAGCGAATTCACGATGGCACATTAATAATTTCACTGTTTCACATCTTTCTTTCTCCTTGTACCTTGTGTACTATTTAATGGTATAATGTTGTTCTTTGTCAGTGAACCCGGTGCCAAAAGCACATGCATACAGCCACTGTTTGAAGGTGGCTTCGTTTTGCCAACAATTAAAATTCATTGGGAGTAGGATTTCTTGATTTTATTGTACACACATTACGCGAGTATGGAATTGTGAGCATGTATCATGCATATTTCTGTCGTATAGTAATTAAATTTTGTTTGCTAAGCATTAATTGCGTAATAAAAACAATAATTTGACTAAATGTTATTTATGTTTAACTTAATGTCATTGCAATAAATTAGGACGTTTGTTTTTGAAAATTTGTAAAATGCTGTTTCGGAGATACGAGTATCAAGCAAACAACAAAGCAATTGTTAAGCTCACATTCCTCACTTTTATATAGCTTTGCATATAAATACCCATTCTCTAAATATTATGTTGTCATCAAATACCCTGCCTTACTTCCTTATTAACGACCTACTAAATTGACTGTTTTGCATGAAATTTTTGCAAATTATACGTATGGTCAAATTTGTTTTATACAATATTTAAAACTTTAAAACATTTGTCCTGCTTTTGAAATATTAAAAACTTTGTTTCAAAGGCATTATTGTTTGATGTACAGGGTAGTCCATTTAAAATTTTGTTTTAAAAAATGCGATAAAATGAATATTTATTGATATTTTTGATTCATTGGAACAGAAACAGAAACAAACCGAAAACAGTATTTTCTGCAAAAAATTATCTGTTGTAGATTCTGTTACAAAATAATTTAAATTATAAATAATAAATGTTTATTATTGAAATTTACTAAAATCTGCTTCTGTTTTGGTCCTTTTTGCTTCATAGCTTTACATAAATTCATAATAACTTTTCTAAATATTTAAAAGCAGAATCAATAAAATAATCATTGTTTCTAAAACGAATTCAAATACGGATTAAGTTTATAAGTTTTAAAGTGTCTTGAGGATTTTCCAAATAAAGTTTTATAAATTAAACTTTGTCAAGCTTCCATTTACAAAAAAAAGCAAAACTTCAAAAAGATTTAAGCAATTGCACTTAATTTCATCAATCAACATTAAATGGATATAATGAAAGTATCTCCTAATTGAATGAAATCTTATTTTATTTTCACAACTTAGTACCTGAAACGTGAGTGTGTTTTTACACTGAGTGTAAGTCTATAAATCCAACATCAATCGCGCATTTCAATTTAAACGTTTCGTTCTTTTATCCACAAAAGGATCATTGAATTAATTAAGCAGACGTCTCAATACAAATTCAATGAACATTTTATAAGCTCGATATAGTTTGTAAATATACTAGCACACTGCACAAGATTGTTTATCAATGTAGGACTGAATAAATGTGGTACTAAAAATATTCATTTGTGCAAAACTTCATACACAAATTTTCTTCCTGTTCGCTGACGTCATTATTAAATTTGAATTATAAATGTCATATGAAATATTTGTAAATTGTAATAAAACTGTGCACATTTAAGGCAACAATTTTTCGATTTTACTATTTTCCATTCAGGAGAACTTTTATGTACACTACAAACTAGCTCACATTAAAGTTGGCATGTCGATGAGCATGTTTAAAAAGCGCAAGAATCATACATAGATTATTGAAAAAATTACTGACCAATGGCAAAAATCCAATATATTCCATACAATCTATGAGTACATGATAGACAATTATTGTATAGTGGGAGTACATTATGTGTGCAGCAGTAAATTGTTTAATACTTTAAGAGAAAATCAATAGCAATTACAATGCCTTCAAAAGCGAACAGGTATAAGGTGCTTTCAACCTATATATAGAGCGTGGGACCCGAAAATCAATATCAACTTTGTGCAGTATTGTACGGATGGTATATACTATTATGTTTTGTAGGTACTTATATATAGATGATGAATATGAGATGGGAGAAATATAATATGTACAATATATATTTAGGTTTTGTTGAGAAAAGACGTTGTGCCGGCCATTGGAGCGCGATACTGTATAGCACAAAAAATACAACTGCATAAATGAGGTGGAGGGAGATGGTATTTCGAAGGACACATTCATCCAGATGGTGGGTGCAAGGGCGAATTGTCACACAAACAAACAAGACACAAGGGCATTGAAAATAGCCATGACGAAGAAAGATCCACCGCACACTGAAGCAAATTGGTGTGTTACAACACGCGACAGCCGGCCATAGAAAATGCGTGCAGATTGGTGTTGTACTGCAGAGAGCAAAATACGTGAAAAAGCTCTGCCAGTAACAGGAGATGTAACGGGAATATTTAATTAGCGAACAAAGAGCACAAAAAGGTGCTCGTGCTCTCCTTAATATAACACACACACACACAAACACACACAGAGATGTTTTTATTTGCCTTTGTTTTAGTATCTCTTTATAGTAACTTATATCTGCATTTGTTGGTGTCCCCCTCTTCATTCTCCGCCCACAACTGTATGACATCTTTACAGGAGTGGTTTATTATTCATTAGGTCCTGTTTGTTGTGCTTTTTGTCACTGTTCATTAATGAAGAGGAAGTGGCAGTAATGAAACGAAAATATTATGTTACAAAAGAAATTCAAACTTTTTTTATAAAGATTATATACAATATAATATAAGTATAAGCTCAGTATATGTGAGCGCGATAAAGCTTTACATAGCCTGGAGTGGTGTAGTGATGAAAAAATATAATGAAACAATATAGTTGGACTAAAACAGCCGCACAAATGTGCAAACGTATCCTTTCACATGCAACTAGTACTTCAGTACATGTTTATTTACATGTGCATACACGGGTACTTATTTCATTTGATGCCTGCACACGTAACGGATTTTCATAACTACACACTATATATAGTCCCTTATTCATCCCCGTCATTTTCTTTGTGGAGCACAACAACGTGTGTCTTTCTTTTTCTTTTTGACTTAACTCCTGTACCCACAACCACACAAGTGCTCTTTTCATAACTCTCGAAATGTGTTTGAATTCAAAAGAACATATTCATTAATGCTCATGCATGTTTACTCAGTCATTTCCGCATCCATTTTTCACAATATTTGCAGTGTGCAACTGCATGTAGAATGAAAACATCACGTACGTTTCGTAAAGGAAAAGCCCTGTTACAAGGGCTTAATATAAGCTTTTCAGGCAAAAAATAAAAATTGTACGGCACTTAAATGTTGCCTCTATGGCTTTTTGTGTAAAAAGGACATACGTAAAATATGCAAAGAATATCTTTCTTTTACATGTTTTTGTATGATAGGTGCAGTAATGCAAGTTAAGTTTATTTTAAGAATGCGTAACATAAAAGCACACTTTATAAAAGTTTTTTTATCACTTATTTACTTCATCTTTCTGCAGTTGCATAATTCAGATTTACCATTACAGTAATAAGGATTACAAAACTGGTTAAACTAACTTAAATCTTTGGAATGAAAACAACAACTAAATTGCATATAATCAGTCTTACCAAATTTCGGCTTATTTTGAGTAGCAAAATGCATCCGCAATGTTTACAACCCAACCTTTGAACACAACAGTCAACATCCCGCAACAGATATAAAACCAAAGTCCATCCAAACCATCCATTAACAAAACGTCACCATTGCAAATAGTAATCTAGCTCAAGGAGCGTGTTGGTCTCATTTGGTTCCCCACGGCCCACACACAAAATGTCTAAATTTTGCAATACAGACAGGCTTCAAATTAATTCCCCAAAAGCATTCCATACCACAAATTCGAACACTAACCACTGCGAATGACCAGCAAATCAAAGAGTGTATTTACATAACAAAAGGCCGCAAACATTTTGTGTCATCTGCGTATGTGTTTTTCAATGTCCTGCTGTACTTTCTCGTAGTAATATCGATTTGTTTAATTTGAAATTGCCATAATTTACGCTGCCAGGACATGTTTTGTTCATCACGTTGTACTTCTAATCAATAATGAATGTACTTAATTTTGAGTTTCATCTGCTAAGTAATAATTATTGCGAAATCAAAATTATGCTGTTCAGGTGAATTAAATAAAAATCAAAAGCATCTGTGTAGTTTCTCATATGCAGTTATATGATATTTATCAGATTAGTTTCGGGCCCATCACCTTCTTCGTCTTTAGTAGCAATTCCATGAATGTTTCTGTTGGATTACTCAAATGGCTTAAAGAAAGTTATCGAATGAATACACACATACAGCTACTTCTTCACATAATAATGGGAGTCTCACACAGAGCAATAAGCAGAGCTTTAATCTTGGCCTAAATTACGAATTCTTCGTTCCGTATAAAAGCGATAATAAAATGCCAGGAATTGACATTCTGAGTACATATAAGTTGAATTTGGGCCGCTTGAATGTATATGAACTAATCGAGAAGTACATTAAATTAAATTGTAAAAGTTCAACGCATAAAATAATTTCCTCCCACACGCAGAGACAAGAGTGCAATTATTTTACAAATTTGTTGAGTAAACTGTTCAAATCAGAATCCAGACTGCACTTGTGTTGAGGGGTTGTGACTTGGGTGAGAAAACTATATTTCAGTTGTTTTTTAATTCTAAGTTTTGAGGATTTCTGTATTCAAGTTTAAAGTTTAGTCACAAAATTAGACTATGGCATAATAGAAAAAGAAATTGATCATTTTGTCAGAAAAATATTATCTAAAAGTATAATCTGAAAATAATATTTAAAAAAAAATAATTTTATGATTTATGACATGATGTTTAAAAATTAACTAAATGGACATAATTTCATTTTTTTAAATTTAGAGTTGACTAAATTGGGTATTGGGCACCATAATAAAAGTTTGATGTTGATTAAAGTAAATAAATAATTCTCATCAATCACTTAGATTAAATTTTTTTTCGGAAAATTTTATTATCATCTATGGATTCAATAAACAGGCACTGCCGTCCTTTATAATTGAAAACCAATGTTGATACCCCTCGGTAAACATCAAAAAAAATACATCAACACTCATCCTACCCAACCATGGCTATCTTCACATAATGAGGAATTAAATATTAGCAAACAAAGTTTGTGCCAGCAAAATATAACAGGCTAGCGCACACTCGCACTTCCACTAAATACATCAAATGCGATTTCTGCCAAACTCAATTATTTGTACAATTTCATCTCGGGACGATATGATAAACAAAAATGATTATGATGATGTTATGAAGTTTTAGCCACTTTGCAGATTAAAGCCAAAATAATCACATTAAATCAGTGCGATAACATTTGCACCATCTGCGGTCATCATAAAATTGAGCTTATATTCCCTTTTCTTTCAAATGATGATACATCAAAATCTGCTTCACTCGGACAAACTGAAATCGAGAGAATTCCACACAACTTGATTTATCCAATCTGGTTCATTCGACTGACTCAGCTTACATCTCGCCACATCCTTTCATCATAATAATATGTTATATGTGTACTCGTGATGCTGCACGTCCAAGTATTTTCATCTTTATCATGAACAATCTGCACATTCACATTTCCTATAAACTAGCTACACAAAATTATACAAACGTACTCGTATATGCCAGCAGTGACTGGACATCATCTGTAACCACAGTCTCACCGTTCGCTACTTTTCAGTGTCATCAATTGAAATTTGAAACATAGCACACTTCGTGTGTTTACTGCAATTGAATATTTCCACAAAACCAAATCATTGAAGTCTGCCTGACGCTGCCTGTGCACAACTTGGCACAACCATATAATATAGTTGCCACTGGATGTTAAAGTTGGAAAAATGGAAGCCTGATGCCATACACGAATGTGTATTTTATAGTACCAGCACACAATTTTGTATTTCACATTGTTTTCTATCGTCGCACACAGATTTTGATTTCAAAGCAGTACATAACATAGTCACCAAATAAACACGGTGAAAAGCTTCTAGCCGAATAATTGTGTTGCCTTTTCCGTTTTTGCAGTTCGTGACGGCATGAAAAAGGTGCGGCATGAAGGTGCGGGTACAAAAGGAACGTTGCGAAGGGCAAATAAGTTATGCAGGCAATACAGCTTGAAATCACAATGCCCAGACTTTATGCCCTTATTAACGTAGGGACCGGTTGTTCTTTTTATTTTTGGAAGGTGAAAATTAAATTAGACCTCTTCTGTCGATTTCAAATAAGGATTTATTCCGACACAAATGCCAACGCATTCGCACAGAAATGATGATATAATGTTGGTTGGAAATTATTTCCAATGAAAAGTTTTCCTTTAAAATGGGAACTTTAACCGCGCGTGTGCTGTGAGAATTCACTAATTTAGTGGTGAATTGATCGAAAGTTGATTATAAGATGACATTTACTTTTTCTGATTAGTGGCAGGATGTCTGTGCTATGGAACGAGTAATGATGTCATCATCATTAAAATATCTGTTGTAGATACTGCCATAAAAGCTTCCGTTGTGTGTTAGGAATGTTGTGATGAAATACGGTGGGTGGTTGATGGAAATTTTAGCTATTCTGTCGAGATATATGGAAGCGAAATTTTGACAAATCATGTCACATTTTGTCATCTAAGGATGTTGAAAAAGATGAAAATTTCATAAATTTCAGATGCGATCATTTTGTAAATACGTACTATTAATTTTAATTAGGCCTGAACTGACTTCAAATTTAAAGAAAGAGTAATTGTTTCCTAAAAAATGCGTTAAACAATTTATTGCCATTTTTAAAAACGAAACAAAAAAAAATCCTTTACCATATTATTTAAACTAAAGCATCCGATTAAATTATATGTATATTAAGGTTCCAAATTAATATTGATAGGCAATTACTTAGAACTTCCTTGCATAATTAATAATCAAAATTTGTTAATGTATCGACAATAAATCCAACATAATTAATTCAAGTTATCGACAAAACACACAAACAATTACATTAACTGACAACATATAAAATGTCAAGGTGATTAAGATTTATTTTCCGTCCTATTACCAAATGTCCGTTCCATATTTCTTTACTTTCCGTCGTCATCCCCTTCCCACGCACATCACAACACATTCTCCACGCACACAATGCCCAATTTAATTCATCTTAAACTGAGCCATGCCATTTACATTAACACTCGCATATAGCATACTTTGGTGCCTTATTTGCGGCAAATAATTAATTAAAAACAAAGAAAAAGAAAACACAAAATGAAGAAAATTCATGAGCAGCCAAATTTACGATGAAAAATGGATTCGCCGTCCCTATAAATTTGTTAGACCCAATTTCATCACCATCTCAATGTGAACGAAATAATAAGACTTAAGAGTACAATGACCAAGTCAAATTAAGATGATTGCGCCTCAACCACCTCTTTAAGTTTTCGTCAAAACCATACCAACCAGCATTTTCTTTTTATTTCTGTGGACAAAAAAAAACTCACACAGAAGAAAAAATCTGTTCAAAGAATAAAGGCAGGCGCACCCAAATAATTTAAGTGGACGCCATCATTTCTTTAAGACATTGTGTTGAAATAAAATTGCCAGCGAGTCACTCACAAAACAATAACGGCCGAATAAATTAAAATGAAATGATATGAAAAATGTGTCAGCGGATTTTTCTCCTCTCGCAACACTGAAATGTGTACATTGTGTACACTGCGTGTGTAACAGCCGGTTGTTGCCGTAAAATCCGAAAAGACACAAGGAATAAAACGTAAATTTTGGCAACGCCAATAAATGAAAGCACACTTAAATACAGAGTGAAAGTGAAAAAACATGGGAAACACTTTCCTTTATTCACTTCTCACCGTACTCGCATAAAGATTTTTTTACGATTTGTTTTTTCTTATTTTTTTTTTGTAATTCTCTAGTATACGAGCAGAACAATAAATCGTTGGGATTTGAAGAAGCATTTTGTACTCATGGCGAAGGAGTGCGCGCTCCAATGTATTTTAAGACAAATCGCAGACACTGCACCAAAAAAAAAGTATTTTCCACACTAATTGAAAAATTGGATGAGCTACAATTTAATTAAAAAGATTTGTGAAAAATAAATCTAAAATGTGGTTCATTCCAATCTCCGGTTAGTTGCGCAAAACATAAGAATGTCTAGACTTCAGCAGTATTGGTGTGTCCTACTAACCACCTTCATCCCTTGTTGCGAGACATCACATCTCAATTACAGCAAGAAACTATATTCGCTCGACGCTTTCGAGTGGCAGATAACTGCAGAAGCTGCTGTATACTACATATAAAATGATATGGGGTGATAGTGCACCAAAATTGAGCAATCTAATCCCCACAATCTTTCCCCTAAACTCTAATTTGTCTGCTGCAAAAGCTGCCAGATACGGCCAATTTTAGCTGTGGTCTTCATGCAAACAAACTAATACACAGACGCTGAAGTATTTGTGATTATCCATTGGATGAAAATTGCTCATAAAGAATGACATCGAACAATTGCGCTTCTTTTCATGTTTATTCTTAAGTGCGACAAAAATAGGACGTGCCTTATTAAATTGATTAACTTCGTATGATGATCGTGTGAAATTGAGAATGGGGATTGGGGATTTTGTTTGCATTCGCTGTTGTTTTATTTCATTAAAACAAAAATTATAGCATGCAACGAATGCAATTATTATTGATAGTGGTTTTTCATTGTCACGAAATTGAGGGCATTCATTATTTTATATCCAAAAGAGGCTGTTGAAAAAAAGCTTTTTATTGTGTAAGAATGATTCGATTTTAATTGAGGCCACTGGGTCATGAATATTGGAGTCACATCGTAACGAGATATTACAATTTATTATTCGAAATGATTTATTATTTATATTTTTGTACATGTTCATTGTAAAGTTAAGTTATGGATTATTCGAACAATATTTCGGGTACTGAAGTGAAGTCACAAGTCACACTCGCTTTTTAGTTGTTATTGAAACAAAATATTATATTTAAATACAACCATACCCCGTTTCAAATCCGCCTCTTAAAATAACAATCAAAACATATTTTAGACAATTACAACAAAAACAATATCATTGATATTGTAACAATTCGTCGATTATCATTAGTTTATTTTGGCACTCACGAACATCATTACAATGCCAAGTTACTCCCATTCCACATGTTTTTTCTTTTGTTGCACATATATTGAGACACATGTCGAGGTACACATTTCAGCAACTGCTTGGGTGACGGGTGTTGCATCTAGCTATATTGTTGTCATAACTTTAAAATGGGAGCACCAACAACGAGTTTGATGTTCATGAATTGTGCGTTATATATGTGTATTATGAAGCAAGGGACATCAATTATTAGTCAATTCATCAATTAAATTTGGGTGTCACACATGCGGCATCAATCATAAATTTGACAGTTTCTCGTTAATACTTTAAGTTTATTTCATGGCACTTTTTTTGAAGATTAAGTGAAGTTTGATTAAGTAAAGCTGAATTATCGTTGAGTTAGAATGTTCATATAGCAGCTCAATGAATTATTGATATTGGGGCGAATCGGTTATTGAAGTGTGTCAGCAATAATTATTCACGTTGCCTCAATTTACATCAAAAGGATTAAGCCCACCCGTAAAATGTACAAATGTTTAAACATTTATTATTTTGATTAATGTTTTTTAGAAAATAAATGTTAATCTGTGAATTGAATAAAAATCTAAACGACCGTTTATGCGTGTGTGTGGGAATAAATCGCGCTTAAACTGGCAGTGGGATCTATACGAGAGACACACGTATTTGTAAACATTCCGGAAGAAACATTGGCGTAATTTAAAGTGAGAAAAAAAAACGCGAAGCGCGCAAAAAATCACGATTCTTCAAAAAATGCACTTATTCCATGAAGTATTAGAGGAATCAGTTTGAACTTTAAATGATACCTTAAATGGATGTGGAAGCGTATTTGTCACAATTAGAACTGAAATCCTAATTATGTTACGAAGAATTATTTGTGTTACCTTTACGTATTTGAATTATATTTCGGAAGGAGTTATTGTGACATTCGATTTTAACATTTCAATTCCACTTTTTAAAACAACATGGTGTGTCCCAACAACGCACGGGTTTTCCGCTTTTTTAAATATGGAAAATCAATGAAAATTACGAACCGAAACATTAAAAAGACATGCAAACAATTTTCTTGTCACGTACAATTAATTGGATTTATTGAACCCTTTCGAAATAAATACATTTTCTACTCAATTGAACAATTTCCAGCAATTCTTCTGATTCACTGAATCGGTGACAAACAGCTTTAAAGTATAATATAATATCTTTTGAAACCAAAATATACTCTTAAATTTAATACAATTTTTCACAAACAAGCACATATTCTCATCATTTTTCCTGCACTACTTCCTAATTCCTATACACTATATCATGTTTGATGTTCTACAATAAAGTTCACACAATATGGCGGACTACTTAAAATTCTCCACTGGCCACCACGCTTCCAATCATGCTGAAGTGCCAGCTCAGCGGAAGTACTTACTTAGCTCTGCATTTCTCTGGCACGTGTTTACATTATTCGATATGTGCACGATTATATATAACGTGATAGTTGTTCCTTTCGATTTTAAAATTGCTATTTAAATAGCATGGCTCCACCCAGCTGGCGCGAGCATCATTTTGCAATGAACTTACATTATTATTTGGAAATAAAGTGGCAATTTTAAGAGAGAATATGGGTAAAATCAATTTTTTTCAACAACACATTATAATAATATAATAGATATGAATTGTCAATTATGAAAGTTACAAAGCTTTTAAAGTGTTCATCAGAAATTCTTTAAATTACGATTACAGGCAGTATTTTTAACAGAAATGAAAGTTTGCCTATTTTTAAAATGGTGAATTTAACAATAGACTGAAATATTTTTTAATAAATTACAATAACACAGGTTTAAATGAATATTAATCAAATCCACTTCAATAGAGTCAATTGGTCTCAAGGTAGTTTCAATAAAACATAAGCGCCCCCATCGTAATTGCCATGTAACTACTTATATAAAAACTACACTTATAAAGCAGTATTAACAAGTTAGTTTAATGAGAAAACAATGAAAATCCAAATCAGAAGCAGAGAACATGCATCGAACTATCTGATTCAAGAAATCTAGAATAAAACTAAAAATCTGAAGTCAAACTAACATAAGATACACAAAAGAGTTTCCATTAATTCCCTGATGCTTTCACTTCATGCATGGATGAGCTCTTGTACGTAATACCTTTGAAGGGAAGCACATTTAAATGCAGAAAAATGTTAATGCAAAAAGGAAAGAATGGAAATTATATGGTTGAAAAGTTTGAAGCGAAAATATTGAAACTAAGCGAGGGCTGTATGTGTACTTTTTTGCATCCCCCGTTCAACTGTACTGGCACAATTGGGATGTCATGGGAATTTTAAGCTTCAGCAAAATGCTGAGTATTTTACTGCATTAATCCCGTCTAACGTAAATGCATTAATAGCATTTTTATGATAGCTTGCAAAAAAACACTACAGCACTTATCCTTTATCCATGGAATGTACTTTAATGGATATGGAAACACTATTTTTATCGTTGCCTCTCCAATGGTTTTTTAACAGCATTTCCTGCAATGCCCGAATAAAGCTTTTTATACTTCAAACAAAATGAGAAAACAAACCGTATGAGCAATGTTTCTATTTATTTGTCTCTTTACTTCTATTTTTGTCCATTGCTCCTTAAGGCCTTGAAGGGAGGCAAAAGTGCGAAGGGAATATATATTTAATGGTTCCGTTTATTGATGTTTCACTGCATTGGGGATGGACGGAAACATCACAAGAGCCATAAAGAAAGCAGTACAACATATAAGTATGCTCATTCGAATTGTATATCGCGTATTTCTCCAATATTATATCTTTGGCTTCACAATATAAACTCCATTGAAAGTAATCGCTGTAATTACAATCATTCATAAAAAAAACATTTATGCGTTACGCTGTCAATGTGCGATATGATTAGGGGTGTGGCTGCAGTTTATGACCTTTGTGTAATGTTGTCCAAAGGCATTTTGAGTGTGCCAGTGCTTACGTACCGTAAAGCTTTAAGCTCAACCATCTCGTTAATCATTATGGGATCATCTCATTACAATACAATATGTGAAAAAATGAGATTCCTCCATTTGAGCGCCCCCGGAAGGGTACGGATACAATGGGATTTGTGATTGGACTCTTCTTATAAGAAAGCATTCCAACGTACGCATTTATGTAAGGGTATTTGGTTGGCAGTTCAATTCTGTTTACTTTACATCCGTTTTGCCTTTTTGGTGCGTCCTTTGTGTTTTGTTGTACAATATTTAACTGCATTTCGTTCCTTAAACTGTAGTATTTGTATTAAAATTCGTTGATTAAAATAACAACAATATTCTGTTGTCTTGTTAACTTGTTATTTATCAGATAATAGTTTTAAACAAATGTTATTTATGTTTTGATCAAATTTTGAATTTGCATTTTAAAAGGTTTTCAATTTTTCATCCCGCATCTGAAAATCCTTTATTTTCTGTATCATTATTTACTTGCAAGTTGCAGCTTTGACCAGTTTATAAATTTTTATTACTCTCAAATGAAAATTCGAAATTCGCTTGCGTAGTAGTAGTATTCCGATCAATAAAAAGAGTTCCAACATCGAATATATATTCATACAATAGTTAGATAGAGTACCGCATACTCGTACACAATTTTACGAGTATATCCTTACAACAATACATTTTTGTAGCATACACTCAAAAGGAAACAACGACGCGACGCCATTTATGTTGCCTGTTCAGGATTCGCTCAGAGTGGTTGTACTTTCATATTAGTCTGATGGGTGAGAATTGAGATGCAGTAATAATGCTGCGAGATCTATTCTAAAGGCTATTAACTGAAGGGCTATTTCAAACCTTTTAATATGCGTCATTTCGAAAAAAATGTAGCGACAGCATTGACTTCTTGGGCAGACCTTTACTTTTTGTCTCATGTCGTACAGTAACGTTAAAAAATTAATTATTGTTCTGAGCTAAAGATCAAACAATTAGATGGCCACTACCGTTGCCATTTTAACGCGTATAACTTACGACATTTTAAAAACAATCCAAGACTGATGCTGTGATTATTTCGATTTAAAATGAATTATTCAAACTAAAAAGCTTTTAGTTTAATTTTTGATTTAAAAAAAACATTTTACTGATAATTGTATACGACAAAAAAATAATATTTAATAACCCACATAGAGGTAAACAATTTAAAGTTTGACTATTATTTCCAGAACGGTTATTTCAGCAGAATACTCACCTGTAAAAGCTTATCAACTTGTTATTCCTTCGTTTATTGCACATGTTGGAAAGTGTTTCTATTTGTGCACATGTACTCAATAATCTCACAACCATAACTTGGCTAAATCGACATAATATCTGCTCAATTAAATTGACCATCCTACATCTAATACCTAATAAAGTGGTTTTTAATATCAGTATCTTACTCAGCATTTGTTTAATACTGTATTTCCTTATATTGTTGAACCTGTACAATGTACGTGACCAGCATAAAGAACATGTTTCCGTAAATAGAATATATACACAGTGTGCAGTCTTAAAACTATTGACTGAAGGTATCCCAACAAATGTGAAGATTTTTATCAGAAATCAGACCTGAAATGGGTGTCTCGCTCAAATAAATGATTCAAACCAGCTGATTTCTAGAAATATTTTTGCCGTTCATTATTGCTCTTCCACCAGCATGCATACCGTGTTTTACAGCTGTACTGTGAATGTGGAAACATTTATTTTTCCCCCTCAATTACATTAAGCAGGGTTTGTCTGTATCAGGCGAATCTCAAATGTCAACCAATGATATATTTTTGTCTACATTTTTTCAACCCTTATGATTATACTGTTTAGTGTAACTACATTGACCCATTTCTTCATATAAATGACCTTCAATTTAAGCATACATATTATGAGGGTGTGTGGATGTGTGTTTAAGAAGTTCGCCTCTATACTTGTTTGTATTTTTACACTTCATTTTATCGTTTAAATCATAGCAGGGGGAAGCCATCAGAATGAAGCCAATTACGATGAAATATCGGCTATCGTGTACAATGTACATGAAGCTGAACACCACCGACAAAATATAACATATATACGGTGTCAAGCTTTAAGCAAAATAATAACTTTAAAACAATATGGAGCTAACGTTATTGGAAACACCTATTGATTTTGTCTATGCATTGCTAAGTGTAAACAAATCAATCAATAAAACAATCGAAAACCAATTAAGGGCGCGCATACGTTTATCTTTGTTGGCACATTTGAGGCATTAGTAGTTCAGCACATATTACGCTTTATGCACCCCATTATATATGAATTGAACATTGGTTTATACATACTGTAGTTTCTTACCTCAATTCTCCAATAAAATATACTCTAATCGGATGAGAATGACATACATGTACTTGCAACGAATTGTATAACAATAACGCAGGACAGAAAATGTATTGAATTTTTAACCAAAACACTCAAAGTTCAACGAAAACACAATATGGAGATTGTATAATATGCATAAGGCTGCATATAACTATGCTATGTTGGGAGATTGAACATGACAAAAAAAAATCGATTATTATTATTGTTTTAGAGGAAACAAAAAAGGAGGAAGCTCAACATTCTGCACGTTCGGTTTAATGCATTCTCAAAAGTGTAACGACATACCTATGTACCTGTCTAGCGCACATACATTTTTATATGAACGTGAACAGTTAAGGACGCCAAACATTATGGCGTACGTCACATAATGAAACGATTGCACGGCTCATCGAATATTAGATTAAGATTCGTCGCTTCAGCAGTGGTGGCAACTGGCATTTTCAAAAGATTGATTACCCGTTTGGAGTTTTATGCAGCATTAAATTATGTTTTATTGAACTTTATTTTCTTTCTTTTTAATAATAAATTTTAGTTTTACGTAATCTTTAAAGTGGTAGCTGCACCTACCTTTAAATATGCTGTGAAATTTAAATATTTTTAAATAGCTAATCTATATTTGAAACTAAATCGCAAGGAGAGTGAGGATTAAATTTTTTTATGACATTAGTAAACTATAATTTTATAAAGAATTTTTGATAAAGCTTTGGAAAATGCGTTCTCAATCTTTGCAAATTTTCTTACCTTACTAAAAGCTGTGAAATGTAAAAAATAACATAAATATTATAAGTTTCTCAGATATAAAAAATGCCAACATTGAATTTAAAATTTTTGACCTTGAAATCTTTTTATTATTTGAGAAGCTATATTATTATGAAAAAAAAAAATCAAATATTAATGGTTTTAAGACATAAAAAAAAATTATCTTGATTTTTCGGAGTCTGACCTTTTCGTATTTGGCACATATCTAATAGCACGTTTTTCATATTGTGTAGGGCCACATTTTAAAACATTTTAAGAAAAACTTTACGAATGAGCATTGTTAAAATGAACAAAATCGTCCTAGCCGTTTTTGAGCTCCCATATACAAACGAAACAGTTTTTTTGACAAATAACCTTGAAGCATCAATCCTTGAATAAATTATCAGTTTCGTATTTTTATCTTAAATATTACGTTTCACTTTTTTTTGGAACACTTTTTTGGACTGAGTTAAAACGAGTCTTTGCGTAATTATCTTTTTCTGTTGAAAAAGCTCGAAAAATATATTATTGCATATTGAAAACTATTGGTGAAAAAAATTAAAATGTCTTCAAGAAGAGTTTGCTGAAAAAGTATTTTTGTTGGCTCTTTGTGTAACAATAATTGTGATCGAAAATTGGGTACACACGATTTTTGCAGCACATAAATATGTAGACTTTTTATCTTTGTCTTTCATAAAATACAGAAACACAAATAAATTGTAAAAGCAATATTTTTTGCGCGGAATCATTGTCAATTTACGAATTCTTTTAGTTCGTTATTATTCTTTTGTATTTTAAATGTAGTACGTGGGAGCCCAAATTGTATGCTTTGACAGCTTGCTAATCACAACATTTCTGTTTTATTTTATGCATTGGCAATTGGTAAATGTTAATAAAGTTATAATGTCTATTTATTAGAATAATTGTAAAACGAAATAAATTTGAATGAATATAAACTTATCGCTTCTATGGTGTTTATTGGAAACTAAATATTCATAGCACAATAAATCATAAAAAATGTCAAACCTGATTAACACATCAAAATTAGTTAACTCAAGCCAATTTTAGTCTTAGTCAATTGTGCCATCTGCTTTCAACAATTCTATAATAAACCTCAAATCTGCTCATGGCTCTGCTTTGTTCAGATATAATATGTATGTACACGCCGATAATTCTATGTGCCTCGATTCTGCTCCTCAAATTAACTCTCTTTGATACATTCAAGATCTTCTGACAGAAGATTTATTTAAGCTAGAATACATTTTCGTTTTGGCAAGAGCCCATTATTCGAATAAATATACGTATACACAAACATTGTGTGCATACGCAGCATTCGAATTGAGTATAGAATTTACAACTGGCTAAGAGTAATTCATGGAAGGAAGGCATTTACGTTGGGTAAACACTATCAAACACTTACTTTAATTACAACACAATTCCGGCATACATTTAAAACAAATAGAAGTGGTACTCACTGATTAGGATTGTATCTTTTAAGTGGCAATTGTGGGTGCTCAAATTGAATATGTTTAGTGTAAACACTTTGATCGTTAGAAAATTTTGTTGAACATTTTCTAAAGCTATTCTATTAAACTAGGTAATAACAGTTATTGATATAACTATTAAAAGTAGTAGAGATGAAATAATTGACAGATAAAACATTAAAGTAATAATTGTAATCATTATTCGCTTTTCCATTAATTAAAATGAAGCTTAATTTAAATTCAGCTCAATTCTGTTTACTGCTCCATATGTCGCAATTAAAATTGTATTCATTCACATATAATTATTATAATGCGCACATTAAAAGAAGCATTACATTTGAAATGCAAATCATTTTCATTGCCTATAATGTGGTGCCTAATAAAAAAATACACAGCTGCAATAAAACGTGCACATGTACACAAATGACGGACTAAAGCTAACGCAGAAGATTTACCGAAAGCTTTTGCAACATCAATTAAATTTCAAAAGCATTTCGTTGTAAATTAAAATCAAGCGAGAGCACTTAAGGCCGAAGCACACAAATGCCACCGCCCCAATGTGATGACGTCTAGCGAAATATTGTGCCATCATAGTAAATGCCCTATCAAATTCATTCGCCATGTACTATAAAAGCTCGCTGCGGCTCGCTCAACGCACACACAAATATTTATTAAGCTAGTCCTGTCTTTAGTTAATTTTATTTCCTTTTCTTATAAATGCTGCTGTGATAAAAAATCATTTTCCACACATATGTGTAAACACCCACCGCTCCTATTGTTTTTCCCACATATTATGCTGTTACAATATGAGTAAGGCTCAAGCCCATACTCCGAAATGCGTTTATTGCGCGATTAAGGTCCAGTGTGTCAACTGTTGGTTGGGTGCGTTGACAACGGAACGTCAGCACCAAATAAAGTACACACACTTTTTATGGCAAGTGGGTCTTGACGCTACTCCTCTTATCTTATTACTCGGAAATTTTTATCCCTCGGATGCCTATTACGAATTTATATTTATCTACTGCTACATTAACATAAGGGTGGATTGTATTGAGTATCAGTTTGATACGAGGAGCAGAGATTTGTAAATAAATGCAACCAAGTAAATTTATGCAAGATAAATTGAGGTCGAAACAAATTAAAAATTTTAGTGCTTGTAATAAATTTTCAATAATTTTGGAATTTGCATTTCCATTTTTTTTTCACGAATTTTTGCTCAATGCTCATTAATATTAGTAATGTAAAAATATAAACGATCGTGTATATATATATATATATATGTTTGAAAATCAATCAAATTAAAACTGGCAGTGGGGTCGACAGTATTTGTCAGCATTCGAGAAGTAACACAGGCAATTTTGACGCAATAAACACAAAACGCTAAAAATGCCCACAAAAATTGATGAATTCCAAAAATGATTAGGGAAATATATTATATTTGTGGGTGCGATTAATAAAAAACTCTTCTTATTTAATAATATATTTTCACTTTTTAAAACAAAGAGACTCTCACTTCTCCGCTAGTGTTAAATTAAATTTCAATGCGTTCCTAATAAAAAGCTCATAAGTTATTATTTTCTACAATTCATTATTCTCGATCCTAAAAATTGCAAAAATATTTTTCAATTCTTTTTTCTGTACAGAAAACTGTATAAAATTTTCTTCTTTAAGAATAATGTGAATAACCTAACAATCAAGACGAGTGGTAATCATGCGATTCGACAAACATCATCTCGATACAGTTTTTTCTGTAATAAATGTTAAAAGAATGGCAGTTTGTAAATTCTTCATTTGCTTTGTATTGTCTTGAAATATACTTATCTACAAATACGTGCGTAAAAGCTACACATATTGGTAAAGAAATGCACATAGAAACACAAAGCGCCTGAAGATTACTGAAATCTTACAAGTAGAGTGGATGGAGAGGTTATTAAAGCTTGACCGCACATTTCATAATACATACGGTCAGATAAGTGGAGGTATGCTGAATAAATATGCTCCCATGAGATAAGAGTTGAATAAGGATGTTTTGGGTTGTACAATGTACTGGGTGTTTTTCTAAAAATTGTTTTAATTTTACTCCTATCGTTGTTATAACGAATTTACATTGTAACTAGGAAAACGAAATTATTTTTCCTTATTTAAATGCTGAGAAACAATTTAAAGTCCAAATATGAATTCTTTATTCATTATTTGTAATTTATTTCAATCAACGTCAATTATTGACAGGATAGCAGACTTATTAATAAACAATTTTGCTATTTTGCCAGATACAACGTCCTTTGTTGGAACAATCTCTGTACTTTTCAGAGAGCCGTCCAAATTATGTTTTACGAAATAATTTTGTTACTCATACTGTTTGTTCATGTATTCCAAATAATAACCTCCCCCTCAAAAGGACTCCCAATATAATGCTGTTACAATGTGTACCCAAAGAAAACGTTTCATTGCAATACATAACATAGCACATTGATATTGAATATTAAACCCATAAGTTTATGTTCATTTATCGTTTATTAAAATCGCATCGGGCTGAAATTTTGTATATGGGGGTTGAAACGCGCCAGTATGAACTGAGAAGCTCTTTCGCATGAATTTCAATTTATAATCTTTCAATGATGATGATGATGATTGCGTATACTCGACGTATATGCAATCGACGTTTTGCTCCCATCTCGTCCTTTTGAAACCAAACATTTAATATTCTGCTCCTCTGAAGTTGTGTGATCATTTTACGTATGCGGCTATTTTCTCCCCTACCCAAATACTGTCAACTCGATTGATAGTGTTTCACGTTTTTATAGACCGTTTTCAACAGTTTAGTGCTTGCCTAGATTTGATTTTCAACTCAAAGAATATCGATTGTGTTGTTTTCATCATACATACATACTTCATAGGATGATGATTGATGCCACACACAGAATTGACAAAAATTCAATTTAAAATGGAAACCACGATCAAATAATATGTCAAATTCAATTTAGTGCAATCATAAACGTATCGTTGATACGAATATTTGCCACTAAAATGATAGACTCGTCAAATTCCATTTTTCAAATGTAATAAAGTTTCGCGATTCATTTTTCTATTTGTACAACAAAAATCATTTACGAAATACGAAATATTTTCAGAATATCACGTTGACATTTAAATTAAAATTGTCACAAACGAAAATTAGCAATTCGTTGCTATCCAGCTTAAATTCTTGATAATCCGTAAATAATTTCCGCAGTCATTTCGTTAATCTTTGTTACTAAATCTAATCCCTCATACCATTTTACGCATTTCCGAGAATGTGTACGCGTGCACAGTCTCCTTTTTATGGAGTGGAATGAGGCGTTAGCGTGTGCCCAAATGACTCAAAATGATGTTACAGCATCTTCCCTTATGTAGTATGTTTCTTGTTTAGTCTATAGCCATTATTTTCTTCTTCTTTTTTGTAATAACAAGACAAGAATGTCGCCATGATACTCTTAGCATGCATTTCATAGAACTTTTAGATATATTTCATTACAAGTGTAATGAAACTATAATGTCATGCTAAGGAAATTGAGAAAAGCTTTCAGTTATGAGTGGCGCCTAACAAAATATTGACATCCGGACGCCATGTTTTAATAGCAGATAAATGTGTGTAGATGTGTATAGTATTGTTCTCGGCAAACAGTAAATTGCCGCTTATTCGAGTAGCTTAAGAGAACAACATTGGAGACATATTTATGGAATGTGCGTTGGACAATAGATCTTTGGCTGGCAATCTAGGCCGTAGTTTCCATGCGAGCAGTGAGCATTAAGTGATTTGTGCTGATATGAGTCTGTCCCGTCGCTATAAATTTGCGTAATTTTTCGTTTTTTTTTCAACAGAGGATAGATTTAAAAAAATAGTTCATATCAGAATTTGGGAAATGTGATATTTCTTTTGTTCAACAATTGCAGTTGTACTTGTAAAATGAATATTTTACCACTTACACTGACTTAACACAATGCATTCATGCGTGGACTAATAAAGTAATTAAAGTCTCACTAGATGAGCGACTAAATATACTCACCTAAACCCGTTCGTTTTCACAAAAAAAAAACAAAAAACAACCCTTTCCGGTAAGCCTTTAATGTTCTCTCATTCAGGATACACAATTTCAAAACTCCTTACCATAACATGCTCTCGTAATTTTATATCGGTGCAGAGATAAAACACCGCTATGTAAATAATTTAAAACCCACCACAGAATGGGGTTAAAAATCGGTGAAACCGTTTTCAAAAGCACACGCCATTCATTTACTCGCACAAAGCGCAACATATTTAATCTCGTGAAGGTGAACTCGGCACCGCTAAAGCTCTCAAGCAGAACATTTGCACCTGAAACCACTCCCATAAATTCTAATCAGTTGGAAAATTTATCGCTCAATGTTATTGACCTGACTCAAGCAAGCTTTGGGATGTATAATATTTCTATGTTAAACGCAAACATCAGCTGCTGCGATATATTTAATTGAACAGTAAAATTTGGATATCAGAATTTATTACCATTTTTTGAGAACTAACATTTATTGGGGCAATGCCGACTTTGTGAAGGTGCATAAATTGAAATTTTAAATTAATTACTTAACCCTTATGACAAAGTTATTTTACAATATATTTAATTTTGTCTAACCACTACTTAATTAAAATTTGTGCAATTTATTTATCAAGAATGATATATTAGAGTTATTTTAACAATTTGATTTATTTTGTGAGTTATTTGCTAAATTGCATCGTATTCCTAATCAATTTTAAAATTAAACTATTCCTGATCAACTTCTCTTCACTACCCCCCTCTTTCCATACATTATTAATCAATTTTGATTGAACGCTTCCATCCTTCATAAAGATTTTAAAAGCATTCCTTTGTGTTTACAAGACTAATAGCATTTTGCAGTTATTTTTCATTGTTTTAGAAAAAACAGAACTTATAATAAATAACGTAAAAAGCTTCCGTCAAGCTCTGTTTGATTTTCTTATATTTTTCAACAACTTGCACATATTATAGTTTAGTATAGAAATAATTTAGGAATTTCTTTCCTTTACTCTCATTGAATTTCAACTGACGTTTGGCAACCGTATTTATTATGTCTTAAGTGAACACGCAAAAAACGGTGAACATATTTTCTTGAAACTTCAAAACATTTCCGTCAAAGAAACTGCAGCAGCAGACAAGCGTGTACGTGTATGCTGTATTTACGATAAAGCCAAAAAGTAAGTTGCTCACATCCCTGAGACGAAAGTCTTTATAATGTTGTGGACCTGCAGTTGTACATCATGCACTTTAAGACGCGACGCTTCTTTATTGAGAGTTAAGTTGAAACATGAAACTGTAGAAAATATATGCATAAGGAAAACCTCACAACGAAAGCTAATCTCCGTGGAATCATTTCCTGAGTTTTTCGTTTCCACTTTTTTGCTGTTCGACATTTACCCTCACAACAGTGAGCACTGAGCATATAAAACTACCAACAACAAAACTTTATCGCCACTCTTTTGAACATGCAAGCACAAAGTCGAGATTGTGAAAAAGAGAATTGGGTGGAGGAAAGTGCAACAATGTTAAAGGTTTTAACGAATAAAAGCACTGAAAATTTGGATGCATAAAAGAACATGGCAACGTTGGCTTTTAGGCAATCCCTTCCCTATTGCTGCCAGTTCCCACCCACACACGTATAACACATCTACGAGAATAATATGATATGCTATGCAATGCACGAGTATATTAGTTGCTGCATTTTGTGTTTGTTTCATTGTACCAAAATGCCTATCAATTTGATCCCATTGGTTTGATTCGACAAATCATGTATCACTGTGCACATAGTGACTCGCTGCTCATCATTGCGTCAAAATTTACAATCCATCCAAAATGTTGCATTTCTGTTTGTGAAAGCAAGTTACGAGTGCTCGGTTTTTGATTTTAAATCGACAAGGTGCAAATTGTTTTCAATTCCTCATTTGTTACTGCACGGCATACGTTCTTCAAAATTTACGTGCTTCATTTCATTAGCAGCGGAGCTTTTTGCTACCCCACATCTGTTACATTTTTTGGTTTCCATTTCAATGTTTTATTCTGCCTGCACGACAGGCATGATGAAATACATTAACACGCATACGTAACATGCCTACCTGCGTTGATAGCATGAAATTATGTGTGAGATTGGTGATATAATGATACATCTGTGATATAACTTTTGCATGTGGTTTTATGCACATGTGGTGACGTGTCAACCAATTTTAAATCTCTCCACGTGCACTGTAAACGGCTTCACACGATTTACTATCTGATGGTACAAAATTCAAATTCCCATGCGGCACCGCAAAACAATGATAATATTTTTTTCTTAGCTAGCACTCTGCCGCCCTTTCTCATTTTAATTTATTTTGCCTTGTTTTTGCTGTTTGTTTGTTAAATAACAAAAAAAAAAATGCAAACATAAATTTTTGCCATAAACAGTAAACACGGTGAGCGTCATTTGCATAATCAGTATTTAAAAATATTTACCCTGTCTCGTGTAATTATAATTCTTAAATTATTGCGGCATTTTCTTCTGTAATTAACTGGATGTCAGACTGTAAATATGTTTCTTACTATACTACCTACATATAAAGCCTACGTGTATCCTCGTTTCTCCTACCACTTGTGATATGCAATATGACGTGCATAGTCAGCCAAACGTTCGCAACTATCGATTTCGCTGTTCACTAATTTAACATGTCTGACAGATAGAAAGACAATTATCTTCGGGAGATAATTGCATAGTTAGACAAATTATTTAATCCATCCCATTATATCGGAAATACGTTTGAGTGAACGTGTATTCCGTAAAGGGGTGAATTAGGAATATTTGCTGATATGAATTATCGTTTGTTTTTATCAATAAACTTGACTAAATACATTTTTATTGCAAATTAATAATTTGTTTTTTAAATATATGAGTCTAAAAAAGTGTACTTTTTTCAAACAATATACTCAATATGTGCATAAATTTATTTATTTAACTTAAGAGTTTTGAATTTCTAACTTAGATAAATAAGAAACAGAAAATTTTGAAACAATTTAAAATCAGTCAACTTTATTATCGCATTCAAAAGCTTTTATTGATTTGATCTTTCCCGTTTTTAACATGTGACATTATTCCCTCAACAATACAATGTTTATGACTTCCCCAAATATTCATTCGCTGTTTTTAAAGCTCGAAACTCCCCCTATCGTGTCCCAATACAAATTATCTCAGAGTTGCCATTTCATTTTCATTGCTTTGGCCTTTATGCGGGTGCTTTTTCATGACATCGCCATGAAAATGCGTATAAATCGGTTCTCTTTACAGCATTCGCAGTATAAAGCACCCAATTGTAGCAAGCTGAAGAGTTCTTTTGTGTTCCTTGATGGCGTCCGGTTTTCTAGCTCCCAACACAATGACATTTTTCACCCAATTAAATTAATCGCAATGATAAAATTCTTAATTATGATATGGATTAAGAGTAACGAACTCTCATACTTGTAAACAAAATAATATACAATTTAAAATATGTCCTTTATTTTCAGTAAAATATCCATATTTTACACTTAAAGATTATTATTATAACAAAATAAATAATTTAACGACTTGTCAATAGTTGTAAAGAACATAATTAATAATTTTATTGATTAAAACTAACATTGCAACAAAAATTGCAATCAATAACACAACCGCAACAAAACCCTTTCATAAAAAATGGAAATCACCCCATACTGTTACTTAATTTAACAATCAATTGTATTCTAATGACGTCGATCGTCAACCCATTGTCAAGGTAAAAGCTTATTCGTCCCAAAACTGTAAACAAACTTATGCTTTAAATAATAAAGTTAAATATGTAACTGCATTAATTTAACTGAATGGGTATAGAAGGCGGTTTGAAATGGGTGACAACAACTTAAACCGAATAAAGGGAAAGTCGTCGCGTCAAAATACACCTACCTGAAAGCACGAAATATGCACGAAAATGGGAGAAATGGATCAAGGCCAATGCACTATACACACAGTCACCTGCCGCATGGCATGGCAGCTCTTTTATTTAGTGCGCCAGTGTCACCTTAATAATTTAGTGGGGCGCCATTCTAGTAAGCGAAACATCGAAACATTATGGCCAAAGGGACAAATTACTATGAAGTCAAATTGGGTGTAAGAGCAACCCATATCAAGCGCGTTACGTTTACAGATTTGAATAATTTTACAACTTTAGAGTGCCTACCCCAAAAATATAAAAGAATGCTTTTCTTCTTAAATCTTAAATATTACAACGAACGCGTGAGTTTGGCACTTGCCGTCCTATTGCACTGAATTTACAATGATATTGTTTATGTTTTATTACAATTTATTTTATTGTCGGATGTATTCACGATATCACGCCATCCATAACAACCCTCTTGGGTGTCATATAAATGGTTCTTTATGTGCATTCGCCTTGAGTGTTTATATATTACATAAAGGTGCTAACTAATGCATCATTTCTAATTTATCAAGAGCTCTGGAAAAACGTGCATTTCATTGCAATTTCTTACAATCTTTGTGTTCAAAATTTATAAAATGCTTTTAAAATAACTATAGCTATCATGCAAAGAGAGCAAGTTGTTAATTTATTAAAAGCTTATAATGTGGATCATATTTATTGTAGAACTTGGGAAGTGTTTAATTAAAAAGAATGGTTTTTGAGAAATGAATAATATGTCCTTGAATTTTCAGTTTTTGATCTTGAATTATTCCGAAAAAATGTTTATGTTTTTAAAAACTATATCGAACGGAGGATGATTTGTAGGGATGTGCGGTAAATGTAGTTTTTTTTTTAAATACCTTTAAATATAAAGGATTTGAAAACGATTGAATTGAACACCATCATATTTTTTTGAGCGAAGAACTTAACCTTGAAATGTCATGCAAATTTATCCATTACTTTCCGAACATTCGAACGTCCTCACTTTTTTTTAAGACCACTTTTTGGAGTCAAAACATTTTTTTTTTCAACATAGTTTGAGAATGTAAGAATCTATTACAACTATACTGGGTGGAAATAAATTAAAGAAATTCAAAAGCAAAGACAGCGCCGTACTGCACATTGCACAAGCACATCCACAAAGTATGTCACACGCTCTGTACATAATGCGCATACATAGTAATAATATGTAAAAAGCTGCTTGCTGAAGCACACTCTCTTAATATGTTTTGCTTTCGCCATGGTGATTTATGTATGGAAAATTGTCTGACGGAAAATGTCTATTTGCATGCAAATTAAAATGGAGGAATATAAATGTTACTCCCAAAGATTCATTTCAGTTCTTAGATAAAAAAGGAGGATAACGCAAACAACCCTTATCCTCCACATCAACCCTATTCAACATTTTGCACAATACCGTTATGCCAGATATTTTTTAACTTAGAAAAAGATAGTTATTTGTAATCTTTTTGCATCTAACATTAATTTAAACTGTTTTAATTAAAACTATTGAAATAATTTTTGCAACTTTAATTTTTGATGAGTTTATATTTATTTAAATGTAATAACTTGTAAGTAAGTAGAGCCGGTTAAAGTCTACTAACAAGTTAGTATCAATTCTTTTTGGATTGTTTGTGAATTGTGATAATGCCTTATTTATGATGTATGCAAATAAATTGGTCGAACTCACCGAATCATAATCAGCTTCAATTAAATGAAACAGCATATTTTTATGCTATAGCCTTGCGTATCACAATCATTATGGTTATTACACATAACTATGCAGAATGCAAATTACCATCATATATTCCCTCATCCCATTAAGACTCACTTCATGCAGGATAAGTTACACGAGCTCTGTTCGTTACACACACCACGATAACCTCCACATTTTGCACGTGGCAAACCCCATAATTATAATTGTATCCTTCTCATTTAACAACAGCTATTATCTCATTTGCTATTCAAATATATGCATTTTACAATAGATGATGTATTGAATTTATCCAATCACATTATCCGGCTTGGTGTCATCAAATTGAATAAATTAATTTTGCATAATTATTATGTTAATGTCTAATGTATATTGATCGCAGCGAATTGAATGTATTTTTATAATAATGCAATGTATTCCGTTTTCCAAATTTTGTTTCTGGGTAGCTCCGCAAACCTGTGTCCACACTGTCGATTCCCGGCTCGATGAAAACACCTTGCGCTGCCAACCGTGATATTGTACCGAACGCATGCAACGAAGAGGCCGGTATCGCACTTGTTGGGGTACATTCGGAATATCCCAGGTAAGGCTGTTATGAATATGTTCGCAAAAGTTGAGTGACACAAAAATATATAATTTCCATCAATTTAGGTACATGGAGGAGAGAGGCCTGGGTGGTACCGGCTTAAAACAACATGGCGGCAGCATTTCCGGATCACATAAAAACAAACCAAACGTTGGTTACCGTTTGGGTAGAAGAAAAGCCCTATTCGAAAAGCGGAAACGGATTAGCGACTACGCACTTGTGATGGGCATGTTTGGAATTATTGTTATGGTTATAGAAAATGAATTAAGTAGCGCAAATGTTTATACAAAAGTGAGTACACATTATATTTAGCAAATACAATTAAACCACTTTAGCAAAAATTTATATAAACTAGTCCAAAACAGTCATTTCCCTTGAATGCTTTTAAAGTTGTTTTCAAACTCTGTGCATACTACACAGCCTCTTGAAATTAAATTCATACTTTTTGCCTGTTGAAGCAGCAGCAGCAGGCTCAAAACACATTTCCGCACAAAACTTTGTGCAGAGAACGCAACAAGTTGTTGATGCTGGTGGCTGCGGTGCTATTTATTTTCGCCAAGCCATTTGACAACTTTGTGTGTATATCGATAACAAACTTAAAATTAATGTAGTGCCACTAAAATCAGGCACATACCAAAACGAATGTATAACAGTATACCGCACCACCCACATCCTTTTTCACGGTTTATACTCGTACACCACGCACAAATTGCTACATAACTACCTACATGTATGTTGGTATTGATTCAGCACCAGGCGGGAAAAATCAAAAGCTATAACAATCAAAAAATCTTTTCGAAGTTTCCACGCACACACACTAGAGCACGTGTTGTAGCCGAAAAGCGCGTTATTGTGAACTTCTTTTATGCAGCGTTTTCAGAGGAGGCAGCTAACGTACAAAATATGAAGACGAAAATATCAATTTAAATATTGATGGGGTAACTTTGAATTTTATTTCATTTTTCTGTTTCTGCTTCAGTTCGTTGGCGACGAAATTCTCCACTTTTCAGATTCAATCAATTTTTAAATAGCGTCCCCGAATGCAGTGTGTTCGTTGACGTTTTATGCTGTAGATTCTACATGCGCCATGAAAATTTCAATATCATCAAAGTTCAAGTGATGTGAATGCAAGAAATGTTATTTACGTGCAGATGCGTCTACTGTTGTGTGTGTAAAAACCATGCAGTTGCACCCACATTGAGTATTGTGCAACACTATACTTTTTATTAAATATAGTTTCACCAAGTATAAATGTCTACGCTGACAATTTAAAGCTAGTTAGTGTTAAAATGTTCAAGTGTTTTGAACAATTTATTTCTAAAGCTTTTTTATTTATCCTTTGAGTTTTCCGTTTGTTTTTCAAGTTCGTAGGATAAATTATATTTCTTTGTCGTCGTGACTGGGAAACTAAAAGTCAAACTTATGGCATTTGGATTGTGAAGAACAACCGCGCATCGCATCGTCATAGACGATGAAGAAGTTTTCTGTTGGACAATTAAAATCTTAACAACTTTTGTTTGCAAGAAAGTTGCCCAATTTGTCTTTTCATAGACTACAAATTACAAAGTAACCACTTTTAAATTGAGTTTTATATATTCTAGGACGAAGACTATGAAAAAATTTGATATATTAACCACTCATAATTTATTACCTTAACTTACTTAAAACTTTGTATTGTTTTCTTCTGTTCATAACACAATAAGATTATCTTTGTGCTTATAATAATTGCTGATACCTAAGGATTTCTACTTATTTATAAACGCTTTTAAAGGATTTTACCCTAACCACCAAGCAATTCCAAAATATAAGGCCTGTTAATGATGGTTACCAAAAAAACACCTTTAAATTCTAAAGCCAAATAGTTATTTTTTCGAATCAAAAGCACATTAAGAAATATTCGCTGGGATTCATTTGATTGAAACACTTTTACATTTAAAGATTTAGTTTCCATTAATGCACTTCATACATTTATATAGAATACTACTTCATTCACAGTCTATTCATCTGACATGGGCTTTACTCATGACATATTTTAAAATTGTCACCCAATTTTCATTTCCACTTTACTAACAGAAGCTAAGTACGACATCACGCTGCATCCAATGCGGCATGAGCTGCAATTCAATGCAACATTCCTGCTATAATATACACGAGCATCTTTACGTAACTACTGCATAAAATATGCAATGAAATCTGTTTTTTTTTTCATCTAAATTTACATTTGAATGAGCAGAAAAAATTTACACCGGACAAAAAGTTTTTCTCATGGACTCACTTTTTACCACGTCTTCATGTCCATCGCACCTTTTTTGTCGCATTTCTAAACTTCACTTCAAATAAATTCACTTTGCAATATTGCGTGTGAAAAGATTGTGAAAATTGTTTGCATTTTAGCAATATTGTACGAAATTGTTAAATTTATTTAAACGTGCCATCTGATATAGTTTATTGTTCAATATAAATCAATTAAAACATTTTAATTATTAAAACAATGCTGTTTATTATTGCCCAATCAAATAACTGTGGAATCCTGTTAATTGGCATTTTATTATAGTATATTATTAAGTTAATGCTGCGAAATAAATGATATTTGAGTTGAATTCAATATGTTTATTGCCTGTGATAATGTGTATGTTTTGTGAATTGCAAAAATCTCACAATACAATAAAACATAACCTTAATTTAACCAGCATTGCAAGCGCAATAAAATTAACTTCAACAGAAATGTGTAGAAATAAACTTTCTTTAAAATTATTAAATTTTATTTCAATGCAAAACATTTCCTAAAATTTATATTGGTTTATTATTCTACCAATTTCTGTATATTTATTGATTTGTCATCAGAGTTATATCACAGTGTTCTATTTGCGTAAATCTGCATTCAAGATAATGAACAAATGGAAGCACGTTAATCGGTTTAAAATTATAAGCTGCTTAACATACAGATTAAAATCTACTCTTTTAGTATATTTCAAGCGTCTAATGTAAGCTTAAAGTATGATAAGTTTTCATAAAAATCTGTTTTTAAGTAACAAAGCTTCAACTAGTGAAGCTTAATAATTATGTATCGACAATCATTTTTTTTTTTTAAATATTTATCTGAATATTTTCAAACACGTCATTAGTTTTTTAATGTTTTACAAGTTGACAATATAATTCTCTGATGTCATAAACCTGAAGAAATAAGAGTTTTAAAAAAAAATTTAAATGCCGAATATACCATTAGTTGAAAAATAAAAGTTGTGCTCTTAAAAAAAATGCAAAAAAGGATTAAACTACTGTTCCTTTATAAAACCCACAGAAATTATTGGAAAAATGCATGCATTGCAGAATATGTTTAATTTGTATTTTTAGCAATTACTAAAGCTAGTAGCATTTTAAAGACAAGTTTGGATGAAAAGTTTCGTAGAAAATGATACTTTCATTGAAATTAATTATTAAAGTAACTTTTTACTTAACTGAAATGCAAAATGTTTCTATTTTAACTACACTAAAATGCCTATGTTATAACTACTAATATAATAAAATTATAATTGCATCGTTTCAAGCACATTTTATTTACTTATAAATAGTTCATTAGGAAAATAAAAGCACGTCGCATAGAGTGACAGACGAAATTAAAAAATTACGACTTGAAGCTTTATCATCCCAGATCAGTGGATTGAAATTAATTTAAAATTAAAATGTTGCACTGTATTGTAGTTTCAGTCAATAAATTTTAATTAAACTTTTCACGCCATTAGCATTCATAAAACACTTTGCTTGATTTTTTATCTGTAAATCTACCACGACAAATAATACAAAAAGTCTTTTTTTATTATTGAACTAAATATACCTTGATAATTTCCCTCTTAATGCCCTGAATTGATTCTACCCTGCGTGATAAATAATTTAACAGGGAAAATGGCGCCACCCCGCAGAGAAAACGTGAAACGTCCAATGCAAGTGCTTGTAATGACATGTCGATAATAGTGTTGGTAGTCTCGTTAAATTATATCGATTAGGAAAGTTTGATTAATTGCCGGCGCAAGAAGACAACACCACATGAAGTATTGTGGAAATCCCACCCTCCTCTATTACGCCAAAAACGCACAATATTGTGGTAAACAATTTTTTTTTCGCCCTTAAACAACAAGAAATTTGATTATGTACATAGTTTGTATAATGTTTTTGTGAATCTGGAGAATATTGTTTGGAAAAGGTCATTTCTATATTTACTATTTATTTATTAAAAGGCCAATTATTTATTATATAGTTAGAATGTGAAATGCAAAGGCCGAAGGTTGCTTGTGTAGCTATAATTAATAACTGAAATGCTACATTGTTTCCTAGCCACGACTTTATATACATTTATTGTGCAGACGTTCTTTTTATTGTGCGTCGTGACCGTATTCGAATGACATTATAACTGAAACGACAATATCGTTTAATGCGTTTAATTTGACGTCATTATTATCCTCCCTGAGAGACGATCAATTACTTCCGTGCACATAAAAATACCACAACGCAATGGTGTGCCAAGTTAAAATATAATTCCATACTCACAGCTGAGACAAGAACGCTTTCATAATTCAAACTTTTATTTATCTAATATGTCCACCAGGTCAACTTTTCCAATTAGGTGTCAACAGAAGCCGGCAATACAGGCATAAGTGTACTGCACACACATCCAACGAAGAAAAGATAAATAAAAGTTGCCAAATTATATTTTCCTGACACAATTTCCCTTGAGACAAAATGCTATGTGACTCTAACGTAATTTTTATTCAACAGCAAATTGAGCTGTTAAACTTTGTCGTGCGTTTTGGCGGCTTTATGGAGTCTCAATGTCTTATTCTCAATGCGATTTGACCGAATCCACTATAATGCAGTACGACAAATAAATTTTCCCGCCATTAATCGAACGAATAATGCCCCATTTAGACAACATGATAACAATATGCTAATTCTATTGAATAATTTGTTCGATTTGTCTGCGTGTGTTTGTATTATTTGTTTTATTTTATTTTTTGTGTTCATCCCCACGGCTCACATTCAATTTGCTATCACACCCCCACCGATCTCAGACTTTTGGATACTATTTCATGTATACGAGTATAACGTAAATAAGCACACCCATAAACGTTCCACGACCCTTACTATACATCGTATGCCTGCACGACAGTCCTCATTGACATCTGGCATTAAAAGCGAACGCGGGCCGACCTTTTAATCGAAGCTTTCCGTAAACAATAATTCTCGGGGTTAATAATACCAAAAAAAAAATAGAAGGAATTGATAATTCCGTCTTGACAATAATTATTCCCGCGCTAAAATGGAAAAATCACATCAAAAAGCCCGCACCCGCGTCGCAAACCAAATGTCAAAAGCAATACGCCATATTTCCGTTGTAACATTGTTTGTGACTTCCGTGCGTCTTTTGTGTTGCAAAAAGCGCTACGAGGTTAAAACGAACGTGTTAAGCCGCACCATCCTCTTAAAAAGATTAATAACATTTTTCATCATGGGCGAAAGTCGCTATTTTAGTTCACCCCTTTCGGCAGTTTTTCTTATTTTTGCCCATTTTCGTTTTGCCATGAACGAACGATTTTGTGCCAATATAAAAATGGCAGTCTATGGGATATGTAACTGCGTGTGTATATATTTGGCACACTGATTGATCATAATGACACTCCCCAGCGATGTAGGGTGTGTGATGATTGGTTTGTACACTAAACAAAAGTACCGGCACTCGGTGGCAATAATAAATTTCAATGGGGTTATTGATTTTGTTGTCAATTCGCATTACGGATTCTTTTGTTTGTTCGATTGTTCGAAACCATTGATGTTTTTTGTATCAAAATAAAATTAAAAGACGAATAGAACAAATTTGTAAATTTCAGTCTTTTGTATGTTTACAGTTGTCATCAGTTTTTGCAATTTGTTGCTAAATTAATTGATTTTTTCCATTCCCAGAAAACTCTATAAAATAAACTGATTTCATTAATTTTTTTTTTTTTGAAATTATGAGTAATATGATAAACATACATTTTTCTTAAAACCACTCCATTAACTTCAATTGGGTATTTGCTGTACATTTTCAATGAGCGGCTACAACATTTTTCTAACACAATCTTAAACAAATGGAACAGAAATGAAGGCACATCTTAATCTAAAATACCACAAAATTGAAATGAAAACCGGAAAGCGTATTCAAGCTGTCAAATTCATGCAACCGCATTATCTTTTTAATAGATACAATTTAGAATTCCCGACATGAATAATTGAACAACATGGAATAATAAAGCAATGAAACTGGAATTGGGCAGCAATAAATAATCGTTGTATTGGAAAAGTTTTTATATGTCGGTACTAGGGATATATGCAAATTACATTTAACCGAACAAAAATTGTGTGGTAAGCTTTACTGTATAGTATGTGCAAAGCTATACGATCATTTGATGCATGGGAATAAAATCGGGTGGTGCACGGAAATATTTAATGGAAATGCATCATCTCATTTAGTTTGTATGGATTTTAGAAGAACCATATTTGTGGTGGTGTGATAAGCTGAATTGGCATGAAGCTTTTTTGAACAGATATAACAATTAATGTTAACTAGAGAGAATACAGTTTTGGTATATTAAACATTCAATACTCTTTGTATTTTATTTAAAACTACCGGAAAACTTTTCGAACAGCGAACTACGATTTTTTCCCCGTTCTTTGCGCTTTAAATGTGCCATTTGTAATCATAAAAATATACATTAATACAATTCTGATTTTGATGATTATTACAGATTTTTTTTTGGTGTGATGATCACTAGGCTATTATATATGAAACAGTATTCTCTCAAATCACTTTTAAAAGTTGTCGATTTTTTCACGAAATGCGTTTTTTTTTAAGGGTTTCGCAATTCATTTTTGGGTTTATGTGACAAGTTCACCGTAATTTAATAATTATTAATGAACTGAGCTATAAGTCAAGTTAAATTAGTCGTTTTTCGGATCAAATGTGTTTTGAATAAACATATAATTAGTACAATTATATAAATTAAAAATACAATTATATATTAAAATATCGCAATACGTTTAAGTTGAGTACCAGAGTTATTAATAGAGGAATGCAATTTATTACGTTATTGCAATAAAAGTTGAAGTTAATATGGGGCTCCTTTGCAATGAATCAGAGTGCAACAAAGTGTGAACAAACATTTCGCAATAAATTTCAATATTTTCTCAAACAATTTTGTGTGAATTGAATTTCTGTACATTGGGAACATGCAGGTGCTGTAAAAATGTATTTTCTATAGAATTTCCAATATATTTTGACACTTTAAATGTATTTGCAGATTGCACCGGCTGCAAATTGAAATATCGATTATATTCCTGACATATTTCAAAGTGCACTACATTTCACATATGAAATTTAATTTAAATTATTTCATTGCCATTTTTTGAGGCCATCACACCTTTACAATATAATCAAATTTAATGTTATCGAATATGAGAGGTATAACAATTATCCGTAAATTGTTCTTTAAATGCAATGCAAGTGTCTAAACTGTAATGACTAAAACCAACGATTAGAAAATGAAGTGTTGCACACTGGAGAATGTAATGGACCGATAATTATAATTGCGATATTTCCCGCAAACGTACCTTTGAAATCTAGTATTTAAGGTGTTTGAAGTAATTTAAAATAGCGGAGGGTGAAGGAGCACGTTTTTAATGAATAGGACAACGTTGAGTTCGTTATACCATGTGGCAAATGCTAAGAAATTCTTTATTATGTGCTTTATTGCGTTAAAATGAATGTATGGTAAAGGGTCAATAAGTCATCATCTATAATACACATCTGTGTAAAGTTTATTGTTTTTATTGCAGCCTGTTGTTGTTGCGTTCCGTACAACATACATAAATATTTATTTCCCAAATCGAAAATTGTAAAAATTATTGAAATACGATTTAAGGGAAAAACAATTTATTTAATGGTCGATCCCTTTGATTTGTATTTAATATTTTGCAAGTGTTTTCAATAAAATGTGAAAAATGCACAGTTTTTTTTTCTCGCTATACTATTTACTGTTTTCAATGAAATAAAATTAAAATATATTTTATAACCAAGGTTTTAAAATTTAAATGTCACGAATTTTTCATCCTTGAAACCGCGTGAAACAAATATTTTTTTTTTAACATACTGATAATTGATATCGATACTGATATCGATCCCGACAAAAACGTCGCTGTCATAGTCGGTCAGATTGCTTAGCTGGGCGAGCACATTTAAACATTATTGCACCTTCCTCAAAAATGTATTCTCAAATAGAATAAAAATGCAGCATTTGTTAACTAAAGTGCAAAAACAATTATTTTTTTGATAAGTGCATTCAGTTTGCCTTTTTACTTACAAAACCTACGATGATTTTGTGCTTCTAATCGTATCATCGCACATGTCTAAAAGCTCTATTGAACACCAACATGGTACACAAGCACCCAACTAACTAATCTTTTCGCATAAAATCCCACATTTTAAAGCAAAATTACCCAAAAAGCAACGAATTGCATTGTAAATTCTACGAGTATATGCAAATTGTGATATTATGTACTTTTATGCAGCTGAACTTATCCAAGTAGTTACGATGGGATGCTCCCCCAAAATAATATAAAGCCACAGTTACACGTAATTGCAATATATGAAATACATGCTGTCATCTTGTAACTATCTGCTGTTCAAGTTGCAACTCATGCATGTGCAAACGTGTGATCAAGATGTGCACGTGTAATGCGAAATGGTTAAGATTTTGGAACGACATGTGGTGAAAACTGTCATGTTTTGTATAAAGGATGGAATCATGTCGATGTGGTCATTTTGTATGTAAAGTGCTCTCGCCATAATCACTTATAGTTAGTATGCAATTTTACATAATGCAGACCCATTCCGGATCCAACACAACAACATAACACCGGGTTGTTGTACTTACATAAAATGCTATTGTTGGATCATCTACTTTAAGTGCATTTGCCATACAACATAATATGGATTCAATAGTGGATTTGCGCACATCTGTAGGGATTTAATTGAAACACGACGTCATATCTATACAATCTAGCTGAGCATATCAAATGTCGATAAATATTTTATGCGGATTTAAGTGACATTTAGTGGGCGATTTAAATGTGCATATCGAGATTTGATCGAATATACAAGTCCATGCAATTTACATTTGAGTGTGATTCTTTTCTTGCCTCATCCAAACAATGTGGATCAAGTGGATGGGAAAACTTCATGATTTCGTTGGAAGATGCACACATAACGATAAAACAGTTGCAAGAAAAATCGACACCCTTAAAAAGTTAAGCACCAACTCACGGTGACGGATCTGTTTGAATTTGAATCATTGACGTGCAATCCGATTACTGTATGTGTGTTAACGGTTCTTGCCTTCTACACGATTTCATTTTGAGTGAAGTTAACTTAATAGATGTTGCTCAAGTTTTTGTGGGAGAAGTTTTCTAAACCGATTGTTATATAATGTTTTGCGGTTCAGTAAAAAATATTTTCTTAAAAGAATACTTAAATTTTCACTATTGATTGTTTTCGAAATCTAATAATTGTCAACAGTAGTTGCTATAAAATTTTTTAAAAATGTCAAATTAATTTTTTTGATTTTTAAGTTAAAATATTAAATAACAGAATTTATTAGAATTTTTAATTTATATACGACTTCAAGAGCATAAACAGATTTTTGTTTTCCAAATGATTTCTGAGTCCAAAAAGTGATCTAAAAAAAGGTTAAAATATCATTTACTTCAAGGTCAAGTTATTTCCAACAAATAGTTTCGTTTGTATGTGAGCCCAAAATCCGTTTCGCTGATTTTGTTCATTTTAATAATGAGTACCCTTAAAGTACGTTATATCTCCTTCTTGCAAAAAATAAATAAATAAATAATATGAAAAAAGAAATTCACATTATTGTAAATGTTGATAAATTTCAAGATCAAAATCGTAATTTGATTTTTAAGTTATATTCCTTTTTCATTAAAAAAAACAGTTTGCTGAACATTTCAAGGTCAAATATTTAAAATTCAATGTCATTTCTTTAATATTTTGAAAACATAGATTTTTTAAATATATTTTTACACATTATTGTAGCTTTAATAAGATAAGTATACGTTCTGGAAATTTCAAAATTTTAAAACTTAACGTCATAGTTTCATAGTGAAAGTAATTTCAAAGCTGTTTGTTTTACATTATTAGTTATCTTAATAAAGTGGACCAATTTCAAAGTCATACATTTAATACGTCAGAAAATCTTTATTAGAATATAAATAAATTCACATAACGCCCTCCCTGTGATGATGTAGTTTTTTATCAAATAAATTCTCAAGTTAATATTAAATAACCCAAAATTAGGCCCGATACCTGAAGGGCAAAAACTTTCTGTATTACAAGATTAAAATAGTGAACATATTACTAACTAACTCCTTCCTCATATTTCCATATATTATTTTATTGGAATCATTATTAAATTGTCTTACACACAATAGATTTGGCTGTCAGTGTAGTTACATTAATTTACAATTGAATTTCTCGCAAACAATTTTGGTTGATTTCCTCAAATCAAATCTTTTGTAGACAAATAACTATTTTGCAACACCTATGCTCTGCTCAAGAGTCCTCATTGTACGGCGAACCACTTGTGCTTGCATTTAATCTGTATACAGAATTAATATAGGTAACGCGTATAATAGAATATGTACCACATAAACCGTTGCAATTCTGAGATGGCCGGTTAATCATGCAAATCCAAAATCTCATTACTTAATCGCATCGTAAAGGAACACACGCTATAGCTTCTGCATAATATTATAGTTTGTGCTTACTATAATCATATATGGCTACTTTCACCGACGTTAGGGAAAATAAAACAGATGAGTTGGCTTGCAACCAACATTATCAGATTGAGCGGTTAATATGCACGTTCACATACCACAAAATAGATTGAGACTTCTCACCGTTCTTCTAGCTTCCACATTTGTATGAACGCTTACTTTTACCACAGAAATAAAAACATCATAATAAATACGTATATATTAATACATATTTCACTTGCATGTAGGACGGGCTATGCGGTCCTTTGGGTGTTAAAATTAATGGCGATGGAATTCAGTAATGGATAAAGTTAGATTATGGCTTCAGCACTTAATTCGATTGTTTATGAGTGCTTAAATCCGTTAAACTATTACATAGTTTCTCAACAATTTGGTGTGATGATAAACGCAAATTCCATCATTGTAACATAATTTATGCTTTGACCCATAATTGCCGATCGATGAGTAAATTCTACATCAATTTTATTTGAATTATATTCCAAATCAATTTCATTTCGCAATAACTGTATAAGCATTCTTCAATGCACAGCATTGGCGGTTTCAAATCGTTAACGCAAACAATGTTATGTTGCATTCAATAATAATTAATGACAGATATGCATGTATTATTTAAGCAACAATCCACCGCGTATAGCATGGTCAATCGATATCAATAAGCATTAATAAAGCTCTGTCAGGTTCATAGTTCATACACGTTTGTTTATACGAGCACATATGCCTTTCAACTGCATACATCATTAATCATAAAGTGCAGCACCACGGGATTTCATTAATTATCTTGCACATTGTGACAACAATGGCCAAAAAGTGTCGCTCATTTACCAATGCTGTACGAGAATGTTAAAATAAATAAATCCCCCCACCCCCAACATGCGGGTATACAAAAAGGTCATCATCACGACAACGTAATTTAATGCCCTCCATCCCATTGGCATATTGTTGTGCCAGCTTCACTTTGCTTTGTAATCAGCCCAAAACGCGGTGCAAAATATATCAAACACTCACACAAAGAGAAAACATAAATATGCAGTACCCGAAGCTTTTTCGTCTTTACATGAACAACATTTGTGGCGGAATCCATTAAGTCAATGTCAGACTATTGTAAAGCGATTAAGAAGATTATGGGCATAAATCGCAGGTCTATGTTAATTAATAATTAACTATCGCCCTGACAAGTGGTTGTCTATTATTATGCGAAATATTGGATTGACTATGTAGTTATAAAAGCGTGGCAGCTTGAAGCTAGATTACGGTTTCGAAGACATTATTCAACCCGGGTTCAGTCCTTCGTTTTCTATTATGTCACTTGAAACAGAAACTGCTCTTGCATCTGAAAAACCGCGACATGCACTATAAGACGACGTTACGTTAACGTATACTCCTGACGCCGATGGTTGTTATTTTGAGCTTTGGGTGCACTCTGGGTGCCACCACTGGCACTGACACATTGTTACTTACCTCAACATTTGCACAAATCCAATCAAAGACCGGCTCCCGTTTATGTACAGCTATTTACATCAGACACACATAAACGCTTTCAGCAACGCAATTGTGCTTTAAGGTAAACAATGCAGAAACACAGATGCTGTGGGTATTCTCCCACAAACTCCAGACAAATGACTTGTTAACCCAAATCCGGCTATAAGTTGACACATGCATTATTTACGTTTTTCAACTATTTCTATTCAAGTTGCTTGTATTTTTACCACATGCCATATTCCATCTTTCTCCACACAATAATATCTATAAGCATCCCCACAGCATATGGAATATGTTGCATTTTAAACGGCTTTCCATTTTGCAATAAATGCCCGAATAAATTGTCCTAAAATTCCATGTTCTTTAAGTAGCAGGTTTGTTGCCACAAATTCAAAATAAATTGCTTTCTGTCCAGTTTCTGCGGTTATCCACTCGTTGCATTTGGGGTGGTGCATTTCAATGGTTGCTCCTTTCGTATCGTTCTTTTTTTATTTTGTGCAGCATAATGCGCATTATTTATATTTCTGTGGTGGCTTTTGTTATTGTGGGACAACGACTTCTGAGGCACATTTTCGTTAAAAAGTGCTCCTGTTTTGTTAACGTATTGTGCTTTCATGTGTGTTTGGATTTCTAGAAAATTTATTAAGTGTGTGTATGATTCAATTTTTTATTGAATTCTATAATAGAAAGGAAATAATAATATTTGTGTTAAAATGTTCAATTATTTATCCTAGATCTATTTTAACTTAAAATATATTTAACAATTGAAGCAATCATAATTAGACGACTGAATATGTGACATGTTGGCTACATCAATCTTAATTGCTCGTCTTCATGCCTTCCTTGCTTAATGCACTCCAGTCCAACCCATTGGCATATCCAGTGGTAATATAACCTAATTGATTACTTACCGATAGGCACTGACAGTTGCAACCAAACATTTTATGAGCGCGTATTCTGCATTATGTGCACTCTGACCGAATTTTGTGCATTGCCATCGGGAACGTGCCCAAATTAATCCCTGATATGGCCTGTGGCACATTTGATATTTCTCCGATGCTGCCATGTCTGCCGTAATTGGGACTATTCTGCAAATCTGATGCTGGTAAACAAGAACTGTTCATATAATTTGCAGAAACTCCAATTGATTTTGGCAATTAAATATATTTGCAAACATAACACTGATCTGTGGAATAGGCTTCATGCGAATTATTGGTAATGGAATAACAGCAGTAATTGCAGCCACATGAAATGTAATAATTTCGCAGATGGACTCATGTCGTCCGGCGACGATTTGACGTTTGGATGGACAGACGTATCTATTATTATTTTGAGTGCTAATATGTGCTGTAATGATATATGATTGGGTTAATTTTTGAGTGGTTACAATACGGTAAATTCCAGTGATAATGCAACGTGACTTTTCGCAATTTTGATGGTCATGGCAAAATAACACAATTATTTCTTTGAAATTGCCTGGTGTTTTTGTGAAAAGAAAATTAGCATTAAATTGAATGTTTTTAACATATTTTAAATTACATTTCAAAACTATTTAATTTCTCCAAACCATCTCTATTAGTTGCATTTACATTTTATAACTCTTCCTGCAAAATAGGTAACCTACAGTTACCGACAACATAATTTTGTTTTAGGAAAACTTTTTCAATACGATCCCATTTCCAACTCACAGTGAATTGAATATGAACTTAGTTTCCGTTTAGGAATCAATATCGGTTCGGTTTTCTATTAATTAATTAAAGAAAACTTTTCATACCTTGAGCTACCCTTCCATTATATTGCATGACTAATAACTAACTAGGTACACATTCGATCAATTTTGTTTATGTTACGTGCAGCACTTATGTAATATGTACAATAATACGTGGATGTAAATAGTTATCTATATCGTTTTGTACGAACTCTTCTACATTCAAGCGAACCTAATTGCATTGTGTTCAATAAAATCAATAACAATTTTTCAATCAGACAATTTTAACAGAAAGTTTATAATTTAATTTACTATATATGGTAATCCAGGTCTTTTTTTGAAACATACAATTTAAAAAAAACTTTTTTAACACCTGAAATTCGATTTGTAGCTGAAATTGATAAATTGATTTTTGAGCTTCTTATAATTAAATTCTTTTGTATAATTTAAAACAGTGAGAATATTTATCTTTCTATCAAATGATTTATTTACTCCATTTAAAAAAAAATGCAGTTGAATGCAACTGCAAACAAATAATGTGATTTAAAGATTTCACTGTGACGATGCCAAGCGTTGGTTGGGTAAAGTTTGTCTACTCGTACGCTTTTCAAACAAACACAACCAGCACAAAACATTAAGCACTATAAACAGTAAACAATAATAACAGTGGAATGGTAAAACAAGCGTTGACTTTAAGTGTGCGCTTTTGCCAAAATATGTAATAAAAGTTCAACATCTTCTCAAAGCATTGCAACACCAAAGTGACATGGGAGCAATATAGTTAGATTGGAAGAAAAATGCTGCATTTAAGATTTGACGTCTAGACAAGAGCTAGAACGCTGCTGCACAGAGACAAAGGGCGAATTAGGTCAACAACTTCTGGCTACAATTGCGTTTTTGAGCGCATTACTTTAGTGTGGTGCTTTTGTTTTTATTATTGGAAATGAAACTGATTATTTTGATTTATACCAACTCGTACTTAAGCCCCTTGAGGAATAATTTCCATAGTTTGCAATAATCTAAACTATTGTTCAATGGCTATTGTCCAATCAGATGGTATATTAAATTTGGAAATGGATTTGTGTAATCTGTTATTGTGATATTTTGCTGTTTTTAAGGACGGAAGTTTAGAATATTTTTTGTTCTATAAATATTATTATAATTAAACGTGTTTCTCTATTTTCCTTGCAGGCATCCTTTTACTCAACCGCTTTAAAAACATTGATATCTGTATCGACTGTGATCTTGCTTGGTCTTATAGTAGCATACCACGCCTTGGAAGTTCAGGTAAGAATTGTAAGCGCAAAAGCTTTTACTTAATTCAAAACAATTTTTTTCATTTGTAGAACAGCAAAGCTCGCACAGATAGATACAAAACAAGAAAAATGAAATGAAAAATGAAACATTAAAAAATAAAAAAGAGTAAAATTATAGAATACGTACGGCATCCGAAAAAAAAACAGTCGAGATATATAGCATTATTTACAAGAAAATACGAACCCGGTATTCATTTACAGACATATCTAGAGAAATGACATGTAATGTATACTTACGTAGCTATATTGTGTACGTGTTTATCTTGAAATCGATTATTCAATTGAGCAATGCGTCTAGTGTGAAGGAAAAGCGCGAAAGACAATACAATTTCTTATACATCTACATGGGAGATGAATTGTTTAAATTTATTAGATTTCTTGTTTTCCTCACCCACCCTCTGGCTGCAGTAATACAAAATGAGCCCATGTTGTTTTTTATCATATCTTTTATTTTTTTGCTGTTGTTGTTGTTATTTTGCTGAATTCGTGGGTTTTGTAAATATGGGAATTGCCCACACACATACGCGTATATGTCGTCCATATAAAGCAACGCATAAATCCTTGTGGAATATTCGAACTTTGTTGGCGCCAGATAATTTTGATGTGAACGCCGTCGCGGTTCCTTTTTTTCCATTGTGCCTATATTCGAGATGCACGAGGAGTAATATGTTATCATATTGATTACAGCGCTCCTCGTGTAAACGCGAGAATTTATTTCATTGTTTTGTTCCTCATCTTGTTCGACTCCTTTTGGACATTTCATTTTCTGTATATGTTTGCTATTTATTAGGCCATTTGTTTTATTCTCATTTTGTGTTTTTCATGCATGCCAACATTTTACATAAATTTTCAAAAATAAACGGGATCAGCTAAATTAGCTGGGTGGGTGAGCAAAATGGAAAAGTTGTGTGTGGGAAAATGTCGAGGGCTAAAAACCAAGGGAATTTTTGTATTGAATTTGTTGTGTATTTTAGCCATCCGCGCGCTTTTTATTCACATATTTTTTTTTTTACAATTTATATGAATTCTGTTTTCTTGTTTGTGTGTGTATTTAACGAGATATGTGCGATATTTAAGACATAAATATTGTGCGCTCTTAAATCTCGATGTTAAAGCATATTAAACATATATCTCAACAATGCATGGTCGGAATTTCATTGAAGCGCATTTGTACGTTTTCTGGATTCTATCTGTGCCCCATTCCTTGTCTGATTACGATCCAGTTTAAAAGAGGTTTGATTAAAACTTGGATGTAAGAAAAAATACAACAGCAGAGCTTAATTTTTTGTAAAAAGATAGAAAAGTATTGAAACGAGATTTTCGAAATGTGAGGGTGGTTTGTAGAAGGAATGGCATTTATGAACAAAATGTTTAATATTTCTTTAAAAATAAAATGTTGGGCGTTATTTTAAAAGATATTGATGTGAAACGATTAAAACACATAAAAGGAAGGAGTTTAATGTAATAGATAATAAATATGCCGTTTAAAACAAATTTACAAGGTACCTCAAGCCGATGTTTTTAAAACAGTAAAAATTAAAATTAAAATGCATGGAAGGAAAAGGCACACGAAAATGTCATACACTTTAATTTATGCACTTTTATTTGATTTACACATTTATTAAAATATACAGATAAATTTTAAAATTTTGACATTGAAATATTATATTAATTAGCCTTTAGTAGTAAACACTTTTCAAATATTTTTTAATTTTAATTTTAATATTTTTTTCTTTTTGCCTTTAAATTGTCATACATTTAGCATTTTAAAGAATGAGGTTGCGGTACCATTAAATCATAAAGTTATCAAAGCAATTTAGTGAAATTAAACACGAAATTAAAACACGACATTTACAATAACCAAAAACCGGTGTATAATTTGCAGTTTATCATATAATAAAATAGAAAATACTTAAAAGGAATGCCATATATTATCCCAAAAAAAAAAACATAAAAAACCACCCCTGCATTTCAAATGTTTTGTTTATTTGTTAATATATCATTCTTCACTCGCCTACAATCGTAAGCCACAAAATGTAAATGAATTGGTTTAGAAAAGCTTTTAGCGAGCTTTGTTGTGTATTAGTCCACATCTTTATATACATACATATATATATTCCATACTGTGCAAAATCCGCCACCATCCTGCAGCCTATCATTGTTACAACAATAGAAAAAAAAATTGCTCAGACCAAATCCGAAACAAATACCTAAAAGAAACTGCAAGTTGTGTTACAAAATACATCATAAATAATTGGTAAATCAAATCGTGTGTGTAGTTTATTTTATTTTATTTTACTTTATTTAATAAATAATTTTTTTAATGCATTATGTTCTAATATATAGCGGCGATGTCATTAATTACACCCAATTTTAAATGTTAATATTACTCGTAGTCTTCATAATCCATTACTAATCAAAAACAATCCAACCAACCAACCAACCAAACTGTGAATTCAAACGCAATTAATTAGAAATGCTGTGTTCGATATATAGTGTCATTTTATATATACATAGATGAGCATATTATGTTGTTTTACTCGTATATTTATACTACCTACATAATACCGTTTACATACTATACACCACCATTTATAAAAAAAAAATGTAATAATGCCTCATCTCATATAAACACAACACGCAAAACATAATTAAATTAATTAAACGGCTACGCCTTTCTAATTATTTTTATACATAAACATTTATATATAATATTCGCATCTTGTCAATGTTGTCAAAGTTTTATTGTAGTTGATTTATTCCATATTGTAATAACTAATATGTATATATTGTGCATATAGACATTGTTTTTACCTGTGAATACAATTTATACATATTAAATATTTAATGGAAATATTTATATATTATTGTTCACACATAATTATGATTATATCACAATTAACAAATATATACATATTTATTTTATACATAATTTAAGTATATATACCTATACATACATATTTATAATACAATTAGTTAAATGTAGCGTTTACATAAGGGCTGTGACGCCTCTTTCGCGCCTCTTGTGCTACACACCAACATAATATACACGAAACAATAAAAAAAAAACAAAAAAAAAAACATTTGTGATTATCCCAGAATCTGATGCTTCATGTTTTTCCTTTTCTCTCTCTTTCTGTTTCTCCATTGCAGTTATTTATGATTGACAATTGCGCCGACGACTGGCGGATAGCGATGACGTGGCAACGCATTTGTCAAATAGGATTAGAGCTTGCGATCTGCGCCGTACACCCCATACCTGGCCAATATTATTTCCTATGGACGACGAAGTTAGCGAATAAAAATAAAGCAATTGGCACTGAATTAGTTCCCTACGATGTAGCATTATCATTGCCAATGTTCCTCCGGTTGTACCTGATATGTCGTGTTATGCTTTTACATTCAAAATTATTTACGGATGCCTCATCGCGCAGCATAGGCGCACTCAATCGCATTAATTTTAACACAAGGTAATTAATTATTTCTTTAATTGCATGCACAAATGACAAAGTACAGTTAGGCCGCTTTTGTTTCATTAATTGCTGTTGCAAGCGCTGATTCGACATGAGTCAGTTTTTCGTTGTCTTTTGTCGCCACAGCTTTTTATGTTTATGAGTCACAGAATGTGCCGGTACAGGCTGCAATTTAGAAATAGATTTTTGCAAATATAATTGCTCATAGATGGAACCTTTTAAAATGATGCTTTGTTTTTTGCCATCTTAAATTTAATTATTTCGTTATAATTTATGTAAAATCTGATGGGACAATAATTGATATTTGATTGTTTGTGGAACATGATCGGATTTTATAAAGGAGAAAGAAACTAAAATTTAAATCGTAATATTTTATTAGGTAAATGCGGTCATAAACCACAATATACATTGTTGGCCCAATGACAAACACGTAGCTATAATAAATCCGGTCCTGTTGCATTGGCAGTCTGTGCCAATAAATCAAGCACAATTTTATCTGCGCTTTATTTATCCTTTCAACGCGTGCATTGCACAAAAGCTTATCGACAATAAATTTTGTCAGTTAACAAACGATCATAAATTGCATTTATTCTGGGTATGTGCTGTTATTTGTAACATTTTGCAATTGTATATGCATTTTATTATTTTTAAACCTAATGCAATCAAAATTGTCACGATGAGTAATATCAAATTTATTGCCTTATTTTTCTTATGACATGAAACAATGTAGGTTTGTCCTTAAAACACTAATGACAATATGCCCAGGAACCGTGCTTCTGGTGTTTATGGTGTCCTTGTGGATTATCGCCTCTTGGACGTTGCGGCAGTGTGAGAGGTAAGTCATTCTAATAATTTAACATATTGACTTTATTTTATTTTTCTAATATTAATAATAAAATAACTATTCAATTAATTAATAATGAAAACCATCAAATAAACATTAAAATTTTTAGTCAATTCAAAATCCATTCAGTCAATTTTGATGAAAGTTTAGTTTGTACTCGAAAAATTTGGAGCAACGATATGATGAAAAGGACATTTAAATAACATTTATATAGTGCAGTTTATTTAGAAAAACGAGTTTCATTAATAGGTTAAGAAAGGAATTTAAAATAATAAAATTGACACCACACAAAAAGACACATAATTAAAAATTTTCGTTTTTATTTTGAGTTCAATTATTTGTTTGATTTAATATTATACTTTCTTTAAACATGAAAAAGAGTTGGTTAATTGTTATTCCAAACATAATTATACAGTCGTGAAAATAAAAGTAAAACATAAAAATCAATACAATAAAAAACATTCAGTACGGGTATTGCCACATAAAATTATGAAAACAATCAGCAATACCCCACGAATATAAAAAGAAACAATAAAAACCATTTAAGAATTGCATGATTTTTTATTATAGCTCTTAACATTTTGATTAACAACTCATTTTATTTGAAAATAAAGATCTTGCAACGTTGAGGCTTCGTTGTTATTATACATCTTACGGTAAATATAATGTCTTATAGTTTTGGAAATGCGCGTTTAAAACCTTCTATAAACAATTACAAATTAAAGGATTTACAAATGTTGTTAGTGCGTTTGTAACATTTATGCATTTCAGCCCTAATCTGTGGCTAAACTAAAATCAATTCATGTGGTGGATTCGTTTTTTTTTCATACTGGCTTGAGGCTTCATGTTGGGCCAAGAATTGTAAAGGAAACTTTATCATGACAACTGCAACGTTGTGAATGCTTCATAACCACTTATTGTACAGAACATAAATATTATGTCTCACATAAACTTTTCCAGAGTTTTGAAGTTTGCGGTTCTCATTTTTTCGAGGACGAGTGTTCACGGACTGTTTGTTTGTAACCCAAAATCAACAAATGCTATGTTTCCGGTGTGTTTTTTAGTTTTCTGTAAATTCAAAATGTCTCGCACATTGCTACAAGCAATTGTGATTATCCAAGATATTTTTTCCAAATCACGATAACAAGGTAAAAACAATATGCTGGCACATAACTATTCAAATCTGGAAATAAAAACATGCCTCTCTTACAATTTTCAAAGCTATTTTCATAATGCTTCTGATTAAAATATTTGATTGTTTTTCAATTTGTTTTCCGTTTTGTTTTACGAGACACTGCATTTTTAAACCAATAAACGTGACTTACTCGGGATTGAGAAAGCACTAATTACATTTTTTGCTATAGGATTTTTTGTTAAATTAAAAATGTTTGTAAAAAATTTTAAATGACGACCTTAATACAACGTTCTCATAAATTACAATCAAATGTTGCAAGATCACAAATATTTTACAAACCAAAGCTTAAATAGTTACTTTGTACTTTAAATTCGTTTTAGATTGTTTAAAAAATTTGCCATTATGTTAGTTACCCTGTGAATTTTTAGTTGCCGCCATTGAAAATTTAATCATTAAAAGAATATTGATTTAAGTTAATTTTTGAATTGCCATTCAATGCCTGCATAAGTGTTTCTAATAACACGCACTTAAAAAAGTAAGGTGTTAAAAGATTTTCTACATATTACCTACTTAGTTCTTAAATGTTTATGAATCACAAGGGTGTCAATGTTACACGCAGCAGTTAACTGCCAGCGAAAGTATGCTCGTATATTTTTATATGGAAAAACATTAAATACTTTCAAAAACTGCTCCGATGTTATTTCCACGTCTCAGGGGTAGAGAAATTTTCACCAACAAATCCTAGCATATAATGTAGGCCTAATTATTTAATAAGGAAGACACTTGCGACTTACATTATTCGGCGGAAGTCGCGGTTTAACTAAACACACGTGGCAATGGCATGTAGATTTTACGTGCTGCGATATGAACTGCTTTTGCATACGCTTACGGCGCAGCCCTAGGGGAGTGCTGAGGAACAGCGTGATAGTTAAACCACAAAAATGTTCATTGCTATTTGGTTTATTAGGTTGATATTGTCAAAGCTGAAGGTGCTCAAAATTCTAATTAGCAAGCATCTTGAAATGTTTGCACATAACCAGAATGAATTGAGATAGTTAACATTTATATTTATAGAAATTCTCTCTCGCATTACAAACGGTATTACAACGAAATCCATACAGTTTTTTTTAGTAAATATTGTAACAGACCTATGGATAAAATATGGAAGAACACGGAATTCAAGCCTTATAAGTAATAACTATATTGAAAGGAAAGGGATCTCATTTTATGCGTTCTTGCCTTGGTACAGCTTCTTATTTATTTTCATTTAAAATCACCCCATCCCGCCATCATTTTCAAGAGTATAATTTTCGTGCAATTACTGAGCAATTATTTTACTCCTCTAAATCCTTTTCTTCAGTTATTTTATATACGAATGGCTTTATACCATTTCATCTACCTCTTCAAGTGGATTAAAGGGAAGGTACTTTTAATTTCGCTTCGGCGTTCTGTGTGCTATTTATTTCCGCACTTTTTTTTCCTTTTACAATATAATTTGGTCCATTCGTGATGATTTTGCTAAACAAAGGAAGTTAAGATCGTTAAACAGCAACAAGGGAAGTGGGGAGTTATTATTAGATCTAGTACATTCAAATGAAAGTATTTCTTGCGGTGTTGTGACAGAAAAGATTGATTGGAAAATAGCAAAAAATTGTGCAAAAATTGTTCGTTGCTTCATCCAAATTGTGTCGTAAAACATGGCAACATAATGAAATTAAGTTTTTTTTGGTTGCTGTCTGTGACGAGATTACAATTTTCGTAAACAATTTTATGTTAATTGTGTCTTTTGGAGTTTGCCTGAGGGTACCGCCCTTGAAGTATATAATACAAATTCAATTGTCGGTCAGGCTCGTGCCAACAACGATTTGTTATTTTGCAAGAAAAAAAGAGAAAAAAATTGCTAAGTATACTTACTGAGTGAGAGCTGTTGATAATAATTAAGGGTTGATTAAATTGTGGATAAACCCTTATATAAAATTGGGTCAAAGTTTGCATCAAACCGGTTCAATTTATTTTTTCCCATAATGCAAACTCCAAGTCACCCTTCAAACACCAAAAACAAAACACTTATAAAGATTACCGAACCCTATATAAAATAAACGCCATACAAAAGTTTGTACATAATTTATTCAAACTTTACAAATCCTTAAATCCGTAAATAGACTCCCTTAGTGGTTTTGCAGATAGTTTTCACATTATACACACACTTATAAAAAAGCAACAATATGTAAACCTAATATGCAATGTAAAACATAGAAACTGTTTGCATACTTAATACATGTGTTTATAGTTAATTGCGGAATGGCTAGACGAGAAATTCCCCCAATGATTTTCCCCATTTAATTAGGTTATAAGTGCTATGGTAAAGAAGGAAAATACTCTAATATATTGAGAGGTGCATCCCTTAAGTGAACTGAATATTGAGGAATATAAAATTAGTTATATTTTTATGCTCGGATTGTGATTTTTTATGATTAGTTGTATCGATTTCAAATAATTTGTTATGAAGAGTTTTAATGTTGTTGTTAAAGGATTAACTTGAATGATGCAGCATTTTGAAGCATTTTATGGGGGGTGGTTATAATTTTTTTATGGAGCAAGTTTTTAAAACACTTTTATTACTGCAGGGTTGTTTTTAATGTTAACATTAAGCGCATTGAATGGCAATCACGTTAACTAAAATGTATATAAGTACTACATGCAATTGAAACTTCAAATCAAATCATTCCCTTATATGCACCGCGCTAAAATAAATAAAATAGCATAAAAGTGCATTTAGCAGCACATAATTTTAATCAATTTATTTTATTCATGAATGTAAATGCTAATTTCAATTATTTTATTAATTTTTGACATGCTAATGCAAATCATGGGCGATTCTAGTTATCAATCATGTCCGCTAAAATTACATTTTCATTTTGAGTTTAATTTGAATATCATTTAAATCGTTTCATAACATGCAGCTGAATTAGAATTGTTTTTAGATGCTGCCATAAATGTATAGAGAAATTTAAATGCATTTTAATTTTTGAATAATTGAACAAAATTGTGCGTGACTTTTTGAACACGTTTAAAATGAGCCAATAATTTTTCGCAATTCATATTCATTTTATCCAATTTCATCAATCCCCACTAATTGTTTCCAATGACATGGTCACTAGTTTTTTTATTCGGTACTACCACTTTCAAACTATCTTTTATGCTGTTTTTTTTTATTCCCAAAATTATATCTTTTTACCAGAAATTACAAATATTAAACCTTAGTTACAGAATACAATTTTTTTAAAACTTGATAAGTGTTTTTTAACATCTAATTTTGTTTGAATTCGTTTTAAAACTAATTAATAAACAGTTGCTTGCCCTTTAGTATTTTTTACTAAATGTAAATTAGACTCTTATGTCAATTAAATAATCTCGGTGGTTACTTATTAGTTGTTAGTTATTATTTTAATATAGTATCGTTGTAGGTTTAGCTTTGTCCAATTTAAAATTGCATCTCTCGTTTAATGTATTTTTTGAATTATTATGGTTTGCATGTAATTCAGTTCTGTTTTAGAAACTGTGTTCATTTCATATTAAATAATATTAGTTTATTAAGAAACATTGCACACATAACATGTTATGAGTGTTTCATGAAATAATGCTCATTAATTCATTGTGAATTCATTAAATTAATGAGATTGTATTAAACCATAAAATATATAACAAAGTTAGGATAAGGAAGAATATTTTTTAAATATAAAAAGCATAGTAGGTAACTATTTTTATATAATCTAGCTGCTGTTATATTCCTAATTCACATGATAATTTTTTGCATTAACATAATATTACATTTAATTTGGTATAAATAATATATTACACAGTTTTTAATATTAATTATTGAATAAGGTTATGTCTTTTTTTTCTTTTGAAATTTTTATAAACTATTACAATTTTATGCGTAAAATAATAAACACCTCCTCAATGAACCAACCACAATCAATGCGTGGGTATCATTAAATAATATAAATTCTAAGCAATTGCAACCGCGTGCTGGACGTGGAGTTTAGCGAATCGATCGTGCTCTCTCCCTATCTCATTGCAATATCCATCACAACAATAAAATGTTCCTTTAGTTTTAATATTTAATACATCCAATTGTGTTTTACTTTATCCCTCTTAATTGTGTTATTTTTTTATTTGATTTATATTTTTGTAATGATTTGAATAAAGTGAAGTAATTTCTTAAAATATTTCTAGTTTGCAATATTTTTCCCCATTAAAAAAATGGTTACATATTTAAAAATAACAACATCAACAACAAGAGCAGCAACGGAAAATATTGAAAGTATAATTCAGTATTTTATACTGATCATAATTTCAGGCAAGAACTCCATATAAATACTTTTTTACTTAGACTTTTATGATACATATAACTTAATTAGGTTGCATGTGCACTATGTCTTATAATGCCTCTTCCTGTTTCTATGAATACGGATGTCTTAAACAATTGAAAGCAACCAAAATCTTCATATTTTGAATTTTCCAAGTGATATGATAAAATAGTCTTAATGAATTTAAATGTCAACAGGCACATCCTCGATAGCAAGCATGTAAATAAGTTTAGCGCAAAATTGAAACAAAATTTGAGTTACATTTGAGACTCATAGTCAAGCCAGTTTGGCGCTCTAAACTTACTTGCTTACTAGAACATCGAGTATGTGCTTCTATATTTAGTTATTAAAACATAGTTATACAGAAATATTGTCCAAATTTCAATTTTTTACATTAATTCAGGCTTAATACTATAATAACAGGCAGTATCATATTTTTATTTGTTTCAAGTGAAATTGGACACAAAAAAAAACAATTTTATTTTTTAAATGAAGAATTATTTTAAGCTCCTTTAATTTTATTTTTATTTTTTAATTTGTGTTTGTTGTCAATTATCTATTAAAATTGAACAATCTGAATTACGACCAAAAAACATTATCGAAATGTCTAACGAATGAAATAGTAACCAAGATTGACAGGACGATAATCAAGTTGACAGATAGAACAATCACTAGGTTATTGACTCATTCGACTGATTGACAAATAACAGATTTTTACGAAGATATGATCCAATTTGTCTCATTGTTGTTATATAAGAGAAATTATTTTATTGGGGAAAAATATTCAAGCTTTTACTTATAGTTTTCAAGTGCCATGAATGAGTTTAAATGAATAAATTTAAAGAAATATCGATATATGGTTACTATCATCTCCTATCCTTGATTCTTTTAAACCTATACATATTTTGAAATTCATTGATGTTTTATAATTGTTTAGAACTGTATTCATCATTTACTGTAATTGTATAGCATAAAATTATTGTAAAATTTCCACATTATACTTAGGCAGATTTTTACTCTACATGGCTTAAAGCTTCTCGCTGTTTAATTAAAAGAATACGTAATAATAATTTTCCATATAACCAATTAGAATGTATAAATAGTTACTATATGGGAATGCACGCGAGATTGCTTCGTATATTTATTTGTTTTCTATTTCATTATTTAATTATGAAGTTTTGGAATTGTCTCTAAAACTGTACAGAAACCTTTCAGTAGACATATCCAACAACAACAACAAAAAAAGAATTTATTGTCTCACTTTGAAAACTTAATTTATTTTCAATAATTTATTTATACTATACTTTAGTTGTCAGTGTTCTGATGTGATTTTTCTTAATGTTAAATTGTAAATGAACTTTATATAAATGTACATGTTTTATGTTATGTATATTATGTAACAATTATTCAACACTTTATATTATATATTGACACAAAAAACACATGCACAAACACACATCACACTCACACTCACTGTCACTTCTAATGGATGTCTATTCACAATATGTTTGAAAAAAGCACTATACCCTTACATTATGAGATTATGATATAGTTTTTTTTTCAACGTAAAAATACACCATAAAAAAGAAAATGAAAAAAAAAATGTTTAAAAGCACGCTATGCTGATTCATTGCCCTCTTTTAATGGGGGCAAACTATATTTAAAACAAATAAAAACATATAGAAATGGGAGGGTGAAATACACAAATATATAAAATTTGAAAATGCACCGAATGACGTTTATATTTAAACAAACACAATTTACAAACTTAATTTCATTCTGTTTTGTTGGATAATAATTTTATGAGTTCATTCAAAATTATAATTTCATTAAAACTATATATAAAAACATAAACTTCCTGATTATACTCGCTAAACATGGTGTAACTATCACACTCTCAGTTCACAATGACAATGTTAGGGATTGAAATAAGTTACTTCTTCACGTTAATTAATTGGTTTGAAAGCACCTACATGAAATAAAAATAGCTAACTACATACTTTAACTATTTATTTCTTAAGGATGTGCCTAAGAATAATAACCTACTTACAATTACTCTTTTGCTTAATTATATTATAAATTATGTTGTTTTATATTCTCATAATTTTTTTTTTTTGTTGTTATTCACTTGAAATTTTTGTTAATGTTGAATGAACTCGCGCAATACTTTTTTAAGTTGTTTGTGTTAAAGTTTTAATTTAAAAAATTTTGAAAAAGTATTTTATTTACCGATAAAAGTAAAACATAAGAAGCAACAACATTCTAATTATGTAATTTATTTCATTTTCACGGATAAATGAAATACTTTGGTCACATTGTGTTCACCATCCCTATATATTCCCTACCCCAAACAAGGTTTCACGATGAGGAGCACGCGAATTTGCTAAACTCCATGTGGCTAACAGCCATCACCTTTTTATGTGTGGGATACGGTGATATTGTCCCAAATACATATTGCGGCCGTGGAATCACATTAACTTGTGGAATGGTGGTAAGTATCTCACTAAAAATCACAATAAAAAAAAAACACCACCCACACCACCACCTACTTTGAATAACTATAATTATCATAACATAAATGCTACATAATTATGTAGAGTAAGTTTTCGTGTGTGCGTGTGTGCATCAATATGCTCTACCATCAGGTGAACATAATATGTATTTGTATATAATATGATGGGTAAAAATGCAATGTGCATTTTATTAATAATTATTGGTTGTTGTATGTCTCACGTATTAACAAACGCAAAATAATGTTTTAATGTATATTTGTTTGGGTGAACAAATAGAAATGATGCAACTTCGGATGACACAAAAAAAAATGGGAGCAACCTGAATTTCATCCAGTGTTCACCTTTTAATGTTATGTATAAATTATACTCTGCCTTACCTGTCGCTCGGTGTCGTACACTCTTTATACTTTACATGCAAATTCATGTTGTCTGTGATCTAATACACATTATTCACTATACATAACGTGTACACTCTCCTACATATCAATGTCTATTATCTTAATATATAAATACATTAATTAGGTACTACAAAAAGTAAATACCCCATCAAAAAAATTTACATTCCGAAATGTGAAATGTAAAATACGTGTAAATTGTGGTTGGTTTAGGGCGGATATGTTTATTATTTTTACACCCTTTCCCATATGTAAAATCCCACAATCAACCTTTTCTCCTCCTTCATCGAATCCAGCTGGATTTTTAACAAACTCATGAATATTTTGAAAAAAAAATGTTCGTCACACTCTAACTTTCTCTTTCAATCCAACCACTATATCAAACCTAACAAAAAAAAGAAAAAAAAAAGAACCCCCAAAATGCCTCTCAACAAAAAGAAAATCTCCATTTTGTGCAGGTTTCATGACGAAGAGCACGCGAACCTCTTAAACGCCATGTGGTTAATTGCAATCACATTTTTAAGTGTTGGTTTTGGTGATATTGTTCCGAATACCTATTGTGGTCGCGGTATTGCAGTCAGTACCGGAATAATGGTGAGTTTATAAATGTTGTAACTAAAAATTACTAGAAATGAGCGAAATCGGTCTGTATTAAATTTAATTAAGGCAAAAAAGTGACAATTTATTTCATTTTTTTTCTGTAATTAAATTTATGCATGCTAATTTAGTAAGGTTAGGCGCAATAACTTTAATTACATTTTTAAAGTTTATAGTATTTTCGTCAATTTTCTTCATTACACGATTACATTTTGACAATAATTGCAAATGCTGCTTTTACTTAGACTTTCAATTTGCTTCAATGCAAAATCATTTTTGAAATATTCAACAAACCCAATTATTTTTAATGGGATGTTTGAGGTAACTTTTTTAACGAAATAATGAATTGATGAGTAGTTTGAAAATTTAACAATTCACGTGAAATTTCTAGTGGCTCAAAAACTAATGGAATTTTCAAATTTAACTTGAATTAAAATTTACTAATACTCAATCATTTACAATGTTCAGCAATTCTAATTAAAACACAAAATGTTGCAGTTTAGTTTCAATATAAAAACTTATACCATTTTTCCATCATTATGGTTACTCGTAACAAATAAAATGAAATCACCCAAATCAAGTTGATGAACGTGTCAACGCTTTTAGTATATAAGGTTAACCCTTTTCCATCCCTTTTTTATCATCACAAAATTACCCCAATCCAAAATAGTAATACTTCCCACTTCTCCCATTTGAATACACAAAATTCCATTGATGTTATGGTATAAAATAAAACATGTCAACTCCTGTATGCTTCGAAAGGAGATCAACGGTGCCACCCAATCATTGAGTGATGTAGGAAATGTGGCAGTGCTTAAGTTTATTACAACTGGTAAGCGGGTGTCGGGGCCGTTATAGACACCTTCACACAGTATACGTAATATCTGCAAAGGGACGAACTGTTGCCAGTGTGGAATGTGTGTTTTATTGTGGTTATTGAATGAAGCACCTATATTATATTAAGGTTTATCGGTCTGCTTGGTGATATTCTTCGACGCAACTATAATATATTGTTATTACGTGTGTGTGTGTGTGTGTGTGTGTGTTTAAAGAGTACGTCCCAAATGAATATACCTTTATTATTATATTAGTTTCCTTTGCATCAATTGACTTCAGGCGTGAGCCATTAAAACTGAGCTTACTTTTCTGGTATGTGAATGAAGCAATTGATTCATTTACAAGCAGCACTTGTGTATATGTTTGTGGGTAGCACATATAATCATTATGTGTGTAGACACAGATGGTGCGGAAGACGATATTCCAACTGGCATAGGAAGTGTACACCAGCTGTAAGGACGTGAGCTTCTGAATGCATCGATTGTATGTCGGTTTCCGTTCAATAGGCGTCAATGAATCAATTTGGTTGAACTGAAGTGGCAATTTGGTGATCATTTGCACGAATGGATGATGGTGTATTAGGGCGATGTGTTAGAAATAAATTCTTGTCAAAAGTTAAAGTGAATTTGTGTATTTAATGGAGATTCAACTACATATATGGTATGTAGAGAAATTTCCATTTTAGAGTGAAAATAAAATTGCAAAATAAAAACTTTATAGTTATAAAATCTCAATTCGTTGTTTTTATGTGTTTAAAATTGCACAATAATAAAATGTATCGTATGTTTATAACTCTCTCAAAAATAAAAATGTTAATAAATTAACAGTATTTATTTAAGTCTGTATATAGTCTGTACTTTTAAAGACTGCAGGAAGTAATTTTTTTTCTTTAAGAGCTTTTGTGCAGACTTTAAACTGAGTAACATTAATTATTATTAAAGCAGTTTTATTGTAGGTTATTTGCACTTTTATATCTCTTTTATTTTATTTTGTGTTATTATACCTACTTAATTCTGAAAATGTTTCTCATAAAGTTGATGATTCTTTAAAATATTTTAAAAATAGAATAATTTATAAAGTGTGGACGATAAAAAAGCACTTATTTCTTTCATAAATAAAATAGCATAACAATTTAAATGTATTTAACAAGCAACAGAAATATAATCCATGTTGACACCATAAGTATTTTAATCATATTGAAGGAAAATGTGGTTTTTATTTTTATTTTATTTTCTCTCACAGCAATTATGACTGATTATGAATACTACTCATAAATACAGTGAACGAAATTCAATTAATTCTTCTCTGTATTTCGGTATTAATACGGAATTGAATATTTGTTATAATTTTCATATGGGGTTACATAAATAGATAATAATATTTTTCCTATTTTTGCGTTGCAAAATAAATTAGTTTCATTAAGTTTCAAGTAACTACTAAGTAAGGTTGTGTTTCTTTTTAATTTTATTATTCAAGGATTTTTTCCCCTTGATTAATTTATTTCAATAGCACTCAACAAAAATATAGACATAATGTTTTTCATCGGAGGATATACAAAAAATAAACTACTGAATCAAAGTTATTTAAATCGCCAAATTGAAAAAGGGAGATCACACACTTGCACAAATTATTTACTTTTTAATGATGAGAATTATGGAAAAAAAATGTTTTAGATTAATTATTATTGAAACCAAAATTACAGCAGAAAATAGAGATTTGCAGCAAGTCTTCATAAAATAACATTTTTTTCAAATGAAATTAGGAGCTATCAAGAATTGAACATAACTGTCCAACATGTTCAATAAATTTTATCATCGTCAAATATTGGATTAGAATTTAGATAGATAAGTGTTCATAAACAATTACCGGTTTCCGCGTTTGAGTTCAATTAATTGAATTTCGTTCACTGTATATGAACACAAATTTATCAAATGATTTACAATACCTATAATTTGCCCGAAGTGCATGAATGTTTGTATCATTATTAATAATATTATGCCCCAATAGTCCGGTCTATCGACTATGATAGACAACATGCAATACAATGTTATACGTTTCAAAAATTTCGCAGTGGGCAAGGCAAGCTCTAGGATCAAAAACATAATAATAAATTCGATGAAATATTTACCAGGTACGAAATATCATTAGACGTTTTTGACAGATTTTCCAAATCATTATAACAATGCATATCATAATGGACGGCGAAAAAATTGTATAACATAATAAATCTTGACAAAGCACAGTAGGGCCATAGTTACATGCCAATGGCTTTCATTTTTCATTTATGACAAAAAGAAACAAGGCGAATGTGTCTGAAATTTAGCTGTCTTATAACGCCGCCATGAACTCTCAGTCGTGTAACATAAAATCCGATATGACAGACCGCCAAGAGTCGACGAGACTTGAGACTATAATATCCATGACTTAACTTGATGTACATTCACAAACTTGATGGGATTCAAACTGCTATCACATAACTAGTCGGTAGAACGAGTCATGCGTTTCTTCATACGATATAATTGATATGATTTCTCTGATTTACCCCTATTTAATGAATGACAAGAGTCGTTGCAAATTTACAGCCACCTATCAGCAACATTTACGACTTGACTTCTTGATAATATCTCTAGAAGGGAGATGAGAGGGCAGTAGACTCGCAGATGGAGTATTTTGCATACACATGATGCAATTATATATGGAACATTTTCGGCATCATGGAAATGATATTACTTGCAATGACCCTGCAACCAAATTGCTTCTGGCTTTAATTTAATCATATTTAGATCATGTTTCTGTGCATACACATCCGACTTTCTTATGCAAATATAGCTTCTTCATGCTGTCAACCCGAACAGCCCGGTTTTCTCCCTAATAAAGTGCTGCAAACTTGAATGCAGTCACGTGCACTGGCATGAGGATTGCATCCCTAAGCTTTTAAATTGAAAGTTTGTTGTGTTGGAAAATTTCCACGTAGGAATATGTATTCTGCAGATAAGTACTCTTCAATTAGATTGTTTGTTGCACAATTGCAGGCAAAGTATGATGGCGTATTTGTTATGAAATTAAATTTTAAGAATTCCGTTGGAATCAATACAGGTGCCATTTGAGAGACTTTGTATTAAATATAATGACTTGTAAATAATATATAAATTTAATTATGTGATGCAAATTGGAATGGATTCCATGTATTTTTTCGGAAATCAACTTCATACAATATTTAAATAAAATTTGTTTTTATCAACAATTTTTGCAAATTTTACAAGGACATTTGCTGACTGCACAAACACACGCTTCTGAATAAATAAAACAAATCAAATACCCCAATTTTATCAGAAAATACCATACGTTTCTATTTATCTCCATCTGCTTCCTCCGAGCTTTTACGATCCTTTGCTTCCCTTATTTGCACCACTAAACAGTAACAATTTCGTTACACAAATTTAACCCCATATATGCGTCCCCTGGAAGCAAAATGATACTCTCAAACAAATTGTGAATTCCGAAATGTTCCAATAAAATCGACGCTTTTATCAAAATCCCTCACCATCCCAACCGTGCAGCCATTAAGGATGTTTGTGCGGGGTTCGTTGTCACAATCCTTTCAACACACGAGCCATAAGTACCTTAAAAACAGTGTGAAGCAAACACGCATTTTTATTGAGACGATACTAACAACTCAATGGCACTGATGTTGAGACATTTTCTTATATGCATACGTACTTACATCACACGTTACGTCGCGTTGCGTCGCGTCACATCGTATTCCTATCATACAATTTACTATGGTAAGTTTTATATGTCTCCGCCGAAGGACTAAAAACACAAAAGACACTGCCATAATCTTTAGCACTTTGTTTTATAAACATAGGTACTGACAACTCGTCAATTGTGAATCGTTTCCTTCCAACCCATCACTTTTTTATCCCCATTCACAAACACAAATGTGCGCTCGATGCTTTATACGATATGCCGATTATTGGTGTGTCATCCTTTATCAATAAAGTGACTATAAAATACTTTTCCAATACACTTACTAGTACCGCATATATTATACAGCCAGCCTTCACACTTTCTGCATGCTGGGTGGAATATTTTATTTGGTCATTAAATTCTCACACCACCGCCCACACACTTAACGTTTTATTGCCTCACATACTTGAAATGAAATTTGTTTAATTTACATTAAATTGTGGACCATTGATTCGGAGGGCCAATCCCTGTCCAAACAGGACTAAAACTCTCTAAACATGCACTGCGACCAAAAATAGTAAACACACACACGACGATAGTCGTTTTTATTGGATTTCGCCCAACATCCTTGCGGGCATTTCTCGTATGATCTCAAGTGGCACAAAATCTATAAAATAGTAATGTGAAAAGCGATGAATAAACAAAAATAAATTCAGGACAAAACCAATATGTACATATGGAAAGCGGTTGCTCATATTCCCGCAAGAGTATACGGGTTGCGGTAGCGATTCTTTTTCATTCGTCTTTTTTCTTATTGTATTTTGCTCAAGACGTCCTTTTGCGGCATCACGAAATAGTATTTCTGCATGCGCGCCTTTAAAATTCTCTCTCTGCAATGAGTTGTGCTGGGACGCTCGCTGCCACTTGCCAGTTGCCAGTTGAAGTGTTGATTTTTGGAAGATCGCATTTAAAGAATTTTTTTAAAGTTTATTTATATATTTGCTCAATGGTTCCCGGAACGGATACTGGTTGTGCTGACTGTAAACAAAATTATTTTTCGCAATAAGTTTTTTAAATGACTTTCATATTTTAGTTACCCTAATTTTTTTTGGGTTTACCACGAGTATAGTATTAAACTTTAATTGTCCTTTTAAATTCGAAGTTCAACATTAGAATTCACTTAAAGAAAAACGTGATATTCCTTACAAAAAAAGACCAACAAAAGAAATCAATGAATATGTAAAAAAATTTTGATTAAAATTTACTTTCAACACACACAAACCCACGTTTTCTCCCTTTCGCATGTCAAACCTCATTCAATTTTACCCTGATTTGAAATTTATTTTTGCAAATTATAGGTAGTCACATGTGTATTTGATTCAGTTAAGCGTAAAATAATCGTGCACGATCTCGTCCCATTCCATTCCATTTGAATTGAAATCACTGACACAAACGCGATGCAATGTAAAGCTGGCAAATTTAAAGAGCATTCAACCCCTAAACAAAGAAAAATTCGATTATTTTAGTGTGCGGCTGTGTGACAGAATTATATTATGTATTGCCAATTATTGTACCTCTCCGTGTTTACAATCCAAAAGCGTGAGGGATGGAGATGACATGCCACTGTATCAAATTAAATTATGTGTCGAATAATTCATGGATAGTTGTCACTTATCAGCGTCAGTCAGTTAATTAGTTGACATAATCTTGAAAATGCAATAACAACTCTAAAGAATATCGACATGACTCAGTCTAGACGCATTCTCGTCTGATGGAACCAACCAAACATTTAGAGTGCATTAAAAAATAAATATTAACAATGGGGAAAAAAACTTGTGGTTCCTTAGTGTCCATTTTTTAAAAAGATTCTTGATTTCGCCAACAATTTGTAGAAAAAGTGTAAGCACTCAATGATTAATTAGGCTCAGTGTTAAAAAATGACTCGCCTCTAGATATCTTGACATTATGCGAAAAAAGGCAGGTTTATCTTTTTGAGGAAGCGAAATATGAAATAGAGATGAGGTGCAAAATTTCAATTTACACAACGGAAAACAAGGTTCCATGCTTTTAATTACTGAGATCTGCAACTTTAAACTCAATTTCGTCCTCAAGAAAAATAATTATAGTCCTTATATAATGAATAATAATTGTGGTCGCACTTGTCGTGTTCCTAATTAACATGTTACTAATGAAAACCCTTTTAGCTACTTCATTCTTTTTATTTGAATTAATTTTTGTTTTTGACTGGATTATAAAGTGAACTTTGAAAAAAATATCAAGATTGACTTTTTTCAGTCAATTGGAAAAAAGAACTTAAATTCGCATAGCTATAAAGTGAAAGTCGTTAAATTCTAAAGCAAATAGTTAGGTTAGATTTACGATTCGGCTGCAGTTAAATTTCCTTCATGAAGAATTGAATTTGAATCGTAAAAAAAAAATTATTTACAAAATCTCATTAAATTTCATAAATTTGTACGGATATCAAAAATAGTTTGCATGGCAGCTTTCATAAAAAACTTGCAGTAACATGCCTTGTTCACATTTTTGACATCTGAATATAAATTTTTCACATAAATACAATTTTAATATTACACAATTTACATTTAACAAATTCTTGTATTTCACTTCGTGTCACGGATGTGGTACAGGGTGACTCAAATAAACAACAAGATTAAATGAGAAAATTTAATTTAATCAATTACGTAAAAAATCATAAATATACTGCTTAACTACATGCTTTTAAAAATTATTAAATATACAATACATAAAGGTGTTCCATAATCCAAGAATATACGATTTCTTCAAATTTTAAAAATATTTACTGTACCCAGAACAACATCTCGAATTTGACAAAATTTTCCATGACAATTTACAATAGAATAAAATTGATTTTTTTTGCTACACATCATCGTCTATTTCATCGCACATGACCCAGTAATGTTCGCCCTGAAGTGAGCCTCCCCTTCCCATTTCAACAATCAACGTGTCTTTCAATTTGCAGTGCTGTGAATCAAGCGATGCTACGTCTAGATAATTTTTGTCGCCGCATCGCATTCCACACATTAACATTTAATATCACCAAAAAAAGAAAAAAAGAAGATGAAGAAAAAAATATGAATAAAAAAGGCACCAGCATAAAATATTTCATGCTGTTTAAAATACCAAAATGTATGCATTTATAATATTCATATTATGTGTAACATTTTATAGGGCGCTGGATGCACGGCGCTTTTAGTGGCAGTCGTCTCACGGAAGTTGGAACTTACGAGAGCTGAGAAGCACGTTCACAATTTCATGATGGATACTCAACTAACGAAAAGGGTGAGTTTGAAACGTTTTTTGATATTAATCTAAAATTATCCCTGTGTGACTGATATTTTATAGATGTGTGACATGAGGGGGCAGGCAGTCATACAACAGTGTATGGGAAGTTTTGAACGTGGGAGTCGTACGCGAAGTGTATAAATACTGTATGTGGGCTTTCACTTCATGTGTGCCGCTCTATATTCTGCACTGCGACTCAATATGTTTCAAAAAGTTCATGAATTACACACAGTTACGAAAGTTTCACTGCACGATATGTTGAAAAAGCTTCGGGTACCTCGATGTGATGACACGTATCGCATACATCCGCCGATATGCATTCACATGTGACTGTAATAAAGGATGTCTTTAAACGCCCTTTGACGTACATTAATTTATATTCAAATGTTTGCGTTGCGTTACTGGTGAAAATCTTTATGCGAACTTGTTCATGTACTTGTGGGGATAGTTTGAACTTTGAAGACAATGGATAACAATGTATTCTGATTTCTGTTGAATGTTTAAAACTACTCAAAGAATCATAACTCATAACTCATAAAACGTACGGCTTGTATAAAAGTTTCAATGGGTATTGAAGCTGTGATATTCTAGAAAGTATACAATTTACGCTCCACCGCGGATTTGGATGTGGGAGAACCGAATTTTTATTTCCAATTTATTTTTAATAACACTAAAGATTTTTTTAGATGAATGTCTTATTAAAATTATCATTACAATTATTTCCAGCGTACCCACAAACACTTTGTTCTTCAAGTTATTATATTTACATCAGAAGATACATTTCCAATTAATCCAACATTTATTTAATTCGCACATCATCAGAAACTACAAACCATTTAATTTAAATAAACACTCACTAGTCACTCCAATGTAATATTTTGACTTCAAAATGGCTTAGAGCATTTCTGTTTATCTCATCTGCAGCCAAACACCAATAGCAAATTCAATTAACTGATTATCTTTGAGATAACAAACATTTGTTTGGGATGAACGGTTTTCCATATTTGACAAACTGAATTATTTTTCCATTTACAATTGTAATATCTTAATTGATTAAACAATTTTTATTAGCTACAAACTATTTACATACATCGCAAAAAATATCGCGGTTCTTCAAAAAATTTACTAATTCCAAAAATTACTGCGGGAACAGTTTTTTTAGATAAATAAAAAACACATCGCGAAAAATTTTGCGAATAATTCCGTTATTTTCATTTTGAAATAAATGTTAATTTTGAAATAAATGGAATTTGATCTCTCATGACAAGCAGAACAATGACAATCATCAAGTATTGTGAACAAATTTCTCACAATTCTAACTAAAATGTAGGCACATTTAAACCGTCAAAAAAATCGCAGTTCGTGCAAAAATTGACTAATTACATTATCAATTTTTACATACTTTAAAAACATATATTTCCGCTTTTTAAAACAATTAATTGTGTTTGAGGAACGCACGGGTTTCTGTGCTAGTTAGCAGATAAAATTCTAAATATAAGGATTGAAATTTCAACAAACTATTTTGTCTTTTCTATAATTAATTAAGTTTTTTTTACATAATATATCATAGAAAAACGAAGATTCGGGTGCAAGATTATAAGTAAAAGGACAACTTGACAGTTTATTTTTTTTAAAGTAGATGGTGAAAACTGTGAAAATCCTGAATTTTTATAAAATCTCGGAAAACAATAACTGTTTCATAAAAACATATAATATTTGAATTAAAGTAAACACAAACATTCTTCCACGACTACAAAGAGAATTATGGAAGCATTAACATTAAAATTAAAACCCTTTATCCCATTGTTTCCAAAACATTAAAAACTAAATTGAAATATGAGAGAACTTTTAATGCCATGACTGAAAAGATGCATTAAAACGAAAAGGTTACACGATAGTATAGTTGTGAAATATTCAGTTATGCAGTCGATGGCCGAACAAGTACACACTGTTGACGTCAAGCACATGTAGTCAGAAATTGCATCCACTTTGAACCGCACCACTTCACCAAAAGTTATTCACATTATACGATGCAGTATATGGTATTTTGAACACACGAAAGGAGGGCAAATTATGCGCCACTTAATTTACCAAACAAGAATCTGTTTCTAATGATGTAGTCGTTGGCTCCGACGAAGTCACAATATTTATTAATATTGTCTTTCACGATCGTTGCCTTAACCAACCTCCCCTTTTGAAAATTAAATATACCTAATTGTGCAATGTAGCCTTATCAAAACCAATTTTTTATAAAAATCTCTTTGTTGCATAATATGATCTATATAATTGCCCCTTATTTCCATTATATAAGTCCTTCGTCTCAAAGCAAAATAGCTCGACTGCAACATTATAAATGCCGGTGGCACACTTTTTTGCTATCCTTATCGTCTGTTAATATTTCATGTGCTGTCTGAAACAATAGTACAACACATTGATACACACACAAACACATCACACGCACACTAAACTATACGGCACAACATTCCTCATAACTACATGGGGATAACATAAAAGCGAGTGAAGCGCAAAAAAAAAGCACACTTGAATGCCCCCAATAGACTGGTGTAGTACACGTTGAATTATGTTTGCGCCGCAATAATCATAATTCACATCTAGGGGTGGTCTATTTTCAGGGCGACATATAGGTTTAACTTTTCGCCATTTAGATTGTGTATGTGCCGCTCTAGCGATTGCGTTTTTATCCGTGTATATGACTTGGGTGTGTATTCGCTGCCATGGATGAGGCAAGGCAACAAAACAGATGCTGGATGCAGCAGCGGTTAAAACAATTGCGACAAGTCGAGTTTTGTAACAATTAAGGGACGCACGATTTATGAAGTCACATGAGGATGAATTATCGTGTGCATATGGCAGTGTGTTGCATGTTGAGCACTGGGCAGCATGGGCACAGCACTGTTTTGTTTGTTTTCTTGATCAATATATTATGACGATGAGGCCTCCTTACATGTATAAATTATGTGTCCTTGATCATATATTGTATCAATGCACATTAAAATTCGTATTGTGTAGCATGTCAATCGAAGTTTAAAAATAGGGTATTCGCTTTTTAAATCGATTTTTCGATTACTTATTCAGGAATAAAAAGAGAAGCTCTGAGGGTATGTTGACTCTTTGTAAATAGATTATATATGTAAAGATTGATTTTCAACGGCAGCAGCGTTCGGAAGCATACTATACAGGCAATGGATTGGAACGATGGTGGTTTTGTGTCCATGGTAAACGATAAAAGCTCAATAAACAGCATAGTTGAAAGAGTTGATCAGATTCAATCTATTTGGTATTTATAGACACCATTGACAATTCATATTGCATATAGTGCCTAACATAAGTGGTCTGTGCTTTAACATTTTGAATAAAGTTATGGTTCGGTAATCTAATTTCAATACATTTTTTTTTTAATTGCAGTTGAAAAACGCCGCAGCAAATGTGTTACGGGAAACCTGGCTAATCTATAAGCATACGCGCCTGGTGAAAAGAGTGAATCCTGGCCGCGTACGAACACATCAAAGGAAATTCCTGTTGGCAATTTATGCGTAAGTGTACTATACGAATTTAATCCTTGTGCAATATTTGCATAATTTACACAACAATTTGCACTTGCGATGAATTTTTGAATTAAATTATCATATAAACGACTCCCCGCGCCAACTTAAAGATATTTTACTCGCATATATACGTACAATATGTAAAATATCCTGCATTCTGCTCAAAATACATCCTGTTTTTGTTTTGTGGAGGAACCTTCCCATAATTTGGCGGACCAATTTCAATTCACAGTTCTGTTTATAATCTGGGAAAACATTTTGAATGGTTTCTTGTCGAGGCATTCCATTCCAAATGGAATTGAAACGATGGCGCTACTCAGCATTGTATAATATTTTTGCACAATATGCGAAACATGAAAGAGCACAACAAAATATTTTGTTGGTGGTATTCAAAAATAAAAGAGAAACAATATTTTATACGCACGAGCCACGAACGTAGCGCATCATTAATTTCTTAACGGATAGCGATTCTGTAAACACAAATATGATGAGTCAGTACTTTTGGTGTTTTGTTTATAGTTTCATTTATGAGAATTTATTAAATTCGAAAGTAATGCCATCGTAGAGATGACTTTCATAACATTTAAGGGATGAGAAATAGTTGAGTTGGGAATAGAGACAAACATTTCGGTTTATTTCCGATATACACTATACAGTCTTGAGGTGAAAGGTTTCCAGAAACGGAAATGAAGCTTTTATCTTAAATCAACTTCCGGTAAATGTGGAATAAAGCAAAATAAATTATACGACACGTTGAAGTGGCTTTGAAAATACAAATATCCGGATCATCTTTATATTATATTTCACGAGGTTCCTACAATACTATTTAACTTGACTTATAATGACTATATTAGTATTATTGAAATCATTAATCATATTTAATAGTCAATGAATAAGTCGTTCATGTAAGAAAATATGGTTAAAACTCATTGAACTATTCATCCAATATATTATTTAGTTGACTTAAAGTTTATCTTTATTATACACATTAAGCGCATTAAAGCTTTCTGAAGACTGTCTGCACGACAGTTTCATAAAAAATCTCTAAAGTTTAAAGCTTTAAAAACACTTACTTTTTTCTATTTTTCTTGACTGTGTACTGTATATTTATAAAACATTAAAAAACACTTTAAGCTATAAACTTATATTTTACAACACAAATTTGTTATAACGTCCTGTATAAATTTTTTTTAAAATTATTTTTCAATTTTGTGAACTGCATTTCTACCTATTAGCATTAACTAGATTTACTACGTCCAATTTAAAATATCTATTTCCCTCTTAAATTTTTTTTCCCCTTGAATTAAGTTTCAATTAATATGCATTAGTGTCGCATTTCTTTAATAGTGTAAACCCATTGAGTTTTGGCAATACTGTCCTTTAGCCATTCAAAACCAGGTTAGTTGAATTATTGGTACTAACTTTCAATAGTTTATGACAATTGATAACGTAAAGAACAATGTTGCGGACACTGTCTGCTTATTAACAGAAACAAATGATTTCATTTAGTACCTAAAGGACCTTTGATTGTGTGAGACTGTGACAAGTGTGAAAAAGTTTTACAAATTTAAAATGCATGCTTTCAAGTTAATTTGAAAGTTTTTACAAGTTTTGTTCATTTTGTACGATATTTTTGGTTGTTTCTAAACTTTTATAACTTTATATAAAACACCTTTGAAAGGATATTTAAATTTTAAACAGCTTTCTTATGAAATGTGTATTATAATGAAAGTACAACATGGAGAAAGGATGTTCAAAAATGTAGTTAACTTTTAGTTTTTTATCGTAAACTAAATTGAAAACTTTTTATTTGTCTGTTCTTTGCAAGCCGAGATAATGAATACTTGATATGCTTTATGAAATAGCAGTACAATAATTACTTTGTTTGTGAATAATTCGTCTATTGAAGAAAGTGTAATTAAAATTGCACCAATACTTTTGAGATAGAAAATATTTGTAAAACTTAAACCTAAAACACCTACCGAAGACATATTATATATTGCTGCAAATAAATAAAAAACCATTGCACCAACATCTTTAAAACTTTGCATTATTCAAGTCTGGTCAAGGCATTAATGACCAATAAAGTTAAAATTTATGATTGCACATAACCGTTAACCGTACTTAATTTCTGCACAGATGACCCATCCGGCGAGGTCTACGAATCTTCGATAACGACCAACCCTTAAGACTTCTATAATTAAACTCAAACTATTTCAAGTTATCGACTTTCTTAACTCTTTAATGAATGCAGTTACCGTAGTTATGTGTGTTGACTGTGAATGTAGATAACCTTCGAGAGATCAAACTTCGCAATTAAAAGTTTTGTGTTCTTGGATAACCAATTCGTTAATAATTTGAAATAAAAAGTATTCAAAGCTCTGGTTTTTACTTTTTTTTTATATAAACAAGTTTGAGTGCAAAAAATGGAAATAATAAGAAAAAAAATGAAAAAAAAATGTAAAAATTAAAACGATCGTGTTACTAGGATTCAATCACGCTAAAACAAAATTTTAAAGTACGAATTTTTCAACATTCCGGCAGCTACAGTGCCACATTTTAAGTGCAAAAATATCGCGGTTTGTGCAAATATTGACTAATTATATCACTTATTTTACATTTTACTGGAAAAATTATGTTTAACGTTACTATACGACTATGTATATGTGACAAAAGTTAATTCAAAAACACGTTTTGACACCCCGTGTGTTGAAAACAGTAGTCTAGAAAAATGTGTTTCAAAAGAAAACGGCAAAATCGCATAAGATGATCAAACAATTTCTGCATTATCAGATCTGAAAGGGTTTTAACTTGTAGTCAAAACTTAATAAGCATTATCCGTATTGTGTTGGTCGGTACTTGTACAAACTGAATTGATGAGCATATTCATGAACGTTACACAAGCTACACCACATTTGCATAACACTTTATCTTAATACCATAATCTCATTTCGAACTTCCCATCATGCATTTAATTCAAATTCATCTCCACCATTTTCACACATGTGCGGTAAATTGATGCATTGGAAATCTTCTGAACTCAACCAGCAAACTTTCTTCATAAATAAGATACGCTGTGCAACGCTCACAGCAACAACTTTGCACCGGTTTTCTTGAACATTAAACTAAATTTCATATTTTCACAAAATGTTCACGTTACAAGTGGATGGGTCAAAAAAGGGGCCATCAAAAGGAATCACAAGAATCAAGAATCGATAGAACCCAGTCATTACATGTAATCCTCCACTATGCGATGCTGCGGCATTTCATCGTTATACCGTATTCGTTGTCGGTTGTACCCAGTAATACTGATGCGGCATTATGGTAGACTTTATCTTAAATATTCGAATGACGCACAACATAATACGACTATGCTAAATTGATATGAATTTGGTGTATATTTGCACATGTACTATGTGTGGCATTAACATATCATGTGGTTTGATGTAAAGTTATGTGTTGAGGCTTTTTTCATGAATAATATTATAGCAGCTCTTATTTTTATATACTATATATATATCGTTGTGCACTTCAAGTCTGAATTCTGATCATTTTGGGTGGAAGGAAAAATGTGTGATATTAGAAGTATAAGGAAAAAGGATGGGCACATTTCTCGAGTTGTAATCAAGGACTCAACAAAGTGAAATGAAAGACTTAATTCCTGTATCTCAATGATTGATAACGCAATGATATGAATACTATTTGTCCACTAAATTATTGCAATAATATCCATGTTTATTATCAGGGAATGTTCAATAGCTTAAGATTACATTTAAATTTAATTTTCTTGAGTTTAAAAAAAAGCAATACTTTTCAACGCATAATAATTTTTTTTTTTGAACTGACATTAATATTTGAAGCAAACAGGATGCAGACACACGTATCTCGTAATATGAATAGTGTATATTTATTACATTCATATACCCTTTCAACGAAATGCCTTAAATTGATAAATACGCAAACAGCACGTACGTCCTTCCAAATTCCAACTGATGCGGTGTGGGCTGTGGCGCATAAATTATTTAAGAGTTGATAAATGTACTTCCACGCAAAATACGTATATACCTGCATAAACATTTTAAAAGCTTCGCTTTTCGTCCTAAACAGAAAATAAACAATAAATACAATTTCCCAGTGAGTAAACAAAAATATCTTTCGTTCGTTTTAATGTTGCAGATTGCGCAAAGTGAAAATGGACCAACGCAAATTAATGGACAATGCCAACACAATCACGGACATGGCGAAAGTATGTACATTTGAAGTGTCCTTGTTTTTGTTACACCACTCTCCCACTCTCCCATTTTTTTACGCCCCCACATTGAAGTAGTCATTCAGTGAAAAATTCATAAAAATTGCTGCAATAAATATTTCAGACTCAAAACACTGTCTACGAGATTGTGTCGGATATGTCATCACGTCAAGACGCTGTCGATGAGAGGTTATCCAGCTTAGAAGACAAGATGCAGGCGCTACAGGTTTGTCTATTCAATTATTAAATCGTAAACGTACATAATTCATTTTTTTTTTGTGTGTTGTTTTTGGCATAAGTACAAAAACATCGTGGAAGCAACCGCTCACTTCCACGTACACATAATCAATATTCAGTGTTGTTTTCTTGGTATTCTCAAGAGATGAGCTTTATGCACAACAATACCTACGTACAATTATTTTTGTTGCTATAATTTCTTTCGTTTTAAAATTTTTCATACCCCGCGGACTGCAGATGCTTGTACGCTTTGTTGCAAATAATTTAAATAATTTCTGTTTCTTATAAATTATAATAATTTATTCACTAATATTATTGAATTGAGTGAGCATACGTATATACTTAAAACCTTGATGTAATATTTTGCAAATTGCCTACATCACATACATAATGCATAAAATAATTTAAATGTATTCATAAGAATGAAGATTGGTTCTAATATTTAGAGAAGCAAAATTGACGCTTCCTCCTCATCACGCTTACTAACGGAAATTGAATAAATGATTCGCGTGCTCTATGCCGTCGTTGCGTTATTTTGTGCAGATACGCCTGTGGTGTACACAAAACGTAACTTAACACAAAAAATAAATTTATGGAAATATTATGTTTAAAGAAAAATGACAAAATTGCTCTACTTTTGAATACTAAATAAATAAAATTCAAAATGTGTGACACATCAAAACGCTCCGAATAATTCGAAATGCTTTTTTTCTTGCATGAATTAATTTTGGTGACTAATTGGATATCATATTTGACCAACAATTGCAATGTTTAGGACCAACTGGAAGCACTTCCTGAGATGATAACTAAATGTCTAACGCAACATCAGGAGCGTGTTGATCAGCGTCGAAATTTTCTGCATCCAGATGCAGCGGTGGCGGCCTCATCATCATCTGCATTACCGTTAACGCCGGCACTGCCACTTGGCTCACCGTTGCTCCTGCCACACTCCAGGTAAGCGCTTTTATTGTCACCACAAATATACTAACACTCAGTTCTGTTCATTTATTTCGATTCGGTCTTAAAACATCCAATTTCTTGTCTATATTACATACTACTTTTTACAATATTATAATATTACTCGTTGCTTCTATATAAAAAATAGTCATTATTATTGATTTTTATTATTGTGTATTTTTTTCTACTTTTATTATGTTTTCAAACATTTTCGCTTTTCTTATCTCATAATCCATAACATTCAGATTATTTCTGGGAATAATGACACAAATACTAAAACTAGTTGTGTACATCTTTTAACTATTATAAACAAATGAATACAAATAACACCTGTGCCACCGAAATATTATGCTATTACTTTTTATAATACTAACTCACATAAACAGATAAAATACTCACAAATATTTTGGATCAAAAAATCAGTGTGTCGTTTTTATCATCGTCATATGTTTTTAATTATTACCATTAAGGGCTTGGACAGCGCGAAGATTTTGAATATGTTAAACTGAATACATATTATCGTTACATAATAAAACACAAACATATTTTGATATACCTAACGAGCAGTAAGAATAACTTTTTTTTACCAATTATTTTCGATTTCCTTTATATGTTGTACCGCATAAATTATATTAAATTAATTGCCACATTTAATCTTCTTTCTCTTTTTCTCTCTATCTCTGTTTCTTCACACCCTTACAGTTAAATAACTCTCTTGAATATATATAAGACACTTTTAAATTCTGTGTAGATTTTTTAACATTTTAATCTTATATATAATACAAATAAAAATCCTTACTCCATCTAAATTAAATGCAATTGTGGCCAAAATGCACTTGAGATCAGTCATCACAGCAATTAACAAATTTTTAAAACTATAACCAACATATTGTATACGATTAATCGAGAGCAGTGTGTATCATAAGAGCGATCCAACCTTCGAGAAAATTAAAGGTTATTGTTATGATTATGGAGTGAGTTGTGCATTTTAAATTTAGGTTTCATTTATTTGCTATCGCTTTTCAAATTTATTTTTGCTTAAATCAATTTCTTCTTAAAATATTTATTAAAACATTTAACACAAATTTAAAAAAAAAACACTATTTTTAGTGTTCCAAGTATGAATAATTCAATTATGTTCATATTAAGAAACTACACACAAATAGTTGAAAACACACAAAAGTAATTTATAGAAAACTTAAATAACTTCAAAATTGAAGTGTTTGTAGGTTCCATAGGGGAAACAAAAATTTAATCAGAATAATTTTGATTTAAAATAAATACCATAAAATAACTTTAATTAATGATGGATGTTAGAGTAAACTTAAGTGTTTTACATTAACGCTTAAATGGTTAATGGTTTGTTATCTTAATTGAGTCGAATGCAATTAAGAAGTTAAGTTTTATTTGTTTGTTGGTGGGTTAAGTTTTTTTAAACGTATTTTCAATCATGACCAAAATCTCAATAATTAGTTGTTTTTTGATTTTTGAATTTGGAGTAAATATCTTGTTAATAATGTTAAAAAAATCTTTTTAAATCTAACAATATGTAACCATTCTAACTTTTGAAAAAATTAAATTTGTTTTTTTTTTGCTTTTTTGGGGGTTTGCTGCCGTAAAATGGCACACAATTAATTGTAGAAAAATATGTTGTACATTTGATTTGAATTCCTAATCTAAGACTGTAAATATCTATTATGCAAAAACCTACTAGGGAGTTCCAGTTTTATTTAATGAATGCAGTTATGTATTCAAAAGGCATAAACAAATCTTTTGTAATATGAACTGAATTCAAACCAATTTGCTTCACTTCATTTATAGATATTTATTGAATAAATAAACTAATAAAGCTGAAACAATTTTCCAATTCTATATAACTCTAAGAACGGAAACGGAATTGCTGGTGTAGCCAAAGTTTCATTCAAGGTCAGTCAACATATCAGCTCGTTATGTCAGTTTATAATAATTAAGCTTGGCCATATTCATTATTTTCCAATTATAAGCAATTTTGGAGCTTATTTGTTTTTGAATTGTAATATAATATAAATACATATAATATTTATAATTGTTCAAATATAATATAATACATATATAAAATAGTCTTGTGGTTCAATCAATGTCATGAGTCATATTTTGTTTTTTGTACAGAACAAACTAAACTTTTTTTATTAACCTTCTTTTATATTATAATAATTGTTCTCTTTTGTTTTATTTTATTTATTTTTTCCTATTAATTTACCAATGTTAAACTTAGATAGATTCGAGTTGATATTAATAAATTTAAGTACAATTTTATTTCTAATTGTTGAACAAATAATAATTGTAACAAATTGGCAAACAAATTCAAATTTACATAATAATATAAATAGGAGCTGATTACGACTGCATAAAACATGTAATTTAAAACTTGATTGGGTGTTTTTGTTTAAACAATTTCCAAGATAACGAAAGAAATATTTCGTAATCAACAAATTGAAAGGAATTGTGATAGAACGCTCTTGTGTTACACACTGTAAACTACATCATTGAATTAAAAATGCATACAAAATTCTATCCAGAATGGCACTACAGATAAAACAGCAAAAACAACATTTTAACAATTGGTACTTCGGTTCCAGCATGTTCAACTATAATTCATTTATCTCTTAAGCATGCCATTTTTATTTCGTAAAAATTGTGAATTCATTTAATTACACACTCTTTATTATCAATTTGTATTCGTCATATCAGCCCTATACAGAAATGGGCTGCAATAAAAAAAATCCAAACATTATAGATACCATGCCGTCGCCTATCACTCGTATAATTGCACTTAAAATCCCGATAAACAAAACCGCAACTGAAATTAATTTTGGCTCACCCTCTTTTGCATCCCACACAAAAACGCACATTACCACCAGTCGGCAGTCCTTCGTTCGCTTGACTTGCCATACAGAAAAATATAATAAAATCTGACACAGTCTATATCCCGCAACCCTTAGCACACCCGTTGGTATTTAATCAATTAAAAATCAGTCATTCGTAAAACAAGATGCCAACGGGCGAATGCTATATATGCATGCAGAAGTTCACACCATCCGTGGTCATAAATTTATGAGAACATTCATTTTATTTTGCATCGCGAACGCCCATAGACCGGGGGCAGTGAAATTCTAAACCGCCCAAATGTAAATTAAAATACTAATAAATTTCATAGCATACAAGCTGGCAACGTACTGCATATTATGCAAAACAATTTATTTATTCGACGTTTTATGCACACAACAGAAACAAAACTCATGGACAAGCAAACATCAGATATCAAGTAAATCAAATATAGACGGAACGATAAAAACAAACGCTGCGCTGTGGCAAAAGCAATTTAAGAGTGCTTGCTGTTTCCTTCATTATCGGCATTACACAAAACATTTCCTACGCACTTAAATTATACCCCTGAGAGTGTTTCGTTTATATATATTATGTTCGTTTAAATTCAACATGTTTAACAAAAAAAGGTCCTTAAGAGCTTTAAAATTAAAAACACGTCAAAAACCTCGAATAATATATACAAATCTCACAATGGCATTAAAAGCATTTTCGATCGAAATACATTTTGTTGCAGAGCATGCTTCAATTACATTTTATGATGTTGTTAGGTATTTGTGTATATGTCTTACTTTTACAGATTATCTTAATAAGTTTCAGTTTTTTTTACGTCAAATAGTCTTGTTTTTTTAACCATTGCACGGTATTTTGTAAGCTTTTTTAATGCAGGTAAATTTGAATTTTAAATTTAAGTAAATGTGATTAATTTATTGCAGTAAAACCTTCCCACCTAATTCTTTGAATAATATTTTCTCAAATGACACAACTAAATACATAATTTTCTAACCATCCTAACAATTAAACTAACATATTTAATCCTCAACATAAAGTTTGCCCATAACTTATTTCTAAAATTAATTGTAGTTCCTTTTTATAAATAGAAACGTACTTCATCCCCATTTAAATTTTGTTTTTTCTCATTCTTAGTAACTTCTACGATACCACTTAAAAATCTTCAACTTTAATTCTTTCAACATTGCGCTGTATATAAAGCTGTCAATAAAAACTCTGTCACTATTTTGTATTGGTAAGATTTTACGAGTTTTCATACACTAGCTAGTATAGTTATACTACTAGTGCATTGTAATAATAATAAAGAGAATCGTAGGCTTCAATTTAGGCTCTTTACGCTTTTATAATAATACCTTTGTTTCATTTGCATTTCAATTTACTAATATTTCATGGTTTTTAATACAATTTATCACCCCAACTTTGTAACTAAACAATTACGCTTCATTCTTATAGAGTAATTACGAAGATAAATAAATAATAACAGCTTAATATAATATTGTATATAATAATTTTTAATAAACCAAAAAATTGAAAATGGTTTTAATTGCAAATTACGTTTGACTCCCTAAAAGCTTAAAAATGTTGAAATGCACGGCGCCATGTATAATGAGACTCATGGAAACTTAAAACACAAATTACATTAAAGGATAAATTCGTCTTGATACCTCTTAACTATTTTTGATTATTTATACTAAAAACATTTGTACACTTTCTCGTATTTATATTAAACTAGAACTAATACAACCATAAATACACAAAGTCCGCTACAATTATTCTTGGCTGTAATTCGCTTCAATAAAAATATGGGAGAAATAAAAGATGTTCTTAAAAGCAAGAAACGTTTTATTTAATCTACTTACAATAAAACATTTTACCATTTTACCTTGCTTTACTTCTTTGCTATTCCATATTATTAAATTTTTTTTTTTTATTCACAAATCTTAAAAAATATCCCTCAAAATATCTACGAAATGAATTTACAAACAAATAACTTTTTTTTATTTAAATTTGAATGCACTAAAGACATCATTTTGTTATATTAATCCAATATGAATCAAATTGACAAAATTCTTCGATCTTGTGTAAAATTTAATAGAAACATTTCACAGGAACGTCATTCAAATGGCAAATAAAATGACACATCGCACTAAGGTTTCTTATTATTTGTAAAATGCTTGCTTATAGGAATAGAACAAGCTTTCAATGTACTTGTTAGTTATAAACAATTACCACCATGTTATTTCACTGTGAGCAAAAATACCCCTAGTTCACCTGTGCGCACCCCACTTCCACCCCCTCCGTCATTCACCCAATCAAAATCGTTAAAGTGTTATCCGCCACCGCCCTCCTTACCCGCACCCGCCTGAGAACGCTGAAAAAGCTATTCGTTGTTGGTCCCATTGTAAATATTCGCTAATAATGATTGAAAACACAGATTCAATTTCAGAAGTATACCAATGGCCACCACACCGTCCTATCAGTGGCCAACCAGTCCAATACTGCCACCCATCTCGAGTAGAACACCACATCTCGTACCAGAGACGCTAGCGCACAACAATCCGCCAGCATCCGCTAGTAGTTCCGGTTTAGCTGCAGCCGGTGGCAGTGGCATCAGCAGTAGCGGTAGCGGGGGTGCGCTCATGCTGACATCGGCCAACACACTTACCACCAGCAAATCAAACAGCTGAATCGAACCATGCGTGGCATCAGATAAACTTGGCCGGCAGTCATCAATTACAAAATTCACAAAAATGAGGGAACGTGCTGCGCGTCTGTAAATAGTAAGCAAGTATAAAATGTGTACATATTAACATGTTTATAATATTACTAGGGTTAAAGCATAATGTTTGTACTACAATGCCCAGTAGATAGCAATTAAGTAATGACAGTCATTATTATAGTGTTTAAATACATGCAGAAAGTCAAACAGGTGATTTGGGAGATTTAATGGAACGCAACTTTAATGTGTACGAAGAGGAGAAAAATCTGACTAAAAATTAAATTTATTAGACGCCAAATGAGATTATAGGATATAATATGACTAATTCAGATTATGTTGTAGATAAATTGTAATATTGAAGTTTTGTAAAATTAAAGTTACGTTTGTACATAAATATATAATTAAAGACTTTTTCCATGGAACAGATTTTTCTATGTAAATTGTTGGTCAGTTTTAGTATATTTAATTTTAAAGGGTTAAAAAAAGGCATTTGATTGACGATTGTGGATTGTGGAAGGGTAATTTTTTGGTTACAATTATAATTACAAAAAAGAAAGAAAGTGTTGAAATGTATTTGCAAACTATTGATAATTGATACATACAAAATAAACAAGACTTTAATATGATTAAATAAAAAGTCACTAATTTAATAAAAGCGAAAAAAGTTATCTTCAGCAGCAAAAATATTGACAATACCAATATTGTTTGTTCAAAATTTAAAGTTTTTATATAAATCTCGCAAAATTTCAAAAAATAGAACAAATACAGTCTCAGCCAATATTGATGTAAAATAATGCATTTATATTGACGTACAGAACAAATTTTTCTATGTATTTTGTTGGTCAGTTTTAGTTTGTGGATTGATGGTGATTTTTCATAATTCAATACTGACAATATATTCAAGACTCAAACCCGCGGCCATTTTAGACAAACTAAATAAGTGTAAAAAATAAATGCAACTCCAAATTTAAACTGATTAATTTTTTTTCCTAACATTGTTATTCGAATTTTCGTAACATTACATATTTTTAAAACAATAATTTTAATCAATTTCCAAGTCAAAAATCAGCATAATTGAATCATTCGCATTTCCAAGTAAACACACTCAACTACTCAATCATAATTTGATTTCTGAATGATGAAAAGCAGAGAGTCTGCAATCCCCAGGTCCTTTCTAACGACCATTGTTTTAAAATCAATGGACCGAAAAACAATGGATATCGAAGACAGTTATTACATCTTGTGTACAATAACCAACAGCATAATTAAATGATCCGCAATGTCTTTGAAGCAGTATCGATTCTGTGTGTATAGCCAAAGCACGTAAAAGACACAAATATCGATATTTATATTTATAAAAACACAACATAGTTTACGTAACTTATTACCATCGTACTTAGTAAGCACATAATATAACAAATTATGTGTCTCTATACGTTTTGTAGTTCTAATTTGTTTCTAGAGTAGCTAGCAAGATATTAGATTTAAGTAAATTTCAATAAATAAAAAGGAGTTATCAATTATTATTAACAAATTCGATAAGTAAATTACAAATTAATTAAATCAAGTGGTAGTGTTCGTCCCAACCCTTGGACCTTGTAATATATTAAAACACACAAATGCGGTGCGCGTATTAAGCTTTACAACATTTTTCCAACTACATAATTGGTGTACATACAACGTGATGTAACGATTATGTAATGAGAAAAATTCATTTTTCTAAAAAATGTAGTCATCTAAGTAAAATTAATTGTTATACTTTTACAATAAAAGTATAACAATTAAGTAAATTTTTTGGGTGCCTGCATCTGCTTAAGAAGATTTTAACCGAATTCGAAGCAAATCTAAAATGTAATACATTTATTTTTATTAACACGTTACATAAATTAATACATAATATTTAATATTGCGTTAAGTTTGCGTTAACTAAATGCGGCTGCAATTTGAAAAAATAATGTTTTTAAAATTAACTGCGAAATTTTAGTCATCTTTATGTTTTAACAATTTTTACTGTATAGATTATAGCTAATGTTATTTCATTACAAAAATATGTAAATAATACAAAAGTTATGTTCATTTATAATGTGTTGTAAAACGTTGAAATAATTTGGTTAAATTATGCAATGTTTATTAATTTCATGTAAAAATTTTAAATTTTTGGTACTTAAGCACAAATATAATGCAAGTAAATAGCTTATTTAATATTTATGAATAATGTTGTTAGTAATGTCATATTATAATAAGCTTAAGCTAATAGAATACTTAATTAATTACAATAAAAATATTTTCGTTTTAAAATAGGTAAATTTTGTTCAAACTTATTTTGAGTTATTTCCTATTACAATTTTTATACCCCATTTCCTGATACAGTTTTAATTATTGAACGTAACATTTTATGCCGTATTTAAATAATCGGCTGTAAAAAATCACAAACTGTCAGCACTTATTGAGTAATGATTAAACTGAGACAATTATAATTGGCTTTCGGACACGTGTCAAGACGTGCAAGGCAAAAATTTTGTTTTTATGATTGATTGATTTGTTCATTTGCCGCAAGGATAAATACGTATAATAATACACAAATTCTTTTAGTTATTATGACAGAATAAAACATGAGTTCCTTTATTATTTTAATTGCACTACATTTGATTGATTAATTGTGATAAATAACTAGCTTTACGTGTATTAAAGTCACAAAGGTTTTTTTGCTCTGGTGTAAAAAAAATTTCAAAACGAATTTGTTCACATTTGTTTATTTTTGCATAATAATAACAATTTTATATTGTAAATAATAATATGCTAACAAAACATGCTAATATTGCAAAATACTAATGCAGTACTTAAAAGCTGATCTTTTTTTTAACATCCAATCTGCATACCGTAACACTTTTTTCTTTCATTAATTCAAATTAAATTGGACTTTTCTTTCAGCGCTTTAAAAAATGTGCTTTAATTCAATTTTTATTACACCACATTTCACTATTATTATGCAAACCCAAACACATAAAGTTAAAATCAACTTTAAATTTAGAATAGTTTATAGTTAATACATAAAATATAAATAATTAAATAAAAATGAAATTATATTAAGTCGGAATAGGATGATGAAAATGACCACGATTAACAATTAGCAACAATAATTAAAGATTATGTAATGTTGAAAAAAGGAAGAAATTCAATAATAAGTATAAAACAAAACAGATACAAGAACTGAGTTTAAGTAAACTTGATATTTTTGCACACTTAATGTGTAATATTTTAATTTTCTGTGCATAAAAGCACATCATTTTATAGGAATACTTTTTTCAGTTAAATAAAATAATTAAGGCACCTTAATTTAATAAGCAATTTTCGGCATAGAGTTAAGGAATGAAATAAAAGATAAAAAACCGTAAGTCGTAATTATAAATTTAAAAAAAAGATGTTTTTACTAATAACTAGTAGATTTTTTTCTTTTCTCAATGTTACTACAAAATCATTTAAAGCTAGTTGAACTTCAGATTAAATTCATATTTTTTCAATAACATTTACAACTAAATCCTTCAATTGCCATTTAAATTATGTGCCTATAAATTATATTCCAGGATTAATGATTGAATGAATTGTATCTACAACCCTTTGAACAGCTTTAATTAGTAACTAAAAACCACAAATTTATTATGCATTTACTTTTTCGTAACAGAAATAATCGGCTCCTTCGGGAAAATTTATTATGTTTAACAACGTATTAACTATGAAACAATAAAGAAAAGCACAAACATGGTTTCTTCAATTTTCATAATTATCACAAAAATGACTTTTTAATAAAACATTGGAAAATCACTTTAAATTGAAGAGAATTTTTATTACAAAAAAAAACGAAAACAAATTGTAAATTAATAAAACAATAACTAATACGTCTATAAATGTTGTTCTGAATTCCAACACTGTTCAAGAATTTAAGAAATTATTGTCTGTATAAAACATTTGTAAAAGACCTTAAATCTACTTATACATACTCCCAAAGAAATAAATTTTAAATTTGAATTCTAAAATACGTTAACATGAACCAAAAATAAATTAAAAATAAACACTTTTGACAATTTTTCTATTTAAAATTTAAAAACATAATATGTAATAAACATAATTATTAATGAAAAATATTTAATAAATAAAGCGATTAACTATTGTTACGTATTTAAAGTTATTCTTTGTTGTCCCAACATATTGAAATCCCCATAAAAACGTTAATCTTGTAAATTTAGCAGTTGGCATTTTATATATTGTAATAATTACGAATTAAGATCTTAAACAAAAAAAACAAAAAATGAGAAAGATTTCAAAAAGGGATGTTTATACAGCAAAAAAAGGAGGCAAATATAATATTAATTGACATTTTTACGAAACAATTAACAAACTAAGAATTTTGTGCATTCATATAGAAGTCGTTAGCTTTCTCCACTGCGAATTTCTATTAAAATAAATTAACAAGAATGTGCCTACAATGCCGGTTGAAGAATGGGCGAAGTAATTTTTGAAGCAAATACTCGTACACAAATGCGTTGTTTGGTTTTATTTATATTTGTTTGCATTAACAACATTCTTATTTGAAATTAAACAATTAAATAAAAAATTTAAAATATGGTCGTGAATTTATTTTGAGGTTTTCACTCAAATATTTTAATAATCCACAAATAAATGGATATTGTAATTAAATCTTCACAAACAAATAAATAAATAAAATTACTCAAATTAAAAATACATAAAATAAAAATATAAACGCGTGACTCATTGAGAGTCATAGCAATGCTCGTCAAAATGTGATTAAAGTCACTTTAATAAAAACGTTTCCGAATTGATGCAATTTTGACTCAATTCTAAATGCTACAATTGAACGAATTTTAAGCCTTTTTACAACTCTCAATATGCAACGCACTTTCAATTGCATTAAATTGCTACCATGCATTTCTTATAATTCACACGATAAAACTTCCACAACCTTAGTTGTGTTGAAATCTGAATTGAAATTCAGTTTCAATAAATAATATGCATTCGGCATTATAGCCGATATAAAAATTACTCTGAAAAAAAAAAAACAAACACGCACGTGCTTTTCTTTGATGCTTTACTTCATCCATTCAAATAGGGGATGGAAGTCCTATATTAAGCGTTAAAATTGTTTTTCTTTCGAAAAGCGGACCAAATCATAAAGAAAAGAAAAAACATTATTTAAGTATAAACATTACATCAAAGGATATGTAATGAACAATAAAACGACATAGATTTTTTTTAAGGATATTAAATATAATCCAAAAAAATATATACAAATAGGAGAAATGGAGAGAACTATTTAATTAGCATGACAAATTGTACTTTTGGTACCAATTTGAAATGATATTACAAATTTGATAAGTTTAAGGAATTAACAATTCAACAATTTTTAATGTAATTGTGATTTAAATCTTTCAATTAGTTAGGTCACTTTTAAATTAATTCAAATTAAATTATGTAAAACAGATTAATTCAATTAAATTATAAATAAATAATGTTTAATAAAATTCACCCCAAAACACAGAGAAACACAAATACATAAACCTTAGTAATGGTAATAAGTTAAATGAATTAATTATTATAGTTCAGTAAAATGCAAATAAAATTATAGATACATATGTATTCTAAGATGGGAAAAGACAAAACAGTCCAGCAACTCACTCACTACATTAAATATTTATTAGTTATTACGAAAATACCTAAATAGAAAATAATCTGTGAATAACTTAAAGCGGGCAAGAGACCTAACAATTCAACGGATACTATTCATATAAGAAAGCACTACACAAACAATATGATTACCTAATAATTGTGTTATGTTTAGGTAAGAAAAACGCAATTATGAATTTCCGTTAGAACCCTTAGCTCAATAAAAAAAAAATAAGCTGCCAAAGGCCGAAGATTTCTCTGAGAGACTTCCTCAATGTAAATAATTACAGAATTTCTATATATTATGTATTACGAACCACAATAGACGACATGTGTCACCGAACAGAAAAAGGCCACACTACATAATAGCTTTCAAGCCTAATTAATGGTGATGTGTATTAATTTCCCTCTTACATTAAGCTACACACATAAGGTTTGTGTTTTTAAGTAGGGGTTGAAGTAAACGGTTACCTAACTGCTATGCACGATTCAAATCGAATTCATATAAATATATATTTGTAAATACTAGGTCAAAGTACACATACACCCATGCATTAAAAACATCAGCCATGAATTAAAGTGACAATGTTATTTAATTATTTTAATTTATTTCAATACTTTATTTACATTATATTATAGGTAAAAATTATTAAAACAATAAATCATAAAATACCGCTACTGTACATATTGTTAAGTAGTTTTAAATTATTATAAATCTGTTTGCATATCGAAACAATAAATATAAACTTAATTAGCAAAATGATAAAACGATGCCTTTTATTTATTTTTGTTTTTGTTTTAGATTTTCATATAATTTATATATTAGCATTAGTGATGTGGCAGCTAACAGCTGTGGAACCAGTTCTTATGGAATACCCATGCATTCGATGGTGGTCGTGTTAAATCACGCATTTTTTTCAGAGCCGTTCTGAACCGTTCAGTTTTTTCCTAATATCGCGTGAAATGAACGGTGATTGAAAGAGCGGTTTTCGTATACGCAATACGATACGCAATTGCCGGAGCGGCTCCGCATATACGAATACGATCCGATATTGAATGAGCGGTTATGCGTATACTAATACGATACGCGATTGACAGAACGGCTGTGCTCATAAATATAGTGATTTCAATCATATTTTGAGAACATGCAGTGATAGCTCTATATGAAGAGCCGTTCTCAATAATAGATTCAGTGAATAACGTTGCAACTCTAGTCGGTATAGTGACCAATTAATTTTAATTAGCTTTTAAAAATAAAGTCGTATTATTTTTCACATACAAAAATTATTAGAAAATGTGCGTGACGTGAGTAACTGCGTCGTTATATATATATTATCTCAACGTGAAGTATTGGTAAAGAAACTTTTACTTAAAAATAATGCAAATGAGCTCGTAATGGGTGTTCGAAATTTTGACCATACTTAACCGCAGTACCATTTTATTAAAAGCTACAATAATGTGAAAGAAGAAGAGGTTTTTTGAGATATATAAATTATGACCTTCAATTTTCAAATTTAAACATGAAATTTACAGCTTTTTAATTTATATACGACCCCGCAAGGGCATAATATTATATTATATATAGATTTTGGTATTCCGACTTTTTTTAGAAAAAAAGTTGACGATGCAGAAACTCGTTGTGACACCCCCTGAGCCCAAAAAAGTGGTCTAGAAAAAATGTGCAAAATGTACGTATGTACGTCGTACGCCGTAGCCGTACTATAGAAAAATGGTGTACTATGGTGGAAAAAAAAAACTCCTAAACTACTGGACCGGCATGTCATTTTTCATATCTCCGAAAAGCTTTATTAAAATGTAGTTAAGCAACAGTCGTATATAAATTCACACCTCGCTCTCCCTGCGATGTAGTTTTTTTTAGTTAATGCTAGCTCGGAAAAAAGTGACAAAATGCAATTTGCCGACGAAAACTACAAATCTTTACATTTCTTAAAAGCTGCATCAGTAAAATCAATTGAATTTAAAAGCCCAGAGTTAAAACGATGCCTCGCGGCATATCAATCAACAGAAAAAAAAATTTAATAGAAAAGCTAAGAGATATATTGCACTATAATAGAATGAAGTTTTAGAAGTCTCTTCCAGAAACCAAAAATGAACCTACCGATGACAGCGATTAAATCATAATTTTTTGTTTTTATTTCAAGTGATTTCGTCCCTTTTTTTATCTTTTATAATACTGTTTGAATTATTTTTGTTTTTATTTTGCATTCGTTTTGTTTTTGAATACGTTTTTATTATTACTAAATAATTTTTTCTCTTTATTGTGAAGAAACGCAAGGAAATTTTGTACTTATTTGTGTATTTTCGTTTTCGTAAGTTCTTTTTTTTTGGTGAGTAATGAGTATACCACGCAAAAAAAGTCATATTTCCATTTTCTCTACTTAATTCTTAATTTTTTTCTTATAATATGTTAACATAATAAAATTTCAGAAAATATTTTATTTTGAACTTCTTTTCGAAATTATTTAAAAACATTTATTTTGAAACCGCGAAAGATAAAAAACGTTAAACCTCTGTATTTCAAAACTAGTCAAATGTAAATCTGACTTTCTTTCTTAGGAGTATAATACGGGTTGACCAATTTCAGGCAAATTGACGACCGAAGGAATATATCTCAGACTTAAAAACCACCCCATTCATCCCCTAAAAAAATATATTATATTAAAATCTAAACGATCGTGTATGTATGGGACTTAATCAGGCTAAAACAGTAAATATAATCGCTACATACGTGTTTTTAAACATTTCTAAAATAACATAGCATTAAAGTTGGAACACCAATGCTATTAAGAAATTTGCACACACCGAGACTATGTGGAATGTAATCAGGTTCTGCGTGAACAAATTAGCCAATAACATCTTTGAAGCCCCAATTCTAGCTGGATTTGCCAAAGGAAAAGACGTTTTCATTCCACGTATTCAATTAATTACTCAAGAAATGCCATACAGCTGAAAGCGATTACAGTTCCCGGGAGCCTCCATTAAGAAACTCAGACCAATTTCGGAAAAGCTGAACCGGAAAAATCCATTTTTTTGCAGTTTTGGCGTTGAATGAAATAATGGGAGTGGGATGGTTTTAGACATATTTAGCGTAGTACCATACAGCGAGTATCCGCTACTTTTCTATAAAAGAATTGCAAATAATTTAATTTATGATTAGAAAATTCTAAGACTTTATACCAGTATACATAATGCTCTCAAATATTTTACATATTGTTTGGTGTATAGAAATTAGAAACTGAAAACAATTCTCACCTCTTTTCCAAATGATATCCGCATAAATATTCAAATCAGAATGGCATTTGGACAAAACCATAAATCTCTACCATCCGAATTTCATAACAACAACTTTTTTTTCTTAGCGGAATCATTAAAAAGGATTTATTTCTCGAAAGGAAGTGAATGTGGTAAAATTTTTATATAAACGGATGTTCGTGCTTCATTTCCTATATAATATGATTTAAATCTGAAATGTTTAGCAAAGTTTCTTTTCGTATTCATAGAATACAATGGATAATAAATTTAAGACCTATAATAAATAAGTATTCATATAATTTGAAGAAAATTAGAAGCAGGGAAAAATAACGTTAAGACCCTAAGAGATAATAATAATTTAAACAGTATCTTCGTAATTAAAACAAATCATGTAAAGCAGTCAAGTTCTATATTTTGTTATCATAATTTTTATTTATTTGTACAAACTTCAACAATGTTTTTTCTTCATTTTTATTTTTAAGTAATATTAAACATAATTAATTTAAAATTGCGATGTTCATAATTCAAAAATATAAGCAGCGCTCCTTAGTTTATAATTTAATGGTTTTTTATTCTTTGTATTTTTTTGTTTTTGTATTTAAATTTATAGTTTTCTTTTTTGTTGTTTTTGTTGTTTTTATTTAGATGTATCTTATTTTTCACTTTGTTTGTCAAACAAACATATTAAGTATTTCTATGTACTTCATCGGTGTGCAAATTATTTATCAGCAAGATTGTTTGATTCGATTTTTTGGTTTTAATAAATTGAAAGATATATTATATAATATTTTGCTAGAGGAGGAGGATTTTGGAGATATCGGAATTGGATGACTGTTTTGGATTTTTCCATTCGTATAATAGAATATTTAGATACGTCGATAAAATAATCTCTTTCCTTTTTTTTTTGCTTTTTGTTTAGATAAATTCTTATGTATTTTTTTTTTGACGTTTAATTTCATTTTGAGATTTGAAATAGGTTTTAAAAGATGAGAGAAGAGAAAATAAGCCGGCGCGTTGCACGATTAAAGCGATTTCATCATACTATAAATGAGAACTTTTTGTTCTCAGATCAATTATATAATTACAATTCATTGATTGTGTGAATTTTCTTCGATATTGGTTTGTAAAAAAATTGTTTTGCTGTATAATTATTTATTTTTTGCTGAATGTTTTGTGCCGATTATCTTAACACCTTGTTAAAGTATGGAATTTATGCTGTTGAAGACAAATAATTTGCACGGGATCTTCGAGTGAAATATTATCAATTTGTTTTGTTCTTTGATTTGGATTTTCCGACGTAATTGAATAAATTCACAATTTGCGATAATAATCTCTAATATATATTTTTTATTGATCGTCTTCAAATCGTTCATTTTTTGACTCCTAATCATCTTCTATATGTTTTTTTTTTCATTTATTTTTGCTTTTATAAAAATATATTTATTTATTTTTTCTTAAATTTTTCTTTCAAGTGTTTAATGGTTTTGCGGAATTATTCTACTTTTTCTTTTTTGTTGTTGTTGTTACCATTGAAAATGTTCTTCGTTAAAGGGGAAGCGATTTTCAAAGAAACGTTTTCTCTCAAAAAATGGACCAATTTTGTATTTAGTAGTCTATATGTGAAATAGTTAAAGTTATAAGCAACGAAGGCGTCTTAATTAAATGGCGTATCTTTTTTTTCTTAATAATTGATATTTTGATAGTTGTGAAGATGGCGTCGCTCATAATATATAACTACTTGGCTACATGTATGTATGTAGCTTTTATTTATTATATAATTTTTTAGGAGGGGACTCTGTCGCTGAACACTCGTATATATTTATATGCGTTGACGCGTTAAAATCACAAAATACAAAATATGCTGACCACGCGCGAGTTTTTGTTTGTCTGTTGTTTTTAATTCTTTCGTCAAGAAGCTACATAGGTACTTAATAACGTAATTTATCAATTAAATTGTGAATTTATTCGACGAAAATTATGATTTTTTCCTGTTTTTGTGTTTTTTTTTCTCATTTTTATTTTTTTTTTTTTGGTTTTAATTCTTAGCATTTTTATATTAATGAATTTCACGTATTACTTATTTGTTGTGTTTTTTCTTTCAATTTTCAAGTAAAAAAGGACGTTCGTTCCGAGCACGGGAAGAGATGCTCGAAATGTTTTTTTTTTCATTATTATTAATTTTATTTTATGCTTTACAAAGTTTTTGCGGTTTTAATGTGTGTCATTTTATATTTACTTTTAATTTTATTTGCGAGTTGTATACAAAATTAAATTGTGTTTTGTTTCTTTATTTATAAATTATTAATGTTGGTAGTTAATTAATACGGAAAATTATTATTTTATTTTACAATAATTAAATGAATTTTTTTCTATCGAAACTATACATAAATTTGAATGGGGAGAGAAAATGAATTATTCTTTTTTGGTGAAAAATACTTTTATGTATGTGTGTTTTTTGTATTTATTATTATTAATCATTAATGCTGTAAATGTGTCACTTCTTTGTTTGTTTGTTTGGTGGAACACGATAGGCGCTGATTCTCAATTATTGCCTTAAGCATATTTTAAAGCTAATATACTTGAAGCATTAGTTGCAAAAAATGACCTATTCGTGTCGTAATAATAATAACAATAACTACAATAATGCTTCCTTCAATTACCTTCAATTACTCATTAAACAATATACAAAATGATTAAAAGTCTAGAATTTTTTACATTCCAAATTTTCAACATTCTCGGGAAATAACATTAATTAATAAGCAATCGGTAGTATTGTAATAACTGTAATAATAATTCATTCTTTAAAATACCAAAAGCATCAAAATAATCGTCTCAATTTTATTCTTAATTTTTTTTAATAATGTAAGCACCAATGTAGAACATATTCATAATATAATATAATTCAAAAAATTAAAACGTATAGGCAAACATTTAAACAACAAAACCAAAGAGTGTATGTGTAAGTGTGTGTATGTGTGTGTATTTCTTTAATTTGTTACTATAGTATTGTAAAATCAACCGTTTTATAGTAATAATAATAATTATTATAAAATTACTAGAATTAGAATAATATAATGTTGTGCTTTGTTTTCATTCATTTCAAATGAATATAATATTATTGTTGTTTCAATTTCCAACCGTTTGGAAATTCACATAATCTTGATTTTTCGGCAAAAAAGTGTTAAGGTAATTGTAGTATCTCGGTTTGATCGCTTTTATTACTATTTGTCTTTTGCAGTTATATAATAAATGCTTCCACATTTTCACTCTATATATAGGTACATTACATTTTGGTTGTTTCTCTGTACAAAAAGGTGTTGTGATTGCTTCGAATTTTAAACAAATTGTTTCAAATACATGCGACATAACGGAATGAAATTAATACACAAATCACACATATTTTATTGATTTATTGTGGCCCGCCACTAATTTTTTGTTTTTATTTTAGTTATTGTGTTTGCATTTAATCTTATTATTAGTTTCACAAATAATATTTTATTTTAAAATCATATTAAAATGTCAAAACTAGAATTAAAAAATTTATGAGGACAAAAGGGAAATAAATTATAGGTTTTATAAAATGGCACTTTCAACTAAATACATTTAAATTCGAAACACATACATTCATCTGGTTTTAACTTCAGCAGTAGTTGGGGGAAGAAACTACGTGTGAAGTATTTGACATTCGACCCATATTTTTCATCGCATTGCCGTTTATATTATTACTTTCATCAAAATTAATATTGGACTATAAAATCGTAAAAATACTTTAAATGAAACTTAAAAAAAAAAATACAATTCCACTTAGATTGCACCTCCATCGCAATATTCTTGTTATATATTCATTTAATTTTAACTACTCCGCTGCATAATATTCCGTTCGAATTAAAATATTATGCCTTGCATTATTTTTTTTCAATATACCTTCTCTCGATTTTATCTATTCTATTATTAAATATGTAGCATTTGTCTAATTCCGTTTGTAACGATTTATAAATTGATAATAATAATTTCTATAAAATATTATAATATATATTACATTTTTATATGCTAACTAATCAGTTGGTCGTTTGGAGACTTTTTCTGGGTGGTTTTTAAGAAGGGGCGGGAAATTTCAATTGAAACAAATATTACAAATAGGAGTTGATTTATTTTCTCAATTTAAGAAAAGGGATGTTATTGAAATAAAATAATTCTACTGATTTATTATTGTACAACTTTTTTGATAAAATTATCCTCAAATTCTAGCAAATAATATCCAATTTAAAATTTGCCAACGAAAAAGGTCATATTCAATGCCCGGAAAAATGAAAATTAATCAAATCACCCTCCTTTTATTTACATATAGAATTAATATTGTTTTCGCTATTCGTTTTATGTGCATCATCAAATCATAATATTTCCTATACATTCGCTCACATCTTAACCGTTACCGCTCGGGTCCTACGCAGCCAACAATATGAATAATTAAAACCATTATAATTATTATTTTATACAAATTCAAATACGTGTGTGATAAAATTCATTGAAACAATTAGCGTTTAACGTTCGAAGCAACTCTTCTCTTTAAATTGTATTTAAGTTTTTTACACATTTTAATTAAAAAGATAATACGAAATAACACTTAAATGTAAACTCAATTTATAATAATTTATTAATGATTCTAAGCATTTTTTAAAAGTTTAATTTTTCTCATACACAATACGAGTATAACAAATTATTGTTGTTAAATTTTTTTACGTGTTTGTGTGTGTGTTCTTTTTTTTTGTAAAAATTGGGAAATGTATGTATATATAGAAAACAACAATAACATTTTTTGTTTTTTTGTAATATTTAATAAATAAATGTACGTGTTATTAACTAAATAAAGACATTTTGTGTAAAAAGACGTGCACTCTTAACACCTTGTTTCCATGGCTAAGTGCTTCTTCTAATAATTATTATCTCATCAATTTATTTTTATGTTTTTTTTTTTGCAATTTCTTTTACAATATAAAGCTAAATTTCTTTTTATTTTGAGTGTTAACAAAGAAGCATTTTTGAATTTTTTTTGTTAATTTAACTTCTTTTCAATTGAGATTCATTTTTATTTTGTCTTATACTTTTATTCCGAATATTTTTAGTATTTAATTATTTTATTGTGGAAATTTTGAGTTTTGTAATAGTTTATACTACTGACGTTTGGTTTGTTTTTATGAATTAATTGATAATTTGTGATTGAATGGTTGTGTGTGTTTGCGTGTGTGTGTTGTTTATGTTAGTGGCTGTGTTCGCGTGTGTGTGTGTTCATGTTATGTTTAATGTCAATATGTGTGTATGGTTGTGAATGAGAGTGTATGTAAGTTTGTTCCGTAAGTATCTCATTTATTTTAAATCATTTCATCATCTCGTATTAATTTCTCACATTTGTTTAATTTATAATGAATTACTCTACTTTATACAATAATTAATATGCATTAATTATTTGCTTCATTCAAAATGTTCATTGTTTCATTTTTTTGTGATTTTTTTAAAGTCATTTTTTTTTTGGTTTTGTTTATCATTTAAAATTATGTTTAATTAAAGCTTAATTTAAGAACAAAAACTCTTTTACAAATATTTAATTTTTTTATTATTTAAATATAAAGGCTCGCCCCACCCCTCGCTTTGATTTGATATTTTTTTGAATAAACATTTTTTTCATTTTTTTTTTGAATGCACGCAGAAACAGAGAAGTAATCAAAAAACCTGTGCGATAAAAAGCCTTAATTTATTGCAGCGATGTCGATTTCAATTAATTTAGAGTTTTTGTTTGTTTGTTTGTTTTTAAGATTTGTCATCTCAATTTAAGTCGTCGTTTTAAGTTGTTTTGTGTGGTTTTCCATGCCATTTCAATGATGTCACTCGATGTAAAGGGTGTTTTTGTGAAAAACAACATGAGTTCGTTGAAGTGGAATGAAAGTTCCACAACGTATAGTCCGTAAAGTTTTTTTGTTTCAAAAAGGAAAAGCTATAATCATTTTTTACACATACAAAAAAATATAAAACAAAAAATTATGCTCAATTTGAGCCTCTTTGTTTTGTCTCTTGTTTTCGTCATTTTGTTTTATTCATTGAATTCGAAATTTATCTCATTTTGATTTGCGTCAGTTGATGTTTCATATAGTAAGTTATAAGCGATCTTTGATTAATTAAAAGTGGAATTAAAATGCGCACACCTTGAAAGCAATTAAGTTTTTTTTCTCTTAGTAGAATTAATTGTTTAATTAATTGTAATTTTTTTTAATTTTTGTTTTTGTTTGTGTTTTCATATTTTGTATGTATTTGATTGCATAATGCACCTTTTTGGTCGCCGTTTAACATTTTGACAACCCTGCACAATTATTCACTTTTATTCAGTTAGTTTTTAAAGATCCATTTTTTAATTGGATTTTCCACGACCTTGGCCACACTTTTAATTTCCATTGTTAATTAATTATAAGTTCATCTTTTGTGCTTTTTTTACATTAAGTCGTAGTTGGGTTCAATCTTTAATTTATTTATTTTTAAAGTAAATCACTTTTTTTTTAATTACAAATTGCTTCTAACTATTAATTAATTTTTTTATTAAGTTGTGTTTTTTCCACATAAAACGCTATGTTGTTTAATGTTGGTAATTTTTTAATTCTTTTATACCATTTATTGTTGAAAAATAAATGTTTTAAATGGCAGTCGGCATGTATTCAATAAAGTTTTTTATTTACTTTATTTTTGGTTGGATGTTAGTTAATTAAGCTGGTAGTGGAATTATTTTATTGAACTCGAAATTAGTTCACTCACTTCTTAACGGTGTCAAAGTTCGTTATTAATACATTTTTACTCATTTCTTTTATTTTGTTGTTGTTTAACATATTAATCTTTTAATTTTATAATTATAGACTTTTTCTCATCAATGGTTTTGAATCACAACATTAAGTTTTTAATTGGTTTTAATGTTTCTTCTCTTTAAGTTTTTATCTCTTTTTTCAGTTTCTTCGGTTGATTGAACACAAAAAATGAAACAAGTTGGTAAAACGGAAATAATTGTTAAATATATTTCTGTCGTTTGTTGTTGTTGTGTTAGTTGTTGTTTAAAAATTTATTTATTCCTGTCGTGCTTCAGAGAGAGGGGGGCGAAGCCTGGCTCAGACATCCGCCGATCTGGATGTTATACTTGGTGACCTTGAGTGTATTACGACCCGATGGCCATTTTTCGTCACAAAGCCATCACTTTCCACTAGCACCGCTGTCTGTCTACCGCCACTACCGATGCTACCACCATCTGCATCTTGCGGCGATGACGGCGATTGATCCGTCGTCGTCGTCGTCGCCACCGCCGCCGTCGCCGCAGCCACTGCCGCACTACCAGCCTGCGTCGTCGTCGTTGGCGGCGCCGCTGCTGATTTTGCCGCGTCTGCTGCGGCTGTTGCTGCCGCCACCGAGGCCGCCGCCGCTGCTACGAGAGCGCTCGCAATACTACCGCCGCCACCACTGCTTGCACTTCCTGCTATCTGTCCCACACTTGTTGCATTAGTTACATTATGATTATTATTATTTGATGTATTGTTTGTATTCCCACCACCACCATTGTTGTTGTTATTGTTGTTATTAATTATATTATTAATTATAATATTATTGCCTCCACCACCATTACCGTTTAAATGACCGGGGCCACCACCATCATGTTCGCCGCCTAAATCACCATCAGTCTCATCGCCGGTCCCATCGGGACCATCATCTTTGTGCAGCTTATGCTTGCGCCACGCATTCTGTATGAGTCGGGCGCAATACTCCTCACGCTGTCGCCACAGCGTCGAGGACACCGGCTCGTAACCCTCCTCATCGGGTCGAGTCGCCACCTCGCCCAGCTCACCCGTCTCCTCGATGGGATTACCTTTGCGTGCAAAGAAATCCTTTGTGAGTGCATCCAGAATGTCAACGCAGAACATCTTGTCGCCCCGACATATGGGTATGTCCATTGAGATTATCTTGTACTTGTTCGGCTTGTGTATTTGCAGCGGCGGCTCAAGCACATCAAGAAACTCGGACAGCTGATCGTAACGTATGTATTGGGTGCCCTCGGGATCGAATTGCTGCCAAATTTCATAATACATGTCATAGTCGTCGTCCGTCAGACCCTCCTGGACGTCCTCAGTCGCTTGCGAGTAGTTTTCGAGAATGACAGCGATGTACATGTTGATAACGATAAGAAAACTTATAACTAAATATGATAAAAGGAACGTTATGCCGATGGTCGCCGAGCCACAATTGCCCGGATAACCAGTATCGACATCCGGTTTTCGACATTCCTCTTCGTTTATGATGCCATCGAGCACACCGTCCCAGCCCGCTGAGGTAGACATCTGCGTGGTGCGTCGCGATGTCGGTTTGGATGGGGAGGCGTTTTTTGTGCGGACGCGTTTGTTTGTGTGTTTGTGTGTGTGCGTGTGTGATTTTTTTTTGAATAAATACATTTAAATAATTAGTAACTAATTAATTAATTAAGTAATATTTGAATTCAGTTAGTACAAGCCATTTTAAAAGAAAATTATACAAATAAAGGATAAGGAAGCTTTGTAGTCATCAGCGTTTTGGTAATTACCTGAAATAATAGTATCATACTCTGACCGAATGTTTTAAAGTTGTAAACATCGTCCAGGCCACTCTTATCTTTGACGTTCATGAAAAATGACATTCCGAATATGGCAAAGATAAACATCACAAGAAAGAGAAGCAGACAAATATTGAACAATGCTGGCAGGGACATGGCCAACGCGAAGAGCAGTGTTCGAATACCCTTGGCGCCTTTGACCAAACGCAATACACGTCCTACTTTAGCTACACGTACTACACGAAGTAATGTTGGCGATACAAAATATTTTTCGATGATATCACTAAGTACAAGGCCTGCAATGAGAAGAACATTCAAGTGCGAAAGACGCATTGTCTGTGGTTAGTAATTATTGTGAAACGGGTTAATTGAAGGCGGATGAACAATTTGAGAGCACATTGATGACATTTAGGTAACATTGGAAGCTGGGCATTTTGTTGCACATAATACAGTTACATATATATATATAGGGTATAGTCACAACATTAATATAGAGATGCAGCAATAGATGAGAGTTCATTGGCTCCCCCCAACGTCAGCAGTAGTTAGTCTTTTAGCAGATCATGATCAGTTTTAAACATAACCATGTTTGGATTATTATGCACGCAGATGAAATTGCATAATATACAGGCGGTTTATTTTGTGTAAAGTGTTGTGTTTGTGTGAATGTATTGGTTTTAGTGTACTGTAGTATATTTATATAAAATAGTATTTTTATGGAGTGGTGGTTTGACACTAAATCGTTTCAACTTCAGCATTCTAGCATTGTACCCCGAAAAAGAACGACAATTTAAATACATATATACATTAACCGCATTGAGGGTTAAATTAATACACATCATATATTAGGGTATAGAGGAGATAATATCTACGAGACATTTAATTATTGTGGAGTTCTACTAGGAGTTTTCTACCATAATATAATTTAAGGGGAATTAGTTACAACAATAATAAAAAAATGCTTCAAATAAAATGTGCGGGGTAACAACAATTTGTGGAAACTATTACATAACGAAATAAAAACAATATATCGAGTTGAATGGAGGTTATTTTGGGAAGGGCAGTGTCACAACAGACAGTACGTTCTCTTTCCACTTGACTCACAGTCAAAGTAGTTATAATTCATACAGCAAACACAACATCAATAAACAGTCTTCTCATGCTTGGACTTAATAAGTTAACGGATTTAATTCAAATTGAAAGCAACGCCTGATTTTGTTTTAGAGGTTTTAAATTAAATTTTTGTAATCGATCTTTTTACTTTGTACTCGAGTATGGTGGAAACATTTGTTGAATGATGTTAGGTCACAATATTTTTATTAGCAAGGTAATTCAAGGTCAATTTATTTCCAAAACAAATATAGCCAATACTATAATTTTAATATGTAAAATTGGCCTCAGCTTATATTTAATTATTTAGATATTTAAATTTAGTGGCCCAATAAATCACTTAATTAACATTAAATATTTTAGAAAACTTTGACACAAAAATTTCATGATTAAGACGCCGTTAAAGATCAATTGCTTTTTTTAAATGATTTCATGTTTTTTTTAATACTTTTCCAAATATTCATTAATTCATAAATTAGTTCAGATTGTGTTTTAAGAACCTTTTGGTTTAATCTCGAGTACAAAGTAGTAAGTCGCATTTCCTGCGATGAATTTTTCTCTTTATTTATTTTTTGGTTTAATTTCAATAACAACAATTATTTCAAGCCTTTGCACAACAAGCATGCACATTTAATTTTTTTTTTCTTTTTTCAACATCGAGAAGACAGCACATTCATGGATGATATAACTTACCTAAAATGGATAAAATGACGACGACGAAATCAAACAAATTCCATGGTTCAACAAAATAATGATAACGTAATGCAAATATCTTCATAAGACATTCACTGGAGAATATAACGATAAATATCATGTTAAGACAATCGAGCACATTGCTAAATGTTTCTGCCTGTTGATAGTGATCTAGTGTCATTGTTAACATGTTAAACCCAATGAACAACATGATAATCATGTCGAATTTTTTGTCTGTGACGATTTCGAAGACGATCGCTTGCGGCCGCCACTGTAATTAGATAAGTGTTTATTAGTTGTTGGATTCGTATGAGCCCACCCCGGTTGACAAAACAAACATGATACCAAAAAACAAACAAATGGCAACCCGGGATTTCCCCCGGGACATATAGTCACAACAGCGCAACAGCGTGAGAGATACAAACAAACAGAGATATGGAAAGACAGAGAGAGAAACAATTCGCAATGTTCGAAACGTGCGTTTCGAACACTGACTGAATTGGATCGTCTCAATTCAACTATATCCACAGTTATATAGTTAATTAATTTTATGATTTTGATTATTGTTATAATTATTAATTGTCAGCAATAATTGACATTTTGAATTAAGTATGTACAGTTATATTTACAACGATATATATGAAGGCAATAAAGCGTGTTAAATTACGTTACTAAAACGCGTTCAATCAAATTAATTAGTTATTGAAAAGTGAATTAGTTTTTTTTTTCTTTCTTTTTTAGAGAGAAACAACGGCAAAAACATGATAGCATATAATACAACAAAATGAAAAAAACAGCGGGATCGTACTCTTGGCCGTGGTATTGCTTTCAGCGGTTTTTTCGATCCCATTTTCTTCATTGCGTTATAGTATTTCTTCTGATCCTCCGTCATGAACATCTCCAGGGAGCCGCCCGCTTTTTTCTTCTGCTCATTAAAATTATCAATGATGACACCAATGAAGAGGTTGAGTGTGAAGAATGAGCCAAAGATGATGAAGAACACAAAGTACAAATACATGTAGATGTTGGTCTCACGAATCGGCTGTTTACCCACTTCGCGTGAATCAATGGCATCATTCATGATGGCTATCCAGCCCTTGAAGGTAGCCACTTGAAACAGGCACAGATACGCCTTACCCACATGATCGAAATTCATGGCAGAGTTCTCCCACGTGTAGTTCTCGACGGTGCACGCATTTTGATCGGGTATGATCTCGTGGCTCAGGGTTGTTTTGTTCTGATCGACACACTAAATTATAACACACATACATACACACCAATGATTAATCAAATTACAAATTAATTTTGTTGGTTAAAAAAAGTCGTCTAATAATTGTTGAAAAAGTAGAAGAATTTTTTGTTTTTAATAGTTTTGTTGCAAATCAGAAAAGACTGCACAAAAGAAGGACAAACACAATAAAGTAGTCTTGCTATTAGAAAAAACTTTTCAAAATATTTTCGGTTTGGTAAAATGTTCAGTGCAATTCCAAAAGTATCACATACTTTAAAATATTTGCCAGCAAACAGTTGCACTCCCATGATGGCGAAAATCAGCCAGAAGATGAGACACACCAACAGTACGTTGAAGATGGACGGTATAGCTTGAACCAATGCATTCACAACAACCTATATGGTCGGAAAGGATGAAGGAATGTTTTATGTTTTTAATTTTTATGTTTTTTTTTAATGTTTTCAATAAAAATTTAGTTTTTATATGCAATTAAAAATTATGCAGAAAAATTAGGAGGAGTTACACATGAAGAAGTTATGTTTTTTTTTTTTTTTGAAGACTAATTACAAGGATCTAAGTACTCACCATAGTTATGTTACATTTTATAGCAAGCGCATCAAGCAACAATAATGCGATTTAAGCGATGATGCTTTATTTCATGACACAAGCTACAATAATTATTAGTTGCAATACATAGAAGGACGATAATCATGCAACAGCAATTCAAACAATTATTGAATAACGTGCAATTTTTTTCTAATCAATATAATTGTCAATATTTATCGTAAAAGTGTTAATGGTGAATTATAACTATTGTTTTTATTTATAATATTATGGTTTTATATTTAGCTAATTTACGATGAAAGTCAGCCATCTTAATTGATTTCTTTTAAATTTTAATTACAATTCGATATAATATTAGGACTTTTGAAGTTCAACAGTATTGATAAGATAAAACATTTCCGCATGCACGAATAAAATGCGAAAAAAAAAAATTAAGGACATACAAATATGTACATATTTTTACAATCGTTATTAATAAAAGAGTAAAAAAAAAGTGTTGTTAGACGTAGCTTAGGTGTTTTATTAAGAAATAGATTAAACTTATAAAATGAAGTTGAAGAAAAAACTATGTAAATACTGTAACTAATGTCTTTTAGTTTAATAATATTTTGTGGTAATATGGTCTAGTTTTTGGTATAATTATGTCTGTTTATTCCATTTTTAAACATAGCGACGGGTTTGAACTTAAATTGCATCCTGCTGCTGTTTACCCTAAATTAAATAAAAGTTGCAAAGATTTTAATTGATGAATGTAGAAATTACATAATCTAAATCATTATGAAGGCTAGGCACTATTTATCGTGCGATTTATTGGCAAATATGTGTTTAATAAATATTTTTTGAACCATTATCTTGTAAAGCAATTGCATTTTTTTTATGCGTTGTAATTAGAATTTGGTATTTAAAATATTGAGGAAATTGCCTAAATATTTTCAATGTTATTACGATATTCAGATAAAATGTCGAATTTTACATTTTTGAAATGCCCAAAATAAGTATCATAATAACAACTAACTAACAAAATAAAATCCGCGTGTGTGTGATTACTCTCAGCCAAATCAATTAATTAGTTCCTAATTAAATAATTTTAATGAAGTGCAAATGCTAATCATGTGTGTAATGTATTCCTGCAAAGAATCTTTGATGAGATAAACTGAATTATTATTGTGTTAGTTTAATATTAAGCGCATTAACAATTAGTCTTACGAAAATTGTTAAAAACCGAATATGCTTTTAAAGCTAATCTGAAGATGATTCGTAATCATAATGTACAAAATGTGCAATAGATTTGCATATAATATAGCTAATAAATCATACAAAATTACTAACTGCACAAATTGACGATAAGGTACAAGCAATATATACTCTATATAAATGATAGGTTCATCTAAATATTGAGCAAAAAATCTAATCGTTCCAAAAAGTAACATAACAATTAAATGTGAAATATATAAAATTCATTTATGAGGGATTGGGGGGAGGGGACAAAAAATACTAATAATATTTAAGAAATTTTAATAAAAAAATTGTAATTTTCTAAATACACATTTTTAAAAATTTAATTACTTTGGATTAAAGGTGACAATTTTAAACACATTTTGATGTATAACCGAAACGATAATAATTTAAAATTGCTTAATTTTTTTTTTAATTTTTAGTTTTGTTTTTTTAATTATGGTAAGTTACGTACCCTCATGCCCTGCATACGGGACATGGCACGTAGTGGTCGCAACGCTCTTAACGTTCGCATAGTTTTGAAGGCTTGAATACCACCAGCTCCACATAGTGAAGCTACGAAGTTGATAAGAGACACCTAGTTGTGGGGAAATGCAAGGCAATAATACATAATTTCAAATATATTTTCATATTTGTGGTGTGTATGTGAGATTTCATTGTTTATTTGTTTGTGGTATTAAAACTAATTGATTGCCGGTTATTTGAAATACTTAATTTAAATATCTATTTAAACTGATGTAAAGATAAAGTTTATTGATTACTGGATGTCCTGAAAGGTAATTTATTATGAGTTATTAAACAACAGAGTGGGAATCGAGTGCGGTTTCCGTAAAATATCCGTGTACCACTTTCAGGGTAGTTCTATTGTTTGTTTCCCTATTTTATTACTAACCTAACCAAATAAACAGAGACACTAAATAATAAAATTATAGTAAGTAAGATTAAAGAAAAATGCATTCAGAACTGTTTTATGGTTGGAGGAAAGCGTCAGAAATTAGTAGGTATCATAAATAATGTTATATGAGAGGACAATTGGGAATTTATTGAAATAAGTTAGCCATTACGGCAACTGATTTCTTTTCCAAAATATAGAATATCATGAAGTATGAGGTAACCTAAGCCGAGTAGAAAAAAAAACAATAACCACTTTAAGCAAATTCATTGAATTTTTATTATACTGAACCAAATAGCACGCACTGATTAAAGGTTTTTCTTTCACTATAACATTACATTTACAAAAGACACTGCAAAAGATAGTCCGATAAGAGTGCTGTTCACATTTATTTAGCCAATCCAATAAATGTAATTTGCCTTCACAACATACAACACGTTAGCAGTTGAATAATGATTTAAAAATTTGTCTTCGCGTATATTTACATAAAATTGTTTAATTGGCAGGTTCAATTATTCAATTAATGGTAATGCAGAGTGTTCAAAAAATAGAAATTCATCCAATTTCTCATTTTTAATTTAGATGAAAATTATTAAAATTATATTATGATATTTTATTTACTGCTCATTATTTATTACTTTATTTGAAAAATATTAAAATTAATGTTGGTCCATTTTGAAACACAATTCATTAATAATTTCCAAATTTAACTGCCATTTAAACATTTTGTGGTGTTTCTTTTTAAATTTTACACATTTAAAGCTCACAAACGAGATTAAGAGCCGGTTTTGTTGACGTCATATTTTAAAAAATAACTACAAGAATTAAAAAATAATAATTTGCCTTAAATATACACGTTAAATGCACATATAACAAAAACAGCTTTGATGTAATTTTTTTATTTTTTTTTGTATATTATAATAAAGTTTCAGAGACGACAGATACGTAGACAACAATGACGACCATCTTAAAAGATTTTTGTACAATTTTTAGAATTTATATAAAATCTAAATTCAAATAAATATGCATTCTAACAGAACAATATAGAACAATATCATTGAATAGCAATACATATTCAAAATTAACAAAAGGACACCAAAAATTAAACACACACAGACACACAATATTATGTCTTTTTTTTTCTTTTTTTTTGCTCAATGGCGCCAATTCTTTGTTCCACTAATTTAGTATATATCAGCTATTTGTTAAGTCTATAGGTTTGTCAGATGCATATATCATAGTTGCAAATAATAATTCAAAATTTAAAACAAATCCTGAGTGGATTTAATGTTTAATAACATAAATAATAGCAAATAGAAATATACACGAAAATAAATAGAATATTAGTATTTTATAATAATATAATATGTTATGTTTACTTAGAGAGACGAACAATTACAGCAGATAAATATTTATAATAATATTTTCACGACAAAAAATAGGTAGATATACAGACGGTATATATAGCGACATCTTATTGAGGGAGGAAAAGTGGGTGTTTTTTTGTTGCGAAAAAAGGTATGCTTATCGTTTTTTAACAGTTGGTATAATATGATGCAGTTTGATTGTGCACGCCTTGACAAGTATTCGTATACGTCGTGCACGTATGGTTGCCTCCTTGTATGGCATACACAGCATTTACTTACGCGCATACCCTCCCACCTAGAAACAGCGCGAAGTGGTCTTAGGGCTCGTAAAGTTCGCATGGCACGGAATGCCGGTACATCAGATGCACCCACCCAAATTGCGGCCAAGTTAAGTAACGACAGCTAGATCGATGATCGTTTACACAGTTTTTAATATATTAAACTTTAAATAAATATGGCATAATTTAATGAAAATCATAATTTAAGGAATTTTAAAATATAAAATCAAATTTGATAAATTAGGATATTAACCAAATTTCCCTAGAAACACATTTCCCATATTTGATTCCAAATTTATATGGTTTGTACGTTGTCATATAATATTAAAGACTATTGAATTGTTTGCCTACAGTTATTCTTAAAATATCAATTTACCTCTCGATTTTGTTTATTTAAATATTCAACACATTTATCATCTTATGAAACAAATATAAAGGTAAAAACGTGTCCTTTAAAACGTACTCACCATGACAATAACAAAATCCAACCAACACCAGGCATTTGTGAAGTACATCTTAAATCCAAGCGCCAAAAATTTGATTAACATTTCAAGAAAGAATATCACGGTAAAGATTCGATCCATGTAATAGAGAATATCTTGAAGGATGGGTCGATGCGGTAAATGAACGTCTTCGAGCGCCTGTTGTTCATTTCACAAGAAATAATAATTTAATTAATTTTTTTTTTTTTTTTATTAAAAATATCATACCAAAGCTAAACTACTGAGCAGAATCATTGTGATGACAGCAGTCTCAAAGTATTTATTCTCAATGAGCTGAAATGTCTTGAGACGCAAATTCGCCCACCCTTGCCAGAAGGGTGAATCATCATCACCGGCCATAAATGGAAATGTCTTGTAAAAATTGTCCGGGAAACAATCGGATGGATACTCTTCCAGAATCGCGTCCTCCTCCGCATGTATCACGATATCTTCGTCAAGTGGACCCTCATCTCCTTCAATCTCTTCATCTAGTTCTGAAATGATTAAGTGATATTATTCAAAAAAAAACAAACAAAAAACATCACAACTAATTACCTTCATCAAGTCCTAGATCCTCTTTGCTGGCATCCTTCTTTTCCTCACCCTCTAGAGTCTCTGCGCTACCCTTGTGACTCTCGTCTTTAAATGGACGATTTTTGTGACTGCCATAAGACTTTATGCTGGCCGTATCGTCATCCTGGAATGACATCCCCCGATGATTGAGCTCATGTTCTAATCGATTATCTTGGTGGTTTATTGAGTTGCCAATCATCTAAAAATATGTGTGGGTTTTTTTGAGTGTCACATACGGATGAATTGCAAAACAACATGACCATGTACATAAATACCAGATTTCATTGTTATTAGATTGATTGAATGTTGAAACATTGAGTGTCTAGTGAAATTTTATTGAATTTTTATATGCGGTCTTTAGGCAATTGTATATGGATTGGAAATTTGTTTCTTGTTGTGAGATTAATTAATCAGCGCAGAAGATTGTGTAACACAATCAAAAATGGCAACTCTTGAACTCTTTATTAATTATACAATGATTACCACCAAGTTATCAAACAATAAAAATTTTGTTTATATTATAAAGATGAAATAAAATCTATGACTAACTAATTTGTCAATCTTATATTGATCTCAACACATATTTCTACAATTTGAAAGCAATTACGATTTAAACGAGAAGAAGCGACAATCAAGAAAGGAAATTTTTGTCGACGAACTGAGTTGCAAAAAGCAAATATTAAGGATTTCTAACTTGTAAGTATAAGCAATGCTGTGATACTAATGATAGATTAGTTTCTCGATTTTTTATTTCTTAAAATAAACTGTCACTTCTCTATGTGCTTTAAGCTAATTGTTCTAAAATCTATAGGATTCTAATTATTGTAAATAGCTAGTAGTTTTATTAAGAAGTCGGTTCTTATTCATTGTTTTATAGAAGATCTTTAAATTATTATATTTTCTTTTAAATAAATTAGTACCGTTATACCGTGTGATTGCCCCTGTTTGCTCACCTTCACATTATTCATGAGTGTTTTAGTCTTTTTCGTCTTGTTCTTAAGATCCCCATGAATGGTGAACTCCATGCCATCACCGATGGCCACTTCCAGTTGATTTTGATCCTTGATGCTTTTTTTGGTGTGCCCATCCGCCAGTATATCGTCTGGTCCTAACTCGTGTTCATTATCACCATGTTCTGCAGACATACAACGACATACCCCCTTGCCTATCGTTCCATTGTTTTTTTTTTCGGAATTGTTTTTTTTTTTTGTTTTTTGGGATGTATTTTGATATTTGGGATTGTATCATGATACGGATTAAGGTTATTAAGTAAATGCGGGAACGTAGAACGATAGCCAGAGGAGGGGTGTCATAGATCAACGACCAAAACTCGATATAACCGTTGTTTACAAATTTTCACGACATTTATGCAACATTTTTTAGTTTTACAGGCTTTGAAACTTTAGTAAATTGATAACATTAATAAACATTAAACAATTTGTGCATGAAATTGAAACGAACACCATGACGTTACAAATAATTTATAACAAAAGTATTTATACCGAATTGAGATATTAAATAATTTTTAGTAATGATAAGATTTTTTAAATAAATTTATGTAATAAATAATTCCATTTACAATTTAATAACATGTCAACGTCATAATGTTTTGTCTCGTAGCATTTATGCATGAATTTTCTTTTACACACAACATTAATTATAACACGACTACTTGTTTTTTTTTGGGAAGATCGAGCTTCTGTTTGGTACTTGCTGAACATACATACATACATACATAGAACATGGTTATTATGCATTAACAAAATCATAAATTTAATAACATTTAATAAAAAATAGTCTCTACTAAAAAAAATATATTCGTTGCAGTTTTTTAATTATTTACAATCAAATGCAGTTCATAGCATTTTTGTTTCAATTAGGTGTGATCAACTAATTTTTTTAATTTACCGAATTTTCGACAAACTGCAATGAATAATTTTTTTCGTTAATGACCAACACTTTTGTACGATGAGAAAAATAAATATTATTTAAAATCAAAATAAATAATTATTAGTATTATACATTGTATATTAATGCGCTTAAAATTAGTTAATGTTGTAACTTTTATGTTATTTCAAGGTCAAGAAAATTGTGTTTATTAAAGTATTTATATGGTGTGGTGGTGTGTGCATTTGATATAATGTGCTTGTCTTAGATAAAACTGAGCTAAGCTATTAATCAGCCATATTTAAATTGAAATAAAATGTGACTGCAGAAAAATTATAAAAAAGTCGAATATTGCGGTATATTTTTTTGAGGAGCTCCTGATATTCAGTTACATATGCAATAATTAATGATTTTGAAAGCGTTGATTAATTATTGGGCTATATTTTCATTCAGCGTATTTTATTTACTTCATGAGCGAATTGATCAATGGAATTTAAATACCGTTACATAACTACAATGATTGAAATATTTTATACGTGACTATTGCGAGTATACATCCCTTTTTTGAACCCAGTTAAGGCATATCAAATGAGATTTAGAGGCGTTTGAAAAATTGAGTAAAAAATTATCGGGCAGCAAAATAAATTTTGGCGTATTTTCCTACATTTATAAATGCTTAAAGTTTATTAAATTAAAAATTTAGAGCATGTGATATTAATACGTTGCATCGTCTTACCTTTACTGCACCTACTACGTTTATATTATAGAAATATAATATTTTCCTCAGTGGATATAATGTATTGTAAATTTAGGATTTTGTGAAAATTTTGCATTTTTTAATTATATTTTAATGAAATTGTGCATTTAAGTGAAAATTGTTTTTTATACATTTATCCACTGAGCCTTGAAAACATTCATTCAAAATTTAATTAAATATGCTTTTTGTTGGTTTACTCAAGGGAAAAAAACGAAAGTGCATATTTTACTAAATTTAAATTTTTTTTTTTTGAAAAATTGAGCTGAAGGAAAATTAATAAATACAGTTTAGAATAAATATTTTAATTATAAGATGAATATATAAGCACACACTTTATGGTCCTCAAATATTCTCAGCTCAGACTTTAAGAGTTTAGCGAAGATTCATTCATGTCGGTGGCCATGGCGCTAAACATTTTTTTGATGTCGATGAGAGGGGAAATAGTTTAAACGCATGAAACGGCCATTTGGGTTGAATTACTTCAGTGATTAGAAAATAATTTTCTATAGAATTTCTTGTTCTTCTTCAAATTAATACAAAAAATTGTATTCAAAGACAATAGCAAGAAACTCCAAATTAAGTTAAAAAAATATCGAACAATCGCTCATAATTATTTTAGTATAAAACTAACTAAACTGTTTAGTGTAAATAAGTTTTTTGTAAAAGACAAATTTTGAAAGAGTTTTCCAATGTTTAAGTGTGACTTAAAATAACTAATCGTTTTCTCTATCAATTAACCTGATTATTACTGATGCACAAGAAAGCTGAACCTTGACATCACAAAAAATTGTTAACCCGTTTATACATTAAACAACGAATGAATTGTCGCATAGCAATAAAATTGGGTATGTACTGAATGTCAATCCATTCAACTTTCTTTATCAGTAATTTTTGTTTCAATTTTGAATTTAAAATTTTTTTTAATGCGGTGTTTTTAAGTATCGGCTCTTAATAATAACAAAAAATATTACAGCAAATCTCAACAATTTACTGTAATCTAAAGCACTCACATATTCAAAATTGTGATACGTTTAATTAGCTATCTATTGTGATGCTATTACATGACTAATCGATTGACTATATTAATTATAAATTGATGAGGATAAATGAGAAAGCTGAAATGCGCTCATAGAACAATGTGGACCGCTTAAAAACACCATCATAGTAAAAAATTGTAATTTCATTAAAAAAAAATTAAATTAAATTAAATAAATTCATGTGATTTGTGACTGGCCACGATTACAGTGGCAGTACAAAAGTGTTTTTCAAATTTTGACACATAAGTAAACGATATAATTATTATTAATCTACAAATTGACTACAAATTAAAAAACACTGATAGAAATAAATAAATAACACATATCACTAAACACATAATAATTATATAATTTATAATTTTTTTTTTTTGTACAAGATTTGTCAGGATTTGTACGAATCAGAAGGGTAAAATCCACTGTACTTTTCATTATCATTATAACAACAAAAACAATATCTATAATTTCGTTTGAAATTCATTTTCAACATGAATGCAGGTGCATCTTGAATTAGTAACGAGCTGTTTTAACACAACATTGAACAACATTGAATTCAGGAGTCACAAAGGCAAAATAGATTAAATTAATGTGTATACTATTTCGTTTCATACAAAAAATGGAAATGGTTCGATAATAACTCAAGAGCATTTCAATGTTACTTTCAAATTAAATACATCCAACAAATAATTTTAGTTTAATTGTTTACTACTTTACAACAAATTTGTATGCAAAAATGCAACCGAAAAATGCATACGTGTTACACAATATCACGATATTAAAATTGAATAAATTCGTTTGACAAATTTAAGAAAATTACATACAACTAAAATTAGTAGTATGTAAAAATTAAAGAATTCTTTTTTTTGGTATTTAAAAAAATGGTTTGAATATCACAAAATTAAACTCTAATGTATATATAGTACGAGTATATATATTTTATATGCATATGGATATATATGTGTAGATATTGATAAAACACAAGTGGATAAAAACCTTCGGTCCAAATCCATCTGATGTTTTTGACGCCCTCACCTGGTGGCTGATCGGAGATCTGATTCGTTAGCTTGTTCTTGATATATTTGAGCGCATTGGCGACATTTCGTTTAACCCAATTGATAAATCGGGATATACGATTGAATGCCTCCGCTATTTTATTCGTATCGTTATCGGCAGTTGGCGCCGATAAACTTGACGAACCGAAATTGCTCAAAAGCAAGGCCAAGAAGAGATTGAGAACCTTGTATGGGGATGTGAGTTTTGATTGAATTTTAATGATTTTTTTTTAATTTTATTTTATTCTATAAAAATGTGAGCCTAAAATAAATAATATTTAATTTAATATAGTTTAAAATGATTTATAAATTATTTTTTATGTCCGTATTAACAAAATTTCAAAGAACATATTTTTATTAAAAAAAAAATTTAAACTTAAATTATTTAAAAAATATTTTTTCCTAGTTTAAAAATTTGATTGAAATAAAAATGTTACCAAAAAAATTTTATGCTCACATTATGCTCAATAAAATAAACAAATCTACTGCATTTAAATACATTACTTAGCGTGTCATTAATTTGTTTGGGAGACAATGTGATACTTACGACAAGATTACCAATCACAACTGTGGCTAGGAAAAATGGTATACAGGATACGTCACCTACAAGCATGCAGTCCCACATGGACTCAATCCATTCACCACAAAGTACCCGAAACACTATCATAAACGAATGCATGAAATCGGTGAAATTCCATCGTGGCAAATCTTTGTCCGGAAAGCGATCAACGTTATCTAAATTTATTGAAAACACATAAATTCAATTGCAACATTAAATATTCGTTGTTTATAAAACAAGAGAGTATTGATTAAAATATTGCAGCTCATGTATGCAAAAAGATTGTAACATGTCGCACGAGTGTCGAGTGCAGACATCTGAGTTCACATGATGAAGGTTGGTCCTTACAAAATTATGCACATTCAAAGCATTATACCTAAGTAATTTTTGCCAAACAGTTGCATTCCCATTACGGCAAAGATGAAGATGATAATGCACAAAACGAACGTCAAGTTGCCGAGAGCGCCCATCGTTCTGCCCATAATGGAGATCAGTAAATTTAGCGTCGGCCATGATTTGGCCAATTTAAATACTCTGAGCTGTAATTGAATTAAAGTGGCTTAGTCTTTTTAATAGAAAATCAAATTTAATGTTGTGTCATATTACCAAACGGAATGATCGCAACACAGACAATCCCTGAACGTTTTCCAGTCCTACTTCCAGCAGTGACAATGCAACAATGAGAAAATCAAAGATGTTCCAGCCTTCTTGAAAGTAAAACTTAGGACTCATTGCTACAAGTTTGAGGGTGGCTTCGATCGCAAATGTTGAGGTAAAAAACTAAATTTTGGAAAAATAGACGGAAGTTAGGCATTATTTTGATGTGTAAGTCAAAAAATACTTACAATGTTGCCACTTCTTAGAATCAGTGCCATATCCGGGTTCATATCGTGATGATCTAATGCCATGAACATTGTATTTACGACAATACATAAGGTGATGAAAAGCTCAACGAATGGATCAAAAACGATAAGCTGCAGGAATTCGGTTAGTTTGACCCAAGGCCAGCAACAGTCCCAAATACAACACACGTCAATGTATTTCCTCATATTCTCTATAGCTTTTTCCTTAAACGTGGGACCATCATCATCATCTTCTGTTGGAAAATAGTACACAGAGACTGAACAATATGCAGCGTTAGTAAATATCCCTTGACTCAGCTTTTTTTTAATTCAGCGGATCTCATATTAAGTTTTTATGGGAAAAAGAGGTTCAGCAAGGCTGCGCACTGCGATTACACTTGATTTAAGTAAGATTCGATTTTTTTTTCTTTTTATTCTTTTTATATAATATGTACTTAGCAAATGCTTTTCAAATCACTATTATGGATGTATATAGAGAAGACAGAGATAGATTTATGTACTATAATATAGAAATGTAAAAATCCAACTGATCCAACATGTGTGATATTTGACATAATTATGATACTATAATTAGTGAATTTAGGTGGAAGAAAAATTGACACAAATCACAACAATATATAATACGAGTAAGTGAGAAATGAATTTGATTTCCAATCGATTTTAATTGATGTTTTTTTGTTCACAACATTTTTCTAAATTTTCTACAAGACCAATTTAAGTAAATGCTATATTTACGATGAAAATGTTTTTGCTAAAATAGTAGCTGCAGTCTGATGTAACAAATACTGTAAAGTATTTTACTGTTTTATTTTGTACGTTGTTTTGGCGAGCTTTTTATGTTGACATACGTTTAGTTTAATGCTGAAATGTTTATTTTTGCAATGATATGCACAGTGATAGATGACAACTGAAGATTATTGCGGTGCACGAACGTTCATTTAAATGCACATTTATAATATTATGCAGAAATATGGAGCAGAGAGCTTTTAGCAAAGACGCAAACCACACGTTAAAAAATTTAATTGCAATACTTATTAATTTACCATTTAAATCAAAAATGTGAAATTGAATAAAACAAAAAAAAGAAGAAATTCGCGAATAGTTAGTTCAATTTAAAAATATAATCGGTGTTAATATTTTTTTTATAATTATAAACAATATAATTAATAATTAATTGGTAATAACTTAATAAGTAATAACGAATTGTAGAATTGGACATTAACTTAAAAAACTGTAAAATAATTGATTTCTAAAAGTCATTATTATTTATCGAATGCAATCGTCGAAACATCTTCTGTTGACATCAGTTCACTTGTAATTTGTATATAGTTATTTATTTATCTAACACAATATTTTATCTAGTTCAACTAATTTATCTAAGCAATAAATTAATGAGCATGCACAATCAGCTACTTCTAACTTGTATTAAACAGTTGTAAAGTCTAAAGTGATTTTCAAAAACGTTCTACTTACTTAAGCGATTCTAAATCATCCAAATCATCAACATTAATAATTAACTCATGCAGCTACACCATGCTTAAAAAATACTACTTGAGCATGTTAAAAAATTGTTTGTAAAAATTATTATCCAAATAAAAAAAAATTAAATAAAAAAGGATCTTCCAAAATTGAATGAACTATATTTGGGTGGATAAACCAAACCACAAACAAATCAAACCAAACCAAAACGAAACGCAATATAACGGATACAAATTACTGAATTAAAGTGAAAAACCAAAACTCAATAGAGGATAACCTAAAATAGTAAAACAAAATTGATTGATTTAAAAACAGGACAAATCCAAACAAACAAATATATGGAATTTACGAATACAATAAATGTACATGGAAACGATAAGATATTCAATTGATGGTTTTAAAGGCATACAAAAATAACCTCTCTTTCCCAAAAGTACCACATAAAAAAAAGATGAGCCGCAAACAAATCAAGCTAGGATATTAGAAAAAAGATTTTGATTGTTTTTTTGTTTTTTTTTAAATATTTTTTTTTATAATAATTAATTAATTAATATAAGAATAGTCATCAATGTAAACATAAATATACCGTTCAGCAAGAGTAGGGTAGTGTGTAGGTGGAGTTGAAGGGAGGTAGAACATTCACTCATTACAATTAATTTTTTTTTTATTAATTACAATAAAATATGGAGAAAGTTTGGTTTTCGTGGATGTGGAATGCTGGAATTTTGTACACAAAACAGTTTTTTTTATCCTGGTGGTGAATGTTGAGTTCATTTTTTGGGGGGTTGAAAATAAATCAATTAAGTGAAGTAAAAACATAGAAAATCATAATGTGTGTCGATTCCGGTATCCATTGGCTTTGAGGCGCAAAAAAATTGTTACTTAGCACTTGAAAAGACAGCATTCACAAAAAAGTAAACAAACAAAATGTTTTTTTTCTGTTCAAAAATAAAAAATAATGAAGAAGCGACACTCACTTTTAAGAAAAAAAATTAAATGACGTTCGAAAAATATTTAAGTAAACTTAACCGTTTTAATTTCGATGAATATTGTTTTTTTGTTGATTAATTAGGTTTTACGATAACAAAAAAAAAGGGTTTGAAATAAATCTGTAACTTTTATTTTGATTTAAAATGAAATTTTAATGAGCTAATTTATAATGAAATAAAAAACTGAAAATATTAGTGAGTGCCACTTTGTTTAAAACGTCTTGAACCAAACATCATTTAAATTATATTTTGAAAACCAGTATACAAAAAGATGTATACTCATTGGTCAAAAAAGAGAAAAAGAATTCCAAAAACAAAAACAAAACGAAAAAGTTTAAGAAGATTATGTTTAAAACTACTTATTGAAACACAAGAAATTGTATACAAATATAGACATTTACAAAAATTTACAGCAATTAACTCTGAAACAGGTAACATTATGCATACAATTGAGTCCAGCAAATATTACCTCCATGGTCGCTGGCACGACTTTCACGCCCAGCTGCCTGTTCGATGATATCGTTTAGGACCATGACATCTATTTATAAAATAAAATGAGTTGCAGAAAAGCCAGAAACAATAAAAATATCACCTTTCATATCCACCACAGTTTGTGCTTGGACGGGCTGCTCAATAAAAGGATTATTTGCATCGTTCTGCTTAATTTTTGCAGCTTCGTCTGTGCATTCTACGGACACGTCCTGTTTTATTTGAAAAAAAAAAAAGTTTATATTAATTGATTACAAAAATTTAAACCATCCTTAGTAAGTATTAAAAATAGAAATATAATTCGTTGCAGAGGGATCGGTTCACAAACAAGAGTTAAATATAGTCAATGAAAATAGAGTATCCTCACATAATCCCGATGACCCTTATGATTGCTATCGCTGAATGTGGTACCACCATTTGGTGGCACACCACCACCACCGCCGCCACCGCTCGATTGATTACGCGATGATCGTTTCAGTAGTCGGCTCTCCTTGGTCATACCGCCCAGCAGATCACCATGAGATGTGTATGATATCCTCGATTGATGTGACGTATAGGATGAGTGTCTTGATCCCAGATTGGCATAATACACGGGCACAATGATGGCGCCATTCTCTTCGGACATGGGCGTGACGGCATTCGAATCGTCAGCGTACGGAAGATGTTCCTGAGCGTCGAGATATGTGGATAACACAAGGGGTTTGCGATCACTTCCCGGTATGCCGAAGCGACCGCGTCCGTTTCGTATCGTAAACTTGGAATTATTGGAACATTAGAATTATAACGATTATAAACGTTTAAATGTTATTGTAAAAAATCATCTTTTTGTGAATTACTTTTAATGAACTTTAAATATGTTAATTAAGGACGTAAAAATGCATGAGATATTTTATGTTGAAATTGCAAAACACATTACAAATTTAAAGTATACTATTATTAGGATTAACACTTTTTTAATATTCCTAAGTGCTTAAAATTACAACGGTTTTAATCGTTATGGTCACTTATAATTATTTATTTAAGAATTACTTGATGTGATCCTCGTGAGCCTCGTCGAATGTTGAATGGAGATCCGGGCAGTGAAAGCGAGGCCTAAAACAGAAAATGCAATTGATAAAAACCAAATCACACCAAGAAATGACATTTATGTGCACTTAAAATGTCTTGCTACCATCTAATTTGTATAATGATCATTTATTTATTATTATTTTATTACGGATAACTGCTGTACTAAAAAGTACATGATCAGTGATCATCTGATCATTTTGCAAATATAATTTTTAAAATATTGTTTTTAAAAACAGTAAGTATAAGTGAACATTTAAGCTCGTTTTAAAAACCTACCTTATCTCATAATTTGGGAGCAGTCTTCGTCTATTTACAATATTTATATAAAACAGAGTTGAAAATAGTAGAAGAAGTAAAACTTATGCAAAAAATTATAGCGAAAATGAGAAAATTATTTCGGAAAAATATGGAATCAAGTTTTGTTGCTTTAATTACGTATAGAAGTTAAGTGACGGTTTGTGTGCAACAATTTTTGTTGTTTTTGTATGAAATTGATTCCAAAATTTAAAAAAATGTTTGTAGTATACTGTATGTAACAAAAAATTGTGTTTTTTTGACAATAAATCAGGAAAAATCAGATGAAAATGCATCTCTCGTGCATACATGAAACGATGAGGCAAAACGAATGTTCCAAATTCAAAAACTTCTAACACACACACACATGCAAATACAAACAATTATTATTTTCAATTACAAGGAAAATTTGTGGAAAAATAGAAAAACAATAAATGCACGAAGAGATAGTGCGAGGGAATGTTATTGTTAGACTTATATGAAATTGACTATACAACCATTTGTGGTAGCTTCTGGCAGGCACACATAAGTGATCTACACGAGCTGGTGTGTTGCAAATGAGGTTGTGCAACACAATTTCTAGGATAAACACAGCATGTTGTACAGCTGTTTATGAATAAATATACAGTTGCAAGAGTATAATAAGAAACTATGTAGAGGGAGACATGGCGCAACATGGCCATGAATTGTCACTATGACAATGCGGCTGAAGCGCATTCAAACACACATAATATATGCTCATGTTCATGTAATATAAAAAGATTCCTGTCAAAGAGACGACATGCCCAATGCCGTATCCATAACGCTTTATTCACAGAGTGTCTATAGATACTTTATAGCCATGGGACAACAATAGTCGACGTTGTTTAAGAGGGAATTTTGACAATGCATCTTGTGATGGTGTAGATTGCAGTCAGACAAACGTGTACGTCCTTAAAATATTGATTTGTATTACGAAATTTATTTGCGGCTGTGAGAAATTGAATCAGGTCGATAATTTAATTGGAGGCATGTCACTGTATGAAAGTGACCTAGTTTGTATCCTGTCTGCTGTTTTTTCAGAAAGGATTAATTTGTTACCTATTTATGTAAACACTTTGTTTTTAAGCTTGGAGTATAATATGGGTCTTTAAAAAAAAAAATTATATTAGAACCCATTTAATTTGTGAAATTAATAAAGGAAATCTCGATAAGATTTATTATTAGCTTTACCTACATAGCAAAAATACTAAGAAACATTTCTTGCAACAAGTACAATAATTTAAAATTATGTGAAACGTTTTTATAAGGATTTTAAATTAAGTATTTCAAAACTTCCGGTACCGCAAACCTATTTAATAGAAATGTATGGACTATTAGAAGCGTTCAAAGAAATAGACGTAATAAAACCAGTTTATGTAGTGCCTCATTTGCCAATAGTCAAATTCTATTGCAATAAAACGATTATATGAAAAAAACTAAATTATGAAACGACAATAGTTACGAAAACATAGTACCTAAAAGAAGAAGAATAACACAATCTAATTTACTACAGGCTAAAGCCTTTTGCTCTAAATGAGTTGCTTGAGATGAGATGAAATGGGTTCAACTAAATGTGATTCAACTGCGAATACGAAAGTTCATCGACATAAATCGATAATAACAATTAATGACAATCGTATTTTTCAAAGGATTTTCACTGAGAGATTGGTATTGAAATTATGGTACAATAGATCTGCAATTATTGTGAAAATTAATGTATTATAAATTACATCGAATCATAGAAAGTTTTGAACAATTCTTGACATTAAATCGTTATAATGGCACAAGTGCAATCGTATGAATTTTACTCACAGAATAGTTACGTCATTGAGAACAACTAGTTGAGATGCAGGGTAAACATTACCGACTAAAATTGCAGCACTTCAGTTAAAATCCTCTCAGTGTGTCTAATCAATTTGTGCCATAAAAATAACAACTTGTACAACAGAGCGCTTGCAAATTAACTTTATAAGTGTCGTAATACCGTTTTGAAATATTACAACTAAATAATTAAATAAAGTTTTTGAAAAATAAAGTAGTGCAACACGCTCCTTAATTATTGTTCAAAAGTTAAGAATATTACTTAAAAGTAATATCGTTATGATTAGACTAGATTTCACAAAATAAATTGGTTTTGAAAGTACTTCCATTTTGTTAGTGACCACACACACTGATTACAGTAATTGAGACAGCGATTTAGAGAGATAGTTAGAGAGTCAAGCGAATGATATCCAGCATGCGAAGCATTCCCCATACTTACCGCGCTCACTTTTCGGACCTTAGATGCGGTAGTGCCTGATGCAATAGCTGATGGTGCTGTTGGTCTTTGCATTTCGCTCACCGACTCCAATCCCTCCGAACGTATGGACATTTTCTCCTTGTTGTTATCATCGTTGCCCTTCTCCTGGCCCACAAACAGCTCATAGCTGTGACACGAAAAGTCCGATGGACTCTTGGCCATGCGCTCGGCTGCTTCCGCCACCTCTTGTGCATGCTCCTGCTTCGCCAAATGGGCTGCTTCGCGTGCTTCCAGTTTGGCCGCTCTCGCTGCGGCTGCTTCTTCCGCTTCCTTTATAAAATAGGTAATTTTTGGGGTGATAACATTAAAATGTGGTCGCACCAGGGGGGATGATTAAATGTGCACTTTTTTGATAGATGCGCGTTTGCAAATTATGAGGGGGTTTTACTTCAACGGGCATCGGGATGTAATGGGTGTTTTTTGAACCCATTCTTCATACTGCCATACAAATTTGGAAAAAATACCAAACACTATACCTCGATACCCAAGTTAATGTGAATCCCCCTTATGATTTATTGGTTTATTTTAACTACAATATTACTACCATCATAATATTAAAATAAATATACATTTACATTTTACGTTTTAAATTGTGGTTTTGTTGCGTTTAAATAGTTTTGTGTTTTTTATAATTAATTGTCAGAGATTCGTGAAATTGAATAACTTAAATATTAATTATTACCCTTAGCGCTTCTTCTTCAGCCGCCTCCTCTTCTTCGGCCTTCTTTTGCAACTCATCATATGACATAGCGACAATGGCCAAAATCAAATTGACAAGATAGAAGGAACCCAAGAAAATGATGACGATAAAAAAGAGCATATGCCATGGTCCAGCCGAACGCAGTACCAGCTGGTAGAGATTCTCCCAGTAATCCTGTGTCATGAGGCGAAATGCCGACAGAAACGCCCAACCGAATGTATCGAAACTGGTGTAACCGTAATTCGGATTCGGTCCGAAACCCTGTAAGCAAATGTAACCTTCTTCGCATTGACCGGCACCCGATGAATTGCCACACAGCGGCGGATCAACGACCCCCTCCGGTTTGAACCAATTGCCTAAATTTGGGATACCATTTCAAATATGCACGTGTAGTAAATTTTGTTTTCAACTACATTAATATTTAGTTGATGAGTAAATATTTTATTTGCATAAAAAGGTTTTAAAAAACAAAATTAAAATTTTAACGAATAAAAAATCAAAAGGAATAAACATTAAACCGCACTTACTTTCATTGTTGTTGAAATTATTCCACATTGCTGGTGTAAAATTGAAAATATCTACCGGGAACCGTTTGATGCATTTTTGCGTCAAAACACCCATGTAGATTTGCAGACCCATCAGCGCGAACACAGACAACGAAAACATGGTGAGGATGATTACATCGCGAAGATTCTTCACTGACTCAATGACCGCACCGACGATAGTTTTCAAGCCTATATTCAGATGGGGGAAGGAGGTTTCCGGGGTGATTTGATTTTGGAATTTTTGGGTGGTTTGGAGTAGAGAGATAACATGTATGGTTTGTTTGAATGTGTGTTGCTTAAAATGTTTGAGTGCATATTTATAATATGGGCTGACCAACTATATTAACAACATGTCAGTGCAAACTGTAAACAATTGAAGTTACAGATTAATTAAAATAAACAATTGTTCGTACCTGGAACGATGGCTACTGTTTTGAGGGCTCTCAACACACGAAATGTTCGCAGGGCCGCAAGGTTACCAAGATCTATACCCATCGTCACATAACTAGAAGGTGTTTATAGTTCGGGTTGATTGGTATTTTTGTTGTTAGTAATCGTATGAAATTATTAATTGTGTTTTAAATTATAATGTGAGACGTTTTTTTTTTTTCACATTTTTAAAACATAATTTAATAAAAACCCCTGCCTACAGTTAGTCTGGATCAACTCTTCTTACTTATTAACGCATTGAATGTTACTTAAGCTTATGTATGTACGTTATAAAGTGCATTTTTTTAAATAACTTTCTTAAAGTTATCATATTTTCAAATTAACAAAAAGCCAAAAAAAAATTAAGTTTGTACTTGATGAATAAAACGAAAAAAAAAGGCATTTTCTGCATAAATAAATAAATAAAACAATAAAATTTAAGTATACCAAATTAATCTTACATTAACTGTACATAAAACTATATATCGATTAGCCAAAAAGCCGCTTTCGTGTACACATGTTTTGTGTCTGTATTTGAAACTTCTTCTTGTCGTCATTTTCCGCTCAACCCACCTCCCGCTACGCCGTAAACCTCTCTTTGGAATTTATTTTCAGTGCTTATTGTGCTTAAAGCTTTCGCTCATGAGATATCTTCCGTTAATATAGGAGGCACTTATGTCTCACAGACACAATCTCATACGCCAGAACGTACATTGTACATATATAGGCCAAGCGGAAAATTGTCTACAGCGCTTTGAAAGTTTTAAAAATAAAAAAACGTCGCCCTTGTTTTTCACTTAAACTCTTCTTTCCTTTTTCATTAGACTTTATGACTGTATATTGTATAAGCGTTATTTTAAAATAATCGCAACAATTTAAATAATTTCTCATATTCAAAACATTTTTGTATTAAAAACTGACAATTTACCATTATTATTTTTGAGTTTTAAATATCCCTTTCTATGACCTTCTTTTGATCATTTATACTAGCTACATTCTATTTCATTTTGACAAGTGCATGTTTTTTGTAATTTGCCTTTCTAATCAGGTTTTCACATTAAAAAAAAATTAAAAACTGTACACAGTAGGGCATAAATATGTTTACGTGCGTGCGGGAGCGAAAGTCAGTTGTTGGGGAGTCGAACATAATCCATAGTTTTGTGTATATTCGTATATATAATCATACACCGTTACTCGAACGGTGAATAAAGCGATTTTCCGTGTTGACCTCAATCACTTGACATTTGGCTGCCAAGCTAGTGCTTTTTATTCACCACTCATGTGGTAGCTTATTTACTTCCGTCACATTGTATGTGATATGTAAATTATGTGTTAGGGAATACAAGACGTGTAGCCTATATAGTTGCACAGAAATTATATAAAGGGTCTATTTGAAGTACACATAAAAATGTAAATAAAATACTACAAATTTTTTTTTGAAGTTAATAACTTAATCTAGATAAATTCAATTTCTAATGTTTATGCCTAAATAATTAAATATAATTTTTTTTTAATTACAAAAATTGCTTTAAAAAAAAACTTTAGCTACTCAAAAACTTAATTACTTAACAAAAAGAGTATACAAAATTTCGTACTCAGTTATCTAACAAAAATATTGATTAATTTTTTGGACTTCTAAAAATATTTAAATACCTAACTATGGATTACATATTTTGTTTCATAAATTTTAATAACATTAACAAAAATCAAAGTATTATGACGTGTCACCAAAAACTTAGGAAAATCGCATCATCAGGTCGAACACAAAACCATAATGTTTAAAATAAATTAAAAACAAAAAAACAAACCGAAAAGTTTCAATTAAACAACTCACGCTAATGCTATTACTATGAAGTCCAGCCAATTCCATGCATCTCTAAGATACGTAAACGGACACAAAATGAAACCTCGTGCCAGCACTTTAACAGTAGATTCAAATGTGTAGATTCCAGTGAATATCACCCTAGAAAATTTTATTTTATGAACACAAACACCTCGAACAAATTTTTTTTTTGTTTATCAATTTAGTGCTTTTTTGGGGAAATAAATAAATAAAAATATCCAAATTTAATTCTTGTCAAATTTTTTTTTTTGATATAAATACTGAAACGTTTAAATGAATACGCAATATTAATAAATAATAATGAGTTAAATAAAATGAGGACGCAACCCTATTAACTAGAGATGAAAAATATTGTACAATAAAGTCATGTGTAGAACACCACACATCCGGATATATTGATCTTGTAATAATAAACTACTCATTGCTAAATTATAATGTTCACCTCTAGTTAATATGATGAGGAAGAAAATTTATTTACACAACTGAGAGAGGGCTGGGTTTCAATTAATTATGAAACGAATTGACGAATGCTGATACATATTCATTTGGTACTGTCATCTGCCTTTTTCCAATTTTTTCAAGGTAATTTAAAAAAAAAATTTTAACAGTTACACTTTTATAAATCGTCCACAAATTATTTTGTTTTGATGCACATAAAAGAATCAACACCTTTTCACAATAAATGGGTCAGAAAATACGACGAAGTATTTTCAACACTGTAGCATTAATAATAGCATTAATTGCAATAAGTAATTGCCATTTAAATGTGCACAGCGACAACTATTCACGTCATCGTAATAAAGTTATATAATCCCCTATTTTACGGTTGAAAAATTTGTACATTACAGTAAAACGTACAACACGTGGTCAGGTGGGAGGAGCAGGAAGGCATATTATCCCTTGCATGTTCCAACCAAACATCATATATTTATTATTTATTTATTACTCAAACAACGACTTTGGCTGCACAAGTAAAGTATCGACATTTAGCAATTGTGTGACATTGAATTAAATTTTTTATATTGAATTGAAATATTCGGGTTAGGTTGGGTGTCGCCTTGTGATAATATAATATAATTTATTCGAATTTTAAATATAAAACGGGATGTGTTGCATTTAATTATTAAACCGTGTTGATATTTACTTTATTTAAAAACGCGTATTTAACACAGATAACAGCACAATGAAATGTTTTTTTGTTTGATATATAAAACAGAATTATCGAGCGCAATGTGATGTTCATTAGAGGGAAATTTATTAAATGGTTATATAGGTTCCTACTGAAATTCATTCAAAATATGTAAGTGTATGATTCAAAAATCTCTTTATTTACTAATGTACTATGTACGTAATATTAACTATCTAACTGATTGATTTTATTAATTAATCAATTAATACTTTATAATTTATATAATTCATATCTATATCAATATAAATGAGTGGACCTATATATTTCGGTCAACATTTTATTCCTACATAAACAAACTGTATAATATGTATATAAATTCTTGTAAGTGGTAACACCTACAGATACCAATTAAGAAAAAAGGCTTACAGCACATAATGTGTGTCCGTTTAATTTCTTCCAGTCATTTTTGCTTTGCATAGGTACGTGTATATGTTTGTGTGTGTTTTTTTTCCGTTCATTCATTTTTGATGAGTCCTTACAAGTCGTTCGTCACAAAATGTAAACTTGACTGGCAGAGAGAGATGTCAAGGATCGCAACTAGAACATACACCCATATAATATGGTGGAATTCGGATCAAAAGTGCAAGGACACGATGGTAATGTACACATCTACTGGTGTGGCAATACATTCATGTTGTACAACAATATAAAATAAAATAAATAAATAATTACGCTGGATGGACATTTTATTTGCTCTCACTTTTGGCAGAGATACAGTTTGAGTTTTTGCAGCCACCTTGCAACTGTTTAACCCATATTCATCACGTACATTCTTTGACCTCAAATAAATACATTCCCTTTATTCATTAATTTATAATGAATGTTCATTGTACACACTCGAATACATACGCAATAAGTTGTACAAAAATTGATTTAGGACATGCGAATTAATTCAAGGCGTCCCTTTTTTTGTTGCGAATAAATTTATTAAATCCTCAATCATTAGTGAATCACAATGTTAATTATGGCTTAGAACTTTAAGCTCATAATCGTGAATTGATGTTAAAAACAAAAAATATTTAATAAACAAACTAAAAAACTATTTTATAATTTTTATAAAAAAATTAAAAAATGAAAATTTGATGTATAATTCATAGTGAATTCAATTGTACAATAGATTACGTAGATATGAAATATGTAACACTGCATTTTAATATGAATGCATCGGTGTATGCGGGAGGAAATACACTTGTTCGCTGTTGGGTGGTTCTGAGTCACAATGGCGGCAGGAAATTGGGTTAAAAAGACAGTGGCGCGCATCAAAGGAATTCCACACAAAAGGATGGCCTACAAAAATTGGAATTGCAAAAATTACTCGAGGTTTCCCCACATCAATTATTGCGGTGTATTGAAAACTATATTGGTATAGTTACGTATAACGGAATATACAAATTTGCCACCGTTTAGGTTTTGTGTTGCTTTTTTGTGTCGCATCCTCGACTCATAACTTTTATACAGAAAACGTACAGCAGCATTTTTATTCAACCACCTACTCCTGACTGGATATTGTATTTATTTCTCGTTTTGTACACTTCAATGTACAATAAAATGTATATGCATGATATAAGTATGTTGAATCGAGTACTTATATCTCATGCACTTACGCTTGTGCATGCCAGGAAGTGCTCAGTACTCTTAATCGATGACGCGTTGGCCATAATACTCGCATCTAGGTAAATATATTATGCAATTGAAAATTGAATTGGGAATACACATTCAGGATGCGTGTGCTGTAATCAAACTTTTGCTTTTATTTCTGCGGGTGTGAAGTGTAAATGCTTTTGTCAAACTTAAAAGTCGTCTCAATAATTTATGTTTTATTTGTTTTCCTTGTTTGTTGTTGTTGTTGTCGTTCATGTTGATTGTTGTATTTGAGTGTACTCAACTGCTTGTTTGATTCGAAAGAAAAATGATAATTTAAAATTATTAGTAAATCCAAAGAATTGACTATGATTCAAATTTCTTTTCTACATCTTTACAGTACATTGTATACATGATTGTTATATGAACGGTGTTTTTGAATGGAAAACTGTCAATGTGACCTAGAAATATCACCTGTAACATTTGGTATCGAAATTAGGAAAACTGCAAAACTATATAAGCTTTTTGCAAACTACAAGTTTTTTGGTTTTTTTTTTTACTTTTTTTTATTGTTGCAATTCTGCCTAAAATGTTGCAAATATATTTGCATAATTTATATTATATTAAAAGTCAGATTTCTGTTTTAGGCTTGGTTAGAGGTCAAATATTCGTTATAGAAAATTGTTTAAAAAAGATGTGAAGAACCGCAGAATTTTTCGCGTGGTCCGATATTTAAACATCAATAGTATTTGCCGCAATTTTCTTTGTGTTTTAAATAATTGTTTAAATAAATGCGAAATATAATATGTGTAAAATTTGATAATGATTAGCGTTTAAGTTGTTTTTTCTAAATTCGTTTAGCACAAAAATTGTATAACAACCAGTCATGATTAGAAATGATTAGTTTTCAAAGTAAGTCATTCTTTGTTAAGTCATCGTCAAGTCATATGAGCTGTAAACTTTTAAGCTCTTTATCCAAAACTAATTTTATGATTAAAAAGAATATTAAAGTTATTGAACGCATTATTGATTATAAACGATTACATAAAACTTCATAAAAGTTTTCAACTACCAAATAATTAATGAAAAGCTATTATAACTAATAATAAATGTTATACTGAGCTGCTAAAAAGTTTAAATAAACTAATCTCAAATTATACTCTAAATATATTTAAAAAGTCATTGAAACTAAAAAATAATAAAAATGGCCTATCAGTAAAATACATTAAAATCAAAATCTATAGGATATTACATAATCCTGTCCTAAAGACAAATCAAAAACTTAAAAAATGAATATAAATTAAGGATAAAGACAACTAAAATATTTCACGCATTTTTATCTGTAAAATGAGTGCATAATATGGCCACATTTTATATCATGTTAAATATACAGAATATGTTTGTGCTTTGAAGGGGTTTGCAATCCCCACGAGAGCTAACAACAATCCCAACTCTATGACTCCACCTATCGTGCTTTATTTACCCTCTGCAGCTCTATGATCATATAATATTGTAAACTTATGGCACAATATTTTAATTCATAGCTCACATAAAAGCTCACACTTCACTACATATTTAAGCCTATTTAATTTAATACACCCTTTATATTGGAGTAAATGAAATGATGATTGCTGTGTGTGGATAGTAAGGAAGAAGCGCTCCAAATGTTGACTCCAATTTATTTAGCAGTTTGTGCACTACACACATGACTTGCATATGTATTTAAATATCATGGTTGATGACAAATATTTTATGCTCACGTGCGTCGTTCGAATTCAATTACATTAAAATTGTGCCTCCCTTTTGCAAAAACAATTGTATGTCCTTTATCTAGTACCTACTTTGTTGCACATATAGCTAGTGTCAGTCTTTTTGCTTCCAACACTACATATGTAACAACATTTTATTATACGTTCTATCATATCACATCATATCCTTTTTATCTGTATGCTTAACTGACACACTGTTTAGTGCCACTATATTATTTTTTTAAATGTTAATTTAAACATGTTCTAGCTATAGAAATTGTTGTCGAGATTGTTCTATTGAAACATAATGTGTGGGGGAGGAAAATTAAGGGTTATGGGTGTATTTGTGGGTGGTGAATAGTATGCCATAAGTCATAACCATTAAGTTATGGTCACTTTGCAATTATTGTTTCTGTGTAAAAATTCTGTTTTAAATTGTGTGGGGGAATGTTTCATGTTTTAATATGTTTTTTATGGATGAATAATATATTTAGCAAAGGATTATTATGTCTTAATGTTTGAAATTATAAGGAAAACAGTATCAAGAATTTTTATTTCATATCGCTTTTTTTAATTTTTTGGATTTTTAAATATTTTTATAGTTTGTATATTTGGAAGTTGTACTTACTCTGTGGATTCGACAGTCGGGGATGACGGCATTATCATTAGTATACAATTAGTTAGAATAGTTGTAATTATAAAAAGTGAAAATAACGGATGCACCAAAATATAAATAGCTACACGGCGTATTGGATTGAACGGATCAAGTAAATACATTGCGTTACTTGCGGAGAAGCGATAAATATCCTTGCCTCTACTAACTACGACGAATGTCTGTAAATATAGAGAACATTTGGATGCAATTGTGTTAGTATTATTAAATTATTAAATTACATAATTTAAATGAAATTTAATAAAAATTCATTCAAAAATTAGCAATGGTTTATTTTAAAACAAATTTTTTTAAATGAACAGCGAGCAGCTTCACACTGTTGAATTTTTTCTGTACAGTACAGTTAAAGACCGCTGATATGCGTATAATCCAGTTATTGGTGAGATATTAATATGAAATTATAAATAAATGTGCTCAAGAATTTGGGATAAAGGATGAGAAAGCAAAGCCAGCAGAAGGAGCCACTTGAACGAAATCGTTTTTCGACGCGGTTACTGTAACCTTTAAAACAAAATAAATCATAATACTGACTTTGAAACGTTCTTTAATTGTAATTTGTAAACATATCTGTTGAAAGCAGTGGAGGGTATGTATAGCTTAAAGGTCTGTCTAAATTTTATATATAATATGTAGCACGTTCGGTATTGTCATAATACGAGATTCAAAAAGAAAATGACTTTGTTACATCGGGAAGATAGTAGCTTTAACTTTACTTTGTTTATTATGTTTTATGTTCAGCGCCATTTGTGAAGGAAATAGTCAGTATTGTTTATAATAATAAAGAATAATCAACAAATTAAAGGTATGGTCACATATTCAATAATATATTGAATCGATATATTCGTCTAGTAACATGTTCTGTTCAAATAAAATTGTGCACACTGCATCGAGTTAGATTTAAATTTAAATTTAATTAACAGTTAGAAATGTTTAAAACTTTAATGATTTTGCCATAGATTGTGAAATGCCATAGCTTTTCATTATTATATATACTATTTATCACAGCTTTTTTTAGCCAAACATAAACTTGCACTTTGCACTTTATAAATAGTAATTAAATATCGCATCATCAAACCATTTCCATACATAAATATGGGCAACAAGTACTTGTACAGATGAATATCATTATTGGCGTTTTGAAGGCCTCGAAAGCAGAAGGACCAATATAGATTATCTTTCGGCTGCTTAAACAAAAAGTGCTTTTGGCATCAAAGTTTCCTTGTTTCATGACTTTTCTGATTACAAGAAGTTTTATTTATTGTTTTGTTACACAACTACAAAATATCTATATACTTTCAGCCATTGAGAACATATTTGTACAATGTACATTGTACATGTTGAGTGAGGGTCAAAATGTGCAGACGCCCACGCCAAACTTGTGTAAGCATATAAACGATTTCTCTTTTGGGAGCAGCAGATGTTGCAGCAGAGAAAATTTGAATTCATGACATTGGAAAATCGCATTTACGTCATAAGAGTTTGTTTTTTCGCTTTATTTCCGGGAGGTAAATGCTCGTGGGATAACAAACATATTGCACTTAGATATTGTGTTGAAACTGTAATTTTTCAGGACAAAAATTTTGCTATTGCAAAAATGGAGGAAAATTAAAATACTGATTGAAAGTTATTGATGGGATCTTGTTTGTGCTTTAACTACCACCGAATTGACAAGCTTGCATTACGAATTAACGTTGTACTGATCATTTCGTTCATAATTGCTGTTAGAAAATAATTGAGAAAAGGATTAGAAATTATTGAATTTATTACAAACGAAGCAAATACGATGGATTACGACTTAGGAGCACAAAAGTCATCCTATGTGCAAAAAATTGGAAGCTGTAGTGAACTTTCCTGGATGTACAGAAACACAAGGTGTGTTTGGGGATTTGGTGATGTAGAAAATTATCCATATATTTAGGATTTTACGTACGCCTAAATCATGTTCTTTCTTTTTGATTTAAATTTTCTTTTTATACTAAAGTCTTTACTGAAGGACATAATATGGTGCTGTCACAAAAGCACATGATTCCGTTCCATAAAAACATTCTAATTCTATGATGAAAAGCTCGTAAATGTCTAAAAATCAAATTATAAAAAGCATTTTTGTTTGCCAATTAAAAAGAACGGAAATTTTTTTTTAAATAACTTTACAAAATGCCTTAGCTATTTGCATGTTTAAAAAAAATCCTTATATTTCCTTCAACAATCCAAACATATCATAACGGGAATACAACTAAATACGGAAAACCCTCTGCAATTCAATCAATATGTTCGTGCTATATTGTGCTACTGCTGCCACAATGTTGCCGTTACCACCCTTTAAGACCCCCCCCCCCCCCACTATTTATTCACCACCACTATCCCCAAGCGAGCAGCCATCCATAGCCATCGGTGGAATTGTTGTTGTTGGTGGTAGTGGTAGTGTATTTGATGCCGCCATTGTGCAGTGTATGTATTCGTAAACGAAATGGTGCCATAATAAGAGACACATATAACGGCAAAAGGAGAGCATGGCATGGAAGGACATGCACATATGGATTGCTTGTTGTTTTTTTTATATACACAATCAAAACATAATATACATAATATGTATTATGCCTTTTTGTGTTTTCTTTAAATTTAACATGTTGGATTTCCTCCTTTCCGATGGACTCCTCGTACTCCTTGTACATAACACAATGAGTATAAATTCTCGTTCACAAGCACACCATATAATACAAAATAATAGGACGATTCAACACTGCAAACGTGCATGCGAAGAGTAACGGGCTGTGCTGAGAGTATCGGGATGAAAATGGGGGTTGGGGTGGGAATTTATGGGAAACTGTGTCGACAACACACATTCCCATATAGAGGCATCAGGCCAATTCAATTCCTATCCCTACATAATACATATGCATGGGCTGAAAATAATCGAAGCACAAACATACGCGCACCGCTGCACGTATGTATTGGGGTGTAATATAAATTATGGTGCTGGTGTGTTGTTGGCGATGGTGGTAACACGAAGAGTGAAATTCTGATGAAAAGGAACACTTATAGGTATGGGCGCGCGGCGCCTTTGTGAGAGTTATGTTGTGTTACGATAATGGTTGCAGGACTTCTCGGGTGGGTGGGTTTCAGCTGTCGGGAATTATTTATGCACACGTCGTGTTTTGAGACACAACGGATGAGAATTACTTGAAAAATGACGTTTTCCACACACACTCGATATATACATATTATATTATTTTATATTACAGCATAGTAGTCTGATTTAACAAAACACATTTGCACAAATAGCGGTAGCCTGAGTGCCATATGAAGTAACAAAAGATGTTAAAAATAAAATTATATTTTCTAACTTTACGTGTAACTGAGAAACTTTTCAAAGACAGCGATTTCGTGGAAAAAAATGTGGAAAACCACAATGATGTTTATTTTGGTCAGATTATTTAAAGAAGTTGAAATTTGAATCGATTACGAGTGATTACTAGGAAGACGCCTTCCAGAGCAAATCATAAAAATACTATCCTTAAACGAACTTTTAGATATACTAGGACTCAATGCCTTTGAGAACGAATTTAACCAACTCGTTACTTTAGAGATTGGCTTGTTCAAACCATATTTTTTGCAATAGAATGGTAGATACAAAAGCTCTCGATGAATAAGCGACTCAGTATTAAAAAAAAATTAACTCAGAAAGCTTATCACAATTAATACGACCACACAAGACATCAGACGGTTGAACAGTCAACACTTTTCACTCGAAATTTGACTTTAAAAAAACACAAAGAACAATTATACTTTCATTTATGAGCAAATAAAGTATTTCAAACTTGGTGCGGATCAATGACTTTTTGGGTTCTTATTTGCATTAGTGTTAAACGCAAAAACGTAACTAAAAAAAGTTTGCGTTTTCCACGAAATCTTGGAATTATAGTTTTTTCATATAAATCCCATCGATGAGAAAAATCACGAAATGCATTTGAAAACCTATATAAAGTATTACAAGAAACATAATAATCATGGCCTTATGTTGAATTAAAATAAAAATTTAAAATATGTTTTTTACAATATGCAAAAAAATAATAATTCACAAAAAATTAAAAAAGGACCTTACCAATTTATTTGAATAGAAGGTGTCAATATCCTCGAGAGGTGTGGAGGCCAATTCCGGAGGGAAGCCACCCTGTAATCGAACGGGTATTGGTACACCCTGTTCGAGTGTAGGATCCGGTTGCGGGCCTTCATCTTCATCCTCGTCATCGTAACGTATCTAATTATACACACACGTACACACAATAGCATCCGGTTGGCACATTTCCGCATCGATGAATGGATGTTTGTGTGTTGATTGTGTTTGTGTGTGCGATTTTGTTTTTTTGTTTGTTTGATTTTATCATTTTGATTGTAAAAAGGAAATGAAATCGAATTAATAAGAAAGTTTGAAACATTTTGTTAAAAATAAGTCGGAGGTTTTTCACTTAAATCAATTTTGAGTAGTTATGCGTCTTTTTGACAAATACATATATTGAATATAATATTATGTCCTTGGAACAATTTAGAGATCATTTATTTTGGTCGAATTTTAAACTATTGTGTTCGTATTATTGAATCGAATTTATTAATTTATCTTTGTATGTTTTTGGCCAGGTTGAGTTCTTTCCACATATTAATAATTTTTGTTTTAATTTTATTTATTTTTATTGAAAAACCTCTCGCTGTGTCGCAATCCGTCATATCTTTCTTGTTTATATAATATCAATAATAAGTTGAAAAATTATAAGAAAAATAAATTGTGTTTATTATTATTTTATTTATAGTATAGTGTTGGTGGTTGTTTTAAGTGTTTTTAATGGTGCATTTAATTAAATACTCCAACATATTGAAACATTTGTTGAATTTAAATCTCTTGGTTTAAGATACTCAAATTTGTGAATTAGTGTGGAAGTGTTTAATTAGCTTTAGTGTAACGCAATAATTATGAATTATAAATTATTTGTTGCGTAAACTGTTTGGCTGCAAACATTTCTTTAACCCTTATGTGATTGAGCGGTCTAATGTTATTTTAAAATTCAGTTGATAATCAGAAATTAAAGAGAACTTACTCACTTACAATACAATCACCTCATAGTATGCAATTACAGCAATTTTGGCATTTATTTTATTTTGTTGTGAGGAACATTTAAAATAATTAGATAATTAACTATTTAAAATTGCAATAAAAAAAAAATTATAATTACTTTAAACAAAACCTTTCTATACTGTAAAAAACAATAATCACTCCAAAATTTAAAGCTTTACAGTCATACTGGCGTCAGAAAAGTTTTTCAGCTAGATAATAAAACCTTCACGGTGATAAAATCTAACTATCTGACACACCGTAATTAAGCTCACATTATAAGGGTTAAAGAAATGTTACAACGTGTTGGTTTTATAACATTTGCAGCTTGGTTTTATGTGTGTATAAAATACATTTGCAAGATTCAATACGAGAGTAATACAAATTCAACATTGTCTACATGTACTGCCAGGTGCTGGTAATATATTATTATTTGTATTATTGATTAGTTAATATTGCTGTGTTATTATTAAAATTAATAATATATAGAAAACAGAAATAAACTATAATGGTATAAAATGGGAAAAACGTTAAATCAAGATTAGTATAGAAACGCAAAACAAAATAATAATTTCAAATACATAATAAACTAGAAAATGAGCAAATACTATTTTATGTACCTACTTAATAAATAAGCTATAAGCTAAGAGCTAAGATAATAATTAATACTGCATATTTGAGTTTTAATAGACTCGAGTAAACAAATACTAATAACATTTTAAAAAGCAAGCATAATTCTAACAATATCAATTTATATAAATAACGAAGCATAAAGCATTTAATATTAAAATATTGTGCAGCTATAATGAAAGATAAAAAGCATTTGAAAAAGGCATAGAAAAAGACGGGGTTGAAACTCGAAATAAGCACAACTCAATTAAATTTATTTGTTTTACCATTGCACACAATGAGGGTGTGTTTTTCAATGCAAACTTCATCTATTTTATGTATTTTGTAAATATGACACATTCCTTGAAGACCAAACTTGGAAATTCCAGAAAAATTTTGTAATACCCTTAAGCCCTTTTTACCCATAGTGTCATGATTATTAGGCGTCACTTTCGCATTTACCGTTACTAAAAAAGGCGCATAAATATTAACAAAAGAACAGCTTTTCCCACTCATTATATCATTTTTAGCTTCTTCTTTTATCGATTTAGTATATCACTATAGCGTGTAGATTGTAAGTTTTGTGCGCCAGAACTTTTAAATAAATACACGTATACAAATAGCTTAGCACGAAAGCTCTTTCACCGTTGTAATATTATGTCAAAATATACGAAGGAAAGAAAAAACCTCACATAAATTTTTGTGTGCATACATTCAACCGTATGCCGGGTGGAAAGCTCACACACAAACACACAGCGACACATGCATGAGCATGATACATAAGTTGTATATTTTGCGCCCTCTCATTACCCTAGTCACAAGTGTATAAATGTGTGTTTATGCGCCGTTTGCTTTTACTGCGGGTTGCAAGTACGCGAGTTTTTTTTTTGTGTAATTATGACTCTTTTATTTTATGCTATAGCTAGTGAAGTATCGCGCTATGTAGAGAAGAGACACAGCGACGCGATATGTTCACCTCAACGTGTTTGCAGGTTAAACTGAATGTATATAGAAATTCAAAGACATACAGCGCAAAATTGGGGGTGACCTACCCCATTCCATTGCAGCGCACCTTGTGTGCACATATTCGAGAGTAAATGGGTATAAAGGGGCAGCACTCACACATATCGCGATAACTGGAATTGTACCTGTACCTATGAGTTTATACAACAATTTGTTGGTTAATATTATAAGCGAGCTTTAAGCTTTTTGGAAGAAAATGCGCTGATTGTGAGCACTTTTGTCAAAATTTTATTGTTTGTTTCAATGAAACCATTATTTAAAAAGACACATCGCATTAGAAAGAAAACACTTTTTGTGCACTTGATAATTTTGGTTTTAAATGTTTGATTCAAAATTCTCTCCATTTTCACAAAAAAGTTAAGTTGGTACAAAAATTATTTCTAAATCCTTTTAGGGAAAGCTTAAAAGTAATGTTATACTAGCTTTCATATTTCACTTGCTTTACAAATTTCACTTCATTTCGTTATTTGTCTGCCCAGTTGTTTAATTAGTTCTCGCTTACAATTTCTTTGTTTTCCCCTTTTACTTCATGAATAATATTCTCCAAAGTACATAGCATACAAAATTATGGGTTATGTTTTCCTGTCTGCTACCGCAATTACACTTTCTGGCTCAAAGAAAGGATTTAATCTCAAAGTAATTAGCTAAGTAACTCCGGAGTTTAATAAGTTTCACGCTTAAAGTGTCATAGAAACTTTTCATAATTAAGCTTAATTTTTATAAGAAAGTCACAATTAATAACTTTATTTGTTATGTACTGTACAAATTCTAAACTTTACGACCTAAATTCGGCCCTTTTTTTGTAGAAAATGCCATTATTTTAAAATGACTGATGTCGATTAGACACAATGCCGTGTAAGTTATTTTGCACATAAAATTTGAACAGCAATCCAAGTAGGAATTTGGATTGGTAGGATAATTGAGATGGCTTCCTCTTTTAATGCTTGCCATTTCTTGTTTATTTTGTCACCCATGCGTGTGATGAGATTAGATAATAAAGTTGTAGTGATATTGGCACGTCAACATTTGCTTACTTTCAATGCGCAAGTACGTGTTGTTTTATTGTAGACTAGCATTTTTATGCAATTACGTTGCATTTGCACTTGTCATGCTCAAGCAATTCATTCCAAAAAGAAACTGCTCAAAAGAACTATAAATTAAATATTTCAAATAAACAGCAATCAGTCAAAGCAATTGAAAAAGGCAAAATTTAAAATAGATTTTAAAAAGCATAATGGAAACGGTACTCAAAAGCTGTGGGCTATTTATCGTTGAAATAAAGATTGCTTTCAGTATTTTACTAAAGGATTATTTTTAAGTCCATATTTCAGAGTCCGACTACACTATAATAATAATTAATTTGTAAATGGATAACAAGGATTATATTTAAGTAAAAGTTAGGATAAAAATATGAATATTGATCTTAAATTCAACATAATTCTTTTATTTTTGTTTTACTATCTATTTTTATATCGTTCATCTAATTATAGCTTGTAATCTACGTCAATGTCCTTTATAAATTACTTCGTATTCGATTGGTTATTATTTATTTGTTAGTGTTTATATTTCGTGCAGGAAGTGGAGACAAATATAAACTTTATCTGTTTTCCACTAATTGTCATTTATTGTTTTGTCTGGTATTTTTTAGGTTAAACGAATGCAGTATAATCGTTTGAATTTTTTTTAAGAGACATTTTTTAAATTTAAAAATAATAAATAATAAATAAGAAGTCTTCAGAATTTTGCAAAACAAAAATGAGAATCTTATAAATACTTTAAATTAATCGCCTATTCTGTGGAGTCAGTCAAGTACTGTTTAACTTATTTTATTATTACAACGTAACATTGACGAACGATAACATACACGAATAGCTGTATTTTATCGGAATTACGGTATAAATAGATGTAAGTACATCGAGCAACATAGACTGTACAATGTAAATATTGGAATTAACCGGAATATTCTAGAATGTTAAGATGAGTGGAACAAGTGAAACGGAAATAATATTACTTTCGAAACAATTAGCTGTAAATAAACAATAAACTCAGAAATAGAAAGTCAATAGTCGAATAATGACTGGAGGCACATTATTTCTAAATTAAGTCTGTGAAATTATTCGCCCTAATTGCATTTAAACATTTATTTTTGGTGTTCACTTTTCAATTCAACTAGATTTTGTAACAGTTTTCACTTTAGTTTTAAGCGTAATTAAAAGAAAAATTAGTCTTCCTTGTTTTGATAAATCAAAGCTTCTATAATATTAATTTATGAAAGAATCTTATAATCGCCTTTTTTAGAAATTAAATCCCTTGTTGAACAATAATGAGCCATATCAAAAGCTTGAGATTGGAAATTTTGCCATCTTTTTTCCACCACTAACTATATCTATTAAACTTAAATTCTTATTACTCTTTCTGCATTTTTATGAGCTTTTAAGTTTAAAATAATATATCACAAGTTCATTGTGTACTAAATAATAAATTTAAAAAAAAAATTCAAAGCCAGCGTGCCACTAATTTGTGGTTATTTTAAAACTTGTTCATCTCAAAAATAAACAAAAAGTCATACTTGTATTCTAAAAAAATTATATGTATGTATATTCTAAAATTTTCAAGATTCATTACAAATAATACATTGTTCAGGTAATAATTTAATAAAAAAGTAAATCAAAAAGTGGAAAATATGTAAATCAAAATAATTATTATAAAAACACGCGAGCGCTTTCCAAAAAATCATGGTATCAAACAAAAAAAATTTTTTTTGATTTTGTTTTTGATTTTTTTAGCAACACAAAAATAAGGTTTTAAATGTTTTGATATATAATTAAATATACGATAAAAATTCGTGAAAAAAACAACGCTTTCATGATGATTGATATTATTTGTTGTTTAAAAAAAATCTTACTTCTTTTTGCTTTTTCTTGCGACCATATATTGGGGGCTGAAAATTTCAAAGTTTATTTAAGTTTCATTAAAATTATTCATTATTCAATGAATTTGCCTAAACTTTGAATTTAAGTGAATGTCGAATTGGAACTTCGAAAAACCGAAAAAGTTTTCATTTTATATTTTTGAGTTTTTTTTATATTTTATTACATTTTCTAGTGATGAGAGCAAAATATTTATGAATTTGATGTGCAATATATAAATTGAAATGAATTAAAAACAAAAACAACATTTCGTATATATTTTATAATGTTATGTTATATGGTGAAGAGGATGAAACCAGCAGTGTTTGGGTGGTAACATTTTATTTTCTATACAGAAATGATGTGACAATTTTGATTAGTAATAAAAATATTTATTGATTAATCCACGCAGTTTTGGCTAATTGTTTTAAATGAATTTAACTGCGTAAAACATCTAACAAAACCTTTTCTATATTACTTCTATTTAATAACAACGAAAAGGGTGGGAACTGAAAACGACCGAAAAGTTTAATAAAAAAAATTCGATTTCGTATTCACAATATACATACTCTAATTTTTTAAATTTAATATATTATTTTAACAAAAAATACAAAATATGTTGGAATGAAATTACATCATTTTCAGATCAAGTGCACGTTTCACACATAGGGTAAAATGCCACATAAATGTTTCAAGTGGGAAGCTCACTTAATTAACCCCTATGTGAATTGTCATATTCTCTACACACACAAACAAACATCAAATAATAAATAAAAATAGAAACTACATCACAGGGCGAGTGTGTGAATTCATTTCGACTTGGTGCAAAATTGTAGAGAGTAGGTTTATGTAGTCGGTTACCATTCTCTGACTTATTGAATTCAAAGGAAAATGTTTGTAGCAATTAAAATATATTTCAAAAAAAAAAATGCAAACGGATGAATCAATTACTCGAGTACAGTGAGTCCGAATAAATTAATTAAATTAATCAAGTTAATTCAAAAATATAAACTCAAAAACTAAACAAACTTAAGAGAATAAGGCACAATATAAATATTTTATGTATAGTAGGCAGTAGCACACCTAAAAATATATATTGGTATATGAATGTACAATATAAAAATGTTCCTGTATGAATTAAACATCAACAACGTAATTTATATATAAAGTAAAGGTAATAAATAAAAAAAATGCCTTCATGGACACGCTCTTGAGAATTATAATATAATGAATTTTTTTTTTTTTTCGCCGTAAAATGTATATACACGTACCCCACCTTACCCTCTGGTATTTTCAAATAATATAACGAGCCCATACATATATTAATAAGTATATTATGTACATATATTGTATCCTCGTGTACAATTACTTCCACGCACGTAACAATGTCATATAACAGTTTAACATATTAAAAAAGGGTAATTAAATAAAATGGAATTGTTAAGTATTAGAATGTTAGGCTATATTATGTAACTTTATTTTATTTTACAAACAAATAAATGAATAACAAAAGGAAACAGCTTATTATATTGCAATGAATATAAAAATTCACATTCAAAGCCCGCATGACACAAAAGCTTTATATTAAAGTTTTTGCTGCGAAGATATTTAAATACTTATAGAGTTTATAACAATTGCTGATTAAAAATTGAATTGCATATAGCACAGCGATTAGAAAATAGAGGGGGGGCTGGGGAATGAGGGGTTAAAATAATTGAATTATTTTTGACCGATTTCTTTTTTTTTAACACATATTTTTAAAATGCAGCGAAAATGCACAAAAATTGTGGCATAACTCAAAAAATTTATTTTCGTTTTAGTAAACAGAAATTGAAATTATAAATAGCAATTCTCGGAATTTTTTTATGGAAGTTATGAAAATGACTGTTTTAATTAAAGTTGTCACCACAACACGGTTAATTGGTATAATTGATTATAGTTTTCATCAAATTATGGATTTCCTGCAAAACATATTGAGTTGCGTTACATTTAGAATGCAACATTATTAAAAAGAAGTGAAGGGCACACCTCTCACTTTACTGCAGTACAAAATAATCAGAATGAGTGCGAAAATATGTTGGAAGGTATTTATGCAAGGACATTTTTGTTTAAATTAAAACGGCAACAATTTAGTGGTGTGCTTGCAAATACGAGTAAATTTAAAACAAGATTGCGGGAAGGCAGAAAGGTTGTTGTTTTTTCAGTGTGTCCACATCTAAAAGGGGTTTCCTCAAATTTGTTTAATCACTATGTTTAAAACGTACTCAGTGGTAATTCCAACGAAATGCTGCGCACTCATAGCATTATAAGGGTGGGTTTCATTTCGAATGGGGAGCTTTTTGAACACAGAAATTTATTCGCAGCAAAGACTCAAGAGATACCCAAATAATAATACTGTTCACTTGACTGCCACACGACTATATAGCACACACTGGGTGCGCTTCGCTCATTTCGCTCCTTGCTGGGAACACATGTGAAAAATCAATATAGAAAGTAGGAACGGACTATTGTTTGCGTGTGTGTATGTGTTTGGGGGAGTTGGGGGTTGCTCGTATTGCTTGTGGCACTGTACAGTGTACACACGTGACACGAGAATGTCAGCAAGCCCGACACAGCGACGAATACAATTTTATATTAAGGCACTTGTGACGTCTTACGAGTACAAATGTTTTCTTGTGCGCAACTTGTGTGGAATCACACTTCTTCTGCATTTTGCGTTTTTTATATTCTATGTGGAATAAAATATATTTTTGTAACACCATGGGTGAATGGCTGCTTTGTACATTTAGCTTTTATTCAAGCTTTTTACACACACACACACTCAAATAAACCGCTTTAAACGCACATGCTCATGTCATTGTGAAATTTCATATTTTGTGTCGCGAGGTGACTTTACACTGTACTGTGTCAGGAAACACAAATTGTGTGTGACACTGCAATGTTAACATACCATTTGCATAGTCTTCGCGTGTGATTGGGTAGCCCACTTTGTTGCCGGAAGAAATTAAGGCGCTTAAAACAGTCTTTAGTTTGGGCATTAAATACACTTGCATTGTGTTATGCAAGAACTTTCAACACCACATTGAACTTTGTTTTATGAAATATTTTCTATTTGCGATTCCAGCTGTTTTAATTAAGTATTCAGTTTACTTTTTGTCGACCTCTATGGCTTTTATTATGTAAAATATAATTAGGAAATCATTAAATGATCATTAAATTATGATTTATCCAATTAGATTTCAAAGTGCATTTAATAAACAGTCTTTGTTTTTTTTTCATAATCCTGAAAATATCAAGTAAAGACCTTATTCAGTATAAAGGCTGTTTCATAATAAATAACAAAATGCAAAATATTTTGTTGATGTTAATATATGGAATAAAATAAAAATAACTGTAGGTACAATTCATTGGTTAAAATTACGTTATAATAAAAGTGAAAGAAGAGATGACAGTGCGTTGTTTAAATTATTGAGCCTTTTCAAGTTTTCTAATTTAAATTGAAGAAATTTTGTGTAAAAGTAATTTTGAATATAAAATGTCAAAAAATTTAGAAAAAAAAAATGTATTCGAATTATTGTAAAATTGGTGCCGGTTAATTTTAAATTGCGAAATATTGCTTTTATTAAATTTTCGTTGCCCACAAAAAAAGGATGTAATTTTGTTTCGAATCAAAATAATTGTTTATATTTTTAAAAAGAAACATGACGTGTTATCAATGTTTGTTGTGGAAAATAAAAATAAAATAAATTGTTTGTAAAAGTCTAATTGGACTGTGGTGTAAAAGTACTGGAAAATATTGAAAACACAAAAATAAAATAACCAAAATATATATATAGAACTACAAATGAAATGGTTTTAGACATATAGTCACATTCATAACACAAAATTGTTGTTAAATTAATAAGTACACAAACACAAACATGTATTTAGGTTAACTGAATCATCTTGCCTATTAATTATTGAAATTTTCTGATTGTTAGTACATAATACATAATTAGTATATAATACACACACGTATACAAAATATAAAAATGATTTCATGTACAAAATGAACTGAATCAAAACGCGTTTTCAAAACCAATAGTTACAAAAGTTTTATCTAAAAAAATTTGATTAATGATAATGTAAAGAATAAGACGAATAACAGAATATTTAAAAAAAAAATTATATTTACACTTAATAGACGCTTAAGGAAACTCTAGGAATATTAGTTAATATATTTTCAGCGACAATTAGCTCATTTTTAGGGAAGAATATAGATATTTATAGAACAACTAGAAAGAAAACAATTAAATGTTTAAAATGAACAGTAATTTTGATGATTTCAATTTTCTTCTATGTTGTCTTTTTTTTAATATTAATTGTTGACTATATTTCTAGCAGACTCTCGGTACGCAGTTTATTTGGTGAATGAACTGAATTGATGGTGACGAAAAGGCATCAACTGTTTTATGTTTTTTGTGAAAGTTTTTAATTTTTTTTTCAAGATTTAATGTGGAATACTTGTTTTATTGAATAAATTATATATTTGTAAAGGCCATTTAATGCTTTATAATTAATCAATTAAATTTAATTGTTTTTCATTTAAACACAGAATATACTGTAGTATTTTTAATTCATTGAAAGATCCAGACTATTTACTTGCATACGGCCCGATTCGTTATACGGCTTCCGCCTATCTGTGTGTGAAAGCTTTAATGAGCCAAAAACACTCTCCTCATACATAATCTAAAATTACATTGATACCAATTCGCCAGCATCACGGGTAACATGTTTTGAGAGTGATAGCATTTTCGAAATATTATGATAATTAGTGCACATATGTACTACAACGATTTTACACATTGTTTTGATACAAAATAAACTCGAACATGAACATCAAATGATGCGAAACAGTTATAAAATGATAAATGATCTCTCTACACAAATACTATTAAAGGATTAATGAGTGTTATTGAATTTATTAAATTTTTTTTCTGTTATACTTTACTATAAACTATGCACTATATATAGTGGGAATGGGATATTGAATGTGTACAAGAGGATGATGAGTGACATTGAATAGGGACTGTTGTCTGTTATGTTGATTAAATTTTATTGTTTTTTTACAATGGAATTTTCAGTGTTATTCTTTTCATATTTAAAAAATGGCTATTGTAAATTATTTTCGAACACTTTTTGAAAATTTTGAAAATTTTACACGTTTTTTGAAATGCGATAATTCATAAAGAATGCATTTTGAATAAATGTTTTTGTCAGTAAAAATTTAAATTAATTTAATTTAAAATTTTGACAGACAGTTTGAAAAAATTTGAATGAAAAGTTATTCAAAAAATTCTGACTATACACCAATAACAGTTCTTATATTTTCAGTTAGAATTTATTTTATTATTGAATTACAACTGAATCGGTCTGTAATTGGCGTAATTACAGGAAAATTAATTATGAAAAGTGGGAAGGTTGGGAAACGGTTAAATGTAATATGGTGGGTTTGGTTTTTATGTTGACGGGTGGGTGGGAGGTTTGAATATTACTTGTATACAGGTAAATATTTGCCAAAGAGTAAATATACAAGAAGGTGAACGAAATTTAACGTTATGTTTATATTAAAGCACACATACCTCTCCCTCCGCTCTCTTCTTCTCCAATTCTTTTTGCTTGGCATTTTCTTCAGCGATACGAGCTTCTATGACCGCCAATGATTCGCGGGTGAAGGGACGGAACAAGCTGCGTTCTTCCTCAGATATTGAGTCGGAGTCTTCGGTCATTGTCTATAAGGCCAATATTAAAAGCCTTAGACTACCAAGGCCTGAATGTTGGGTTGTTGGTGATTGGTTGTGGTGGTTGGTTGATGGTATTAGTGGTGGCAGCGAAGGAAACACAAAACAGAACGAAATAAGTTACTGTATTAAATTAAGTTTGTTGTATAGTTTTGTGGATTAATTGCAACAATTTGAATTAAAAAATGCGTCAGCTAAGCGTTAGTATTCAAATGTTTCTAACTAAAAAGTAAAAAAATGTATTATGTTATTAGTACACACGTACTCTGGTTATTTACACAATTTTCAAATTTATTACTTTCATTCTTTATGTACAGCTTCGTTTCATCGCTTTTTCTGCGTGTTTTTTTTATATACACAAACAAATTCCGCGAGTATCCACTTAATTAAATGCGCATTCAAATTAATTCGCGTGTAACCGAAATACACAACTGTTCCTTTGAGTGTGAAAATATAGTGCGTGTGTTCATATATTGTGGTATGGTTTGTATTCTCATATTATATATATTTATGCTTTGTGGTACAATATATTCTACCGGGATATGGTCATTGAGCATGCATGAGTATTATTATTAGGCGAGCATTTGAAAAGTGTTTAACTCGTTACCTGCTAACAATGATGTAGTAAAGGGGCACGAAGCAGGCTCGCACTAGTAGGTGCGGCCAAAGGCTGGCTCGAGCCCCACAAACTAAAACGGACGGTTAGCCGTCCTGTAAATAGAAAGCAGAAAAAAGCCACATCGGAGCATAATGTTTGGTTTTTGAGGGGGGTGATATGGAGTAATCCAACACTTAACGGTGAGTAAAAAAAAAAATTTGCATGTTTTTTAACAAAAAATTATTTAAATGGTTAAAAACGTGTATTTTTTTTATATATTATTTGAGATGAATTAATAATTAAAATGAATATGCAAAAAAAGGTGTTCTTTCTAACTACAATACATTTTAATATAATTGGTAAACTTATTTCACTGTGAGATGTACGCATCGATTACAAAGGGTGGAAAATACTTTTTAAACATTTAAATTAAAAATTAAGCATTTAAAAAAGATGACAATAGTTGAGCTAAATTTATAGATAAAAGCCAAACAGGATATTGCGTACCTGTCTTCTTGAAAGGAGTCAGGATCACAGCAAAAAGTATTGCGGCTATGCAGCAACTGGTGCTCAGTACAATTCGATTGTAAGCAAAATTTTTCATGACCGCCCTGAAATATTAAAAGCGTCTGTATATCAGTAATTTGACAATTAATAAATATGCCACTAGTGTGTTTAGAAAACTAAAAGAACTACATAATGCATGCAACTATGTATATTAAATACTGGCCCTGTTTATTTGGCTTGCAAAAAAAGTTTTCTAATTTTTTTTTTTGTTTTTTACATCAAAAGCTTTTATAGTAAAAACCACATTAATGCTAACAATTTTGTAGAATTAGTAACAGACCGTGAATAAAAAAAATTGCTTGCATCTCTCTATTGGGGATGTCTACTAAAACATTTTTATGATCGTTATTATTTTGAGCTAAAATGGGGGAAATGCGAACGTGCTCTGAATACGGTCCAGTAAACTACTAAACTGTTTATAATGCCGTATTAAACCATCGCATCGCGGTGTTTGAGTGAAAATCGTTGCCAAAATTTTATTTTGACTTTTATTCAATTTAGAAAAAGATAAAAAAAAAATTAATTACATATTATGTATGTTCATGTGGGTCGTTAATTTATTCTTACAAAAAATTCCAAAATGCTGCAAAAATTTAGGTGTGATTTAAAAATCAAGGAACATTTTAATAATTTTAAAAAGAATGCAACAAAAAGTAAAGTGTTTTTATACAAATGCATTAGTAGATAAAGATTACTAATTATGTAACTAATATACTATTTAAATTAAATTAGACCACAACTAATACAAATTCAATTTTCAATGTTTATCCAGCGACGAGTATTTTGTAAAACTCTTTTTGTTTCTTAATTTCTGTTCCCAAATTTGCTACAAGCGCAGTTTTTAGTCAACGGCAAACATTAATTCACAATACTTATGTGTTAATGAAAACAAAAAAAAAGAATATTCTACAAGCATATCGAGTTTATACAACACAATCAAGATCATGCGCGTTGAGGGATAATTTTGTCATAAAATTTTTATGTACACCATGTGTATGGTGAACTTATATTTTGTCAATTGCATGGAGTTAGCTGTATATAGCTAAAGGAGGTCAATTACCAAGGGAATCAATTGCCTCGAGGCGTCATTTAGCAATGAATGAGTTTATTTTAAACAAATAGGGTGCGTTTACTCGTTATTGATGGCAAAGCTTTTAATGAAACTTTCGTTCAGTACGTTAAATGCAGACTTATAAAATCAATATAATATATCCAGATTGGTCTTGTTGACTTATTTTAATTAGCGTAAAACTTTGAGGTGATGTTTTGAAATTAAAAGTTGAAAATAAACGCGATTTAATAAAAAAATTTAAATGTTCTCGATTAAAGCTTTAAAATCACAAATAATTACTTAAAAAACCTTTGTCTGTATGCATTTGAGTTAATTATTTTTTAAAAAAATTATGTTTAAATTTGTGACAGTGTTATAATGAAAAATAGCATTTTAATTTTGCTGTATAAATAAAGCGCCGATATTTGTGCCTATAAGTAAAAATGAGCTTAAGCTTCAAGCAATATTTATTTGCTTATAAATATGCACCTTTGAATTAACATAAAAGCTTCACTAGCTAGCTTTTAAAATGTTTACGTAGGTAATTTAATTTAGAATATGTTACGTGTACTTACTTTCAATGAACAACAACGATCAATATTGAGAGTTATAATTGAAATACATCCGAGACTGAGCCCCTCATGTCACACCACCATTTACGACTTTGAATGTTCTGCAAGAATAAGAAAAGTTTACACATTAGAATAAAATAGATAGATGTAATTTTATATTTTAAATATTCGTATTTTGGAAAGTGTTCAAAATTTGATAGCTAATATCTCCTATTAAATTTAAAACACAAATTATTAATTAAAACTTTGATAACTACGTAATTCTTTTTAAAACACATTTTTGAGGTGCAATAAACTTTTATTTGCTCCTAATACTTTATAGTAAAGAAAAAAAATGTTGCCCTTTGCCTAATAAACTAAATAAAAAGTGCACATTACAAAATTCGTTATGAACTTTTTATCTGGCACGTTATAAATGTCTTTATAATAGGATATAATCTAAAAGTCAATTGGATTCAGGCCATTCGGGTTGATGAACCGACGCGATGCATGGTACCAATAAATTTTACATCGTATCATTTATTACGCGTTTAACAACTTCTAAATATTCGTAAATTTAAAACCCTTTATTTAAAATATTTAATGGATTTGGTTTACACTGAAGGGGTTCACGAAATCCTTTTAAAAAAATGGTAACCAAGCTTTGAGCTTAAAAACAATCAAAATTAACATGAAATTTGTTTTTGTACAGGAACGGTATTTATTTTATTTCTTCACTTAAGTTTTTCTGTCTCTAAAATTTTAATAATTTGACAAAAATAAGAGTTTGACATTAAAATTTTTTTGCAAAAAAAATTGTTAACAAGTACTTCATACTTGCAGTAACATTTTTTGTAAAAGCTTTTTGCATTTTAAAGGAAATACTAAGTATATAAAAGCATTAAAAATGTTCACAAATTGTAAAAAAAATCAAAAGCTTTCATCATCTTATCTATATTTCACATTAAAAATAAATAAAAAGGACTAAAGCGTCGTCTCCAATGTCTGTCTGCCAATTTGTCTGAACTTTGAATGCACAAGCACACAGCTATGTAGCTGAAATGATAAATTGAATGTTCCACTTGAACGCACGCATATATATATTATGTCTACAATGCGCGTAGATTAAACTCTTCACATATTTTTATTCAATTTTTTGATAAATACAATATAATGCAGCATATTATATAACGGAGAAATTATCGATTTCGACATAAGGATTGTTTTTTTAAATTTAAAATGTATCGCAATGAAGCCAAATTTAAAGTAATCGCAGTGAGAATAAATCAATTTATTATTTTGCTATTATTATTTATAGCTTTACAATTCTTGAATACCTCTCATATTATAGGAAATCATTAAAGCTGTGTTCTTCTGTAATGAGACAAATTGCCTCAAATTTTTCTTTTTAAATTCTACAGCCGCGGGAAACAATGTATGTGTGTATGTATTTATAGTTGAAATTAATAATAAACCTTACCAGATAATCCTTTTGTAATTCTATGAATTTTATCGTTTATCTTTTAACGCTTCTGCACAAGTCCCAAGTATATTATACACATTCATTAAGAGAAGTTTCGGAATTGCTTGATAATGCGCAAGTCTGCTGTGTATGGCTGCTTCATCACCATGTAGGGGTCAACACAAAACAAATGGCTACATTAAATTCGCAAATATTGGAGCTACATCCTTCGTGAAATTGGGACGTATACGCAGTACATGTGCACGCAGTGTGTTCAGAGATAAAGGGAGAGAGCTTTTTTTAATTTGCGGTATGGATTATACAAAATGAGATAAATGACTGTAAGCATTGCAGCTTTTGTCACTTGACATCCCGGGTATACATCGCGTATTGCAGCATTAAGCAATGAGCAAGCACCCCTTATTATAATACGTATGTGTGACAACGTAAATACATACGTAGCAAGTACGTACGCATTTTGTATAGGTTAAAGTTACAATTCCAGTGACACCTCATTTAATGTGCACATTACGAGAAGTGGGTCATTGTAAGGGGTCGGGGCAAAGGGTTTAACTTGTCTTGCATCAAGGGGATGTAAATGTGTGCCCGTAAAGTATATGCTGCTATAACAATACATGTTGATGGGGTGATGGCTCACATGGGATACATGAGGTAATTGAATAAAATTTGCAGCCGGTTATTAAGTAATTACTACATCCAAATGTACAAGTTTAAAGTTTATGTTAGATGGGTGTGTCTGCAGTGTTGTGTGAGAGCTTTTATTAAGAAATTTTGTAAAATAAAAATACTTTATTGTTACTACTTACTACAGGATGAATATAAGCAAAATATGAATTTAAAAAACATTTGATTGACTTAAAATTGAAATAATAAAGTTTTATTAAATTCATAGGCAGGACCGTGGTTTGGCCATAATTAATAACTTAAAGATTTTTTAACCTGACCATGACATGTTCAATAAAGTAGTTGCTTTAGTAACTTAAGTAATTTTTCAAATAGAGCAAGATTTCTAAAATAAATTATTTGATCATGAAATGCAAATTATTTGACAACGATCCATATTTATCAAAAAAGGGAACAAATTTGACTGTATTTTACCTACCACCATATTCAGTCGAATCACATATGACCAAAATTTAAGGTTTTAAAACAAATAGCTGCTTCAATATTTTGCATAAAATTTTTATAATAAAGCATTTTTTGAGATGTGAACGAAGGATAGGGGATCGGGTATATATTTGCATATTTTTTGTAAACCATGTTTTTGGACTGTAAACATAAAAAGAATTTCTGCATCACTAACTTTCTTCGGAAAAAATCCGAATGCAAAAATCTATATTATAAGCTTGGGGTCATGCATAAATTAATATGATAAAAATGTATTGACAAAAACTATTGAATTGGCGTGTTAAAGCATGTATATCAAAATGAATGTGGATTATTAATAGTTGGGTTCAATTTATTTATACCATAATACATTATCCATAATTACAGTGTAATATATTTTATAGTCTGCTATGTGCAGTATTTAGGTCATTCATTATAAATTAATAATCAATTATTTTTCATCCCCCTAAAGTTTTCACGAGCCATAACACAAAATTAACCTCATTTTGTATTATGAACCCTTTGCCTTGCGTTGTGTGTACGTTGATAAGTAACCGCATATTAGTATTATATGGTAGGTTTCCTTAAGAGTCTTCGTTTCAGCTACTAGCATGCGTGATCTCAAAAATTACATTAAATTGAATGACTTTCGTGCTATAGCACTTGGATTCGAAGCAGCAATTTGTCAAAAAAAAAAATGCACGAATAAAAACAAAGCACAAAAGTAAAGCAGTCGAAAGCAACAATATCCTTGACCCAATCTTTATCAGCCATTGAGTAAATTTAATGAGGATGCTTGACTATGAGGATTGAGAAGCTGGGCTGGGTTCTATGTGGGTATGGAGAATAGCACAATGAAGGGTTTTAAATTGTTTTTACTTAAATATATATAAAAAAAATGGTACGCTCGCTTAAAAGTACATCGATGATAATGCTGATAAAGCTCTGGCATGCTTGTAAGTTATTAGACGGAATAAAATGTGAACTGATCAAGGCCAAAGATTTGCCCACTGTTTGCGGTTGAGGATGCAATTCACATTTAAGTGGTTTTGTGACACCGATTCTGTGCGATAATTATGAATTGCGTTTAAAATTTATTGTAACTTTACTTTGTTTTTTTTTTTTACTAACGCTTCGTTTAAAAGGACATAGAAAGTGTTTTCGATACGGTTTATAAGATATTTATGGTCTCATTTGAAAAAATTCCTTTTTTTTAACAAAAATTAAGTTTTGGTGGTAAATATTATAATTCTAATAATACATTGGTATTGTCTTATTATTAGAAAAACATGATATTTTGGAGAAACGCTGATCGAGTTCATTGTATAAACCGCGTGTTTGTGTTTGGCTTTACATATTTTAAGAATAAAGACTATAATTGTTTTACTGATGATGTTTTAAAAATTAATTTACATGAATGGAACAGCAATGTGTCATAAAACATTACAAATTCATCAAACTAGTTTATTAATTTTAGACAATGACTTCTTATTTTAAGAAATATAAATATAAATCAAAATAAAAAAATTAATCCAAATGCGTTTTCAAAAAAAAAATTAAACATCACAGAATGATATAACTGACCATGAAATACACAAACAATATGTCACACATTTGACATTTGAAATGCTAATTAATTATTTAATAATTAATTTACTAATTTACTCATAATTTGATGCGTCCATCTTTCATTTGTGACACACGCTATCGACAGCACGAGTATAATGTACGATGGTTAGGGATATATTTTCGGTTTTTTACGGTAATGTGATAGATCGAATTTTCAACAATACAATAACTGCGAGAGTGTAAGTGGGGGTCGCGCATTATAACTGCATATAGAACAGTTACATGAATAAAAATGACTGAAAATGACCTTTAACTTTACTACATACTAATACATATTATATTGATTGTGCAAATCATTTGTAATTCAAATGAGTCTTCGTGTGGAACATGCAGAGGAAACAAAAGCGTTTGCCACATAATTTAAGTTATATGTATCGTCAGCAAAAAGCTCACCAAAATCTACTGCACATGTTGACTATTATACTGATGTGCTACGTCACCAAATCAGAGCACAAAACTGTGCAAGGCCATATCAAAAATTTGTTATGTATATGACGTCAATATGTGTATAACAATGTCGTTATTAAATAGTAATTGTGTAAGTTTAAGAAATGCATTAACATATTATTTACAAATTCTCGTTGTGTAAAATTTCCTCCCCCAATATTAGTACGGTTGGTTTTTAAATGCGGTAAACTTGCACAAGGACACAAATTCAACAAACTAATCAGCCCAATAAAATTGCTGAGCAAAGAAGATCCACTTAATTTATCCCAATTTTAATTTGACCGTACATTTTTGGGTGGGAAAAGGGCGATTGGGCATCGCTGCAAAAAAAAAAATGAAGGTAAAAACCATGATGCAGGAAAAGATACAACAGCGCAAAGCAAAGAAAATCTATAGCTGATGGTATAAAGGGAATAAAAACCAAGACTGTGAAAAGCTCACAAAATTGGCAGCAGTTTGTTGGTGGTAGAATTTATCGATTCCATTAGGATAGTAGAGGCGAGTGTCTTGTTCTTTGGGTGTATTCCATCTACCGCTATAATATATGCTCTTGTGTACGAGTACACATTTATTATTTTGTTGGTGGATGGGAGATATTTCTAACGAATATACACATTCGCCCGAATCATCGTCCTTTTATGGCATAGCAAAATAATTTTATCAGGCAAGACGAAATAAAACGGTAGTGTGGATGTGAAAAGCTTTGCGAATAAATGGTTGTGTGTGAGTGGGGGACTATAAGTTATCTACCTTTATGTAATCGTACTATATTAAGAGGTCAACAAAATATTTGCTCTAAGCCGCTTTTATATTTTAATCAATGAAAGTTACATCGAGTTGCGGTGTTTTACGTCAATGTGTTTTCTATTTGAGGTAACGCTGCCTATGTAGTTGTGTGTATTTAGATAGAGAATGAATGCCGAAATGACCGGTCATTTGAACGTTTTTGTTTCCAATAAAATATTCATAAAAGACTTAAATAAAAATTTGATAAGGGTTTCTCCATTTTAGAGTTTACTGAATTGGAGTAGGTATTAGAAACATTTTAAATTTTTTTTTTATTTAAACAGAATAAAACAAATCAAATTTCAGATTGAATGACGATTGCTTAAAAGCTTTTGTAAACCCCATCCAAAAAAAAGGAAATTCATTTCACAAAAGATGTAATTAAAACCGCGCGCTTTTAATATTCAACTCTGTTCTCAATTAATATTTTCCTCGCAAGCATTATCTGTTATCTATGACTCATAAGATACATCATAAATGAATCATGACTTCATTTACAAGCATTTGACACCAATTTAAAATTCGGGCTTAAGCAATAATGATGCTCACACTAGCAAGATTTACATAACAAGTGTGTTCCCTTTATGGGCTATTACGTATATTTTTAATTAGGGATACTAAGCTTCCTCAATGATTATATTACCATAAACAATATGTTCTTAATCCCAATTGCCACGCCTCTAAAGGGAGAATGGTAACACTAAACACACGCTCCTCTTTTTACATTCATAGTACAGTATTATTATTCAGCAGTAACCCGTGGGATTCAATTTATATTTTGCAAATTACCGTCAAGGAATAAGGATTCATGTGGATAAATATTTGCGGACGGGTATAAAAGTATACTCATTGCAGTTACAATGTAATAGTACAACGATGCGAAATAAATCCGTAAACGCTATTTTTGAAAGAAAGGAAATGTAAAATATTATGCTCAATTTCATTTCAAATCATGCCACATGTCATTCTTTATTAGGACTGTTAATGTACTTTAAATTTCCAACATGATGAAGACAGGGCATTAAACACGTCATCAATTTAAGGATCGTCTCTAAATACATATTGTTATGGAATTTAACGATCACATTTGATCTTTCAAAATGTAAAAGCATTACGGATATAGCTAAGAAGGAATACACAATAATCAATGTTATCACATTTCAAAAAATTAATCATATATGTTTCCTAATATCACATATGCGCTACAAAGCTCTCATATTTTCAAATGTATTCAGTTGAACATATTGAATTTAGTATAAACATTTTTTATGTTGCTGATTTTGGAACTTAATTCTAAAACAGTATCCAATAACTTTTAAATTATTGGACTTATTTTTTGCACAATTAATCCGTTTGAACAAAACATGCTTTCGCAAAAATTAATTTTACCAACAAGATTTTTATTAGCCTTCACAAAAATTTTCTAAATGCCTTAAATTGGTTTTGCAGTTTTAAATAGTAGAAGCTACATATTATACTACACGGAGGTTACAATTCTAATAACGAACAAATACAATATTCAACTTAAGTAAATAATATTAAGTAGGATGTGTTCTTATGGCGACAATAACTATCTCGGTTTTATCATAAATTATGTTCTCAATTTACTGGAACGTGAAAGAAGTATAGATTCGTAAAATCAACAAGCGTTCCAAGTTTATTGTTTCTCAAGTTGAATTAGCAAACTCAAGACGGTTTCAAAGTTCTTACGCATGTGTACATTAAATAATGATTGATGCTCTGATATTTAATGGAAATCTATTATACAACTTATGATCATCACCCATAAACGGCGAAACAAAATCAAGATACGCGAAAATTTCTAAAAATGTATGACCCCGTTTAGATTGCAAAGCAATACTATTAAAATCAAAAATTGTGAACCGCTTTTAAATAGTTTAAATAGCGATGTTTGCCTTATAGCTACTCGTAAACGATTTCCTTATTTCACATTACACAAAATCATACATGTTCATCAGGCCCAAACAGAACTCTAAATATCTTTAAAACAAATTATTTGGATTCAAAAAAAATTAAAAGAAAAAAGAAAACAAGAAAGAAAACAAACCAAATTACACATTTATTCCAATAATTTAAAAAACGAACAAAATCTTTTGGGATTTTTGTTGATTTCAAGCTGTAACACTACTAAGTATACATCATTTCAAACTTATATTGCAATTTGCACTATCTGTCTTGCATTTTACCAGAATGTATGTCAATAAGTTGAACATTTAGTTGCTTTTCCCCATGGGAAATTGAAACCAATTTCATTTTACAGGAGACGAATTCGATAATATGCGCTTCACTTTGGATTCAGCTATATTTTATAAAACTATGCACGTGCTCATATAAAAAATTCATAGAAAAAAAGTTAAATTAAAAAAAGCTGAGGATTCGATGTCATTCATCATTTTTAAACACAAATATTTAAAAATATATAATTTGGTGAAAGACAAGGCATTAAGTTTGATCAATATTTTATAAATTTAAAATTATGATTAAACTATTGTAGCTGTCCCGGCGAAGTCCTAAAATCGACTAAAATCGAACGGTATTTTGCTCTTGATTTTGTGTCTATTAAAATCAAACTATAGCTCAGTCAAAAACAGCAAGTGATAAATTAAAAGGTAAAATCAAAGAAATACTTAGAAACATAAAATCACCTATATTTTCAAAGTGATATATATATATTGATTATTACAATGTTTACTGATGTGATATTTTGTGAATTATGTGTGTGTATAATAGAAATGATATTTAAACCAATTTGACTTTGGAGAACATTTTTTTATTAATTCTAATATACATGTACATGCATCCTTTAACAAAAACGAGTAACCATAGGAATTGCTGTAGAAGAACGAGCAGCAGATGTGGCCTTCGAACGCATATATTGAATACACACATTATTGTTCTGAAACTGAATTTTTGGATTTGAGGAAAATGTTATATAAGAATCATGTTTTGCTGACTAAACATTAAGCACAAAAACAGTATCAAAAAAAGAACAAAAATAAATTTCAAGCGAAAAGGCATTCCAAAAATAAAATTTCTAAAATTTGAAAATCTTATAAATGTCATGGTCGTTTTTTGGCAGTTCTAAACCATGCAAATTATTACTCGAAAAAAATGCTTGAAAATTTTTAAAATAAAAAAAATACTTCAGCATAAGGGAGGCATTGTTGCTATCAATTTCCTAATTTTAATAAATGTTAATTAGTGACATAACCTCAATGTATTGAATATGTTTTTAGGAGCTTGCTTGCTTACATGATTGAGTGCCATAGATATTGGCCCCTTAAATATAGTTTTTTACACTGTTATTATATTTATAATATATATTCATATTAGGTATACCGTTAAGTGATAGTTAGAATGTAGAAACTTTTTCACATATCATTAACATTAATTTCATTAATCGGCGTGCAGCACATAACACACCTGCTAAATATTAACATAAACTCATTAGAGTTTATCGTTGGTTTCTTTATGAGTTACACATTTGGTGGCCAAGTGAGTAAATATTTAAAAACAACCCGCATGAGCGTGCAAATTCACGAGAGGTTGCCACTGTACTTAATACGCTTGTATGAAAGGATATATGTAGGTTTCACCACACGATTCTCTTGTAATAGCAAGCACACAACGGTTTGAGCTCTGTGCCTCTGTCCAGTGTCCACACAAAATGTTTTAATAATTCAAGCAAATAAGGGGCACATGCTACTGCTTCATTCAGGTTGTACGACTGTAACCCAAAATTATGAGTTTCCACAGCCATCGCCGTCACATACACAAATGTATCTACACAGAGTACATACCACGATTGCCACGACATCCATTACGATTAGCCACAACAACGCACAATAACTAGCTCCGCTTTTACAGTTATTACAATTATGAAACTTATGACAAGGCCGCAATCGGATAAAACGATACCGGGATTAATTTACACATTGTGCCAATAATAATAACTGTATTTTGTAATAACAATTAAACGCAATATAACCGCACAGTGGTGTACAAGGAACCGTCATTGCAGGAAAAGGAAACATGTGCACTGTGAAGATTTCCCGTTGTAGCGATATAAATTATAATACGTATTCAAATACAAGCACAACCGTTCATATCGTGTACAGTATGCGTCAGGAAGCTTTTTTAAACGCTGCAACACCACTTTCAGCTCATTGGTGTGGCTTGGAGCGGCGATAACGGTACATCAGCGCTTTTGATGGTACATCCATGCGTTTGTCTTTACCAGTGAAAGTAAAAGGAAAACAGCAACTCACAATAAATACACACACGCTGGCGCACACACCTAATAAAAATTAAAATACAATCTATGCATGTGTATGTTGCTTGTGACGGGGATGTGGGAAAATATGTTGTTCATTCCTCTGCAATGGTTCAATCCCAGAGCAATGACGTCATGAAAGCGCAGGCGCTTCAAAAATACCGTACTATACTAGATTTTCACAACAAGCAACGAAAACTTTTTACTGTTTTATCCAAAATTTTCGTTAAAGGACATTTTTGTACAGTGGAATTTAAATGGCATTACTTCACATTATTTAAATTAATTAATGAAAAAAAAAAATTTATTAAAACCGTTTTGAAAGAATTGCCATTGAAAATGATATTTTTTTTCACACGAAAAAAATTGAAAACGATAGTTGAATAGACAATGAAAAACACTTACTGTAATTTTTAATGTTTAACCTTTCTTCCATTTGTAGTTATTAGAGTGAAACACTATTAAATACTTGTACATATTATAGATCAATTGCAAAAGGTCACATAATATCAGTTTGTGATGTAACCAGTAAATGCGAGAACACACAGTATTGGATTTCTCTAAAAAATTAATGTGAGGTTATGTCGAAAAAGCTCGCAATGCGCTGAATGAACCGACATTTGTTCTCCATTTGCCCTTTGCTATAGTTTTTATACAATATATTTTGCTATGCTACATTCTAAGGACATGTGCACCTATTTTGAAGGTTTGTTGGTTCACATCTTATTTAGGTAATTGTTATTCTTTTACAGTTTACTCATTGATTTTTATATTATTTACTATTAGACTAATAAAAGGCTTGAATGAGCTGACAATTTTTATATAAAACAACTGTTATAATAACGAACTGTAAAATCGATTTAACAAATTCTTTCACAATCGACAAATCGATCCATGACATATTTTGGGCATTATATTCTGGAGTCTGGAAGTATCATCATACAATTATGAATTGAAAACGACTTTTAAAGCATTTGGAAAACTTTTATTTTGTTTTAAGCTTCAGTTCTTTTTTTATTTAAATTAAATAGTGTAATTCAAAAACGCATAAAACATCAATAAATTGGAGAAACAACGACTGGGAAAATGAATGGAAATGAATTTATTTACATTGAATTTACCTCTACAAAAAACACTTATCTTTTGTTTAACAAAATACAGATTAGAATTATTCGATAAATCTGATTTTTATAAAATCATTTAGCAAAAACGGAAAAAAAGTCTTTCATTTTCGATTTATTTAAAATAATTCAGTAAAATTTTAGTTCCCAGTTCCATTTAAAATGCAATTATGAAGAGAACTAAATAATTTTTATAGACACAGTAATATTGTCAATATCTGTATTTTGATTTACTTTTTTTATATATTTAATGAATTGTTATTAAAACATTTGTGGACATATAATAGTAAGCAAATTTAAACAAATTGAAGATAAACGTTAAAATTTTTTAAATAATTTTAAATTGATTATTAAAAATTAAGTTTCATAATCTTTTGTAAGCAACTTTTGAATTAAAGTAAAAATTTAAATAGAATTGATTTTTTTTTAAATATGGATTGAACCAAACCATAAAAAAGGATCCCTTAAATATCCCTAATTATGACTAATTTAATCCACCAAAAATATAAATAGCACAATCGCCTTCTTTCACACACACTTTCTAATTTCAACCAACCAATGAAAATGCAAAAATAAATAATAGAATAAGTTTCTCATCCATAAAACCAATGAATTAACGCCCAACGGAATGACTTTTACATTTTACTATAATATACGCGTGTGTATTTACTATTTGCCCTAAAAACAAAAGCATCGAAAAATCGTGTTGAAAACATACCAAAGAAACATTTTAAGCGGACTTAGAACCTTCGGATAAGAAACACGCAATCTTTGGAAACATAAATTTATGTAAATAAATAACAACTATTGTAACAAATCCAACAAGACGTACTCACACACACTTACAAGCATATCTGTGTAGGACTTGTGGGTGAGAGATCATAAGATCCGGGCAAGTAAGGTCACATTACATTGTTCGCAAGCAGAATCCTCCTTCGACAAACCGCTTATTCAACGCGTTTGTTCATTCTACGGTACAGTGATGGAAAGGTATTTTTGGTATTTTTTAAAATAATAAGTATTCTGTATTAGTGTTTCGTGTTACCCGTCTGCCGGGATCATAATACCTTTCAAATGTTATTGCATCGTGGTTACAACTATAACTATAGTCTGATGTGTGCCAACAACTGAATGGTAAATGTAAAATGATGCAATGAATGGAAAGTTAAAAGACTCTTGCTGGCATGAATTGTTCTCTTGATAGAATTTGCAACAATTTACTTCACCTTTTGCATTTTATGTGTTGTACCTATGTGTTAAATTGTACATTTAAAGGCGCTAGCTGAATGTAAGTTTGTATATGCAGAGATGCTTCTGAACGATGCCATTCAGTTTGTTGTTACTCTCCCTTGTGGCGTTTATACAAGAATTTACAGCGCCACACAAATGTAGGGCATTTAGAGTAAAGGGCAAATAGTTGTGTTGCGAAAGTTTTGAATTGCAAAATATTTTCTTACAAACTATTTATGTGTATGATGAAAATATGGTCTCATTTATCGTGTAAAATCATAGAAGATCAAAATTAAGATTCAAAGCTAATTTCATCAAACAAATTTACTTATAATAATAAATTTAAATAAGCTTATATAGAAAGTGTTTCTTTATAAGTTTTGAAAAGCTTTTAGACAAAATAAAAACGCGTCAACTGATTGAGATAATGCCAATATTTTAAGTCTTAGCGAATTTATTTTTAATAACCACCTTCTGGATAAAAATATATATTATTATGTTAATCGTTGTAAATTTTAAAAAACTTATAATTTTACAAATACATAGCATAATTTAAATTGCGGAAAATAGCAAAATAAAATATTAATTTTAATCAAATATCTTTGAAATCTTTTTGGAAAATGCCTTATGTAGTAGATTAAAAGTGGATGTAAGAAGAAATATGGCAACAAACTTCAAAAATTTATGAAACTACTGCTCGGGAATTCAATTTTTGTTTTGCTTCACGTTTATCTGCATTTTAGCGAAATTGTTCTGCAAATATTGTTTGTTTATGGTTAAAAATAAATTTTCTGTGAAACATTATATTTTTGTTTAAATTAAATTCCTAAATGACACATTTATTTCCAAGTTTCAAAACGCATTTTATATAGAGAATTTTATTTAAAATTTTCAAAATTAACCACCAACAAAATGTTGTTAAATTTTTTAAATTAATATTTCGCAAAATTTCAAAAATCAATTCCAAAGTAACCATTATTCTTACATGAAAAGGATTCATACATGTTACAACACCTGTTAAAAAAAGCAAGTATAATTCCACTAAATTGACATAACAAACATTATCGTTATGTTCAACTTGATTTTTAATAGGAAAGTCATCAATCGAGTTACCGTTAAAGCTCTTTAAGCGATATCCAAACCGCATTTAATGACCCCATTAAATACGATGCGATGCGTTGCGATGCGATGTAGGTATAAGTATGCTTTGTACGAAATTGCAAACGATTTTGTCAATGTGCAGAGCTTTTACGTGCATGTATCAATAAAATGGGGTGAAGATGTAATCCCAAAGGCAATGCGTATATACATTAGGAATAACCTTTTGGAAAAGCATTTAATGTTGTCACTTTTTGGGTAAAGTAAATATTTATTCAACATTCCGTTTTGTGAATAAAAATTTAGTTTAATTAACTAATAAATGTAATGTATTCTAGTATGACGTATGCAGTACATAATTATTACATGTGTGCTCGGATATTTCGCAGCCAACCGATTGAAAAAATCAAGTCAAACGAATAAATTCCCCATTTTTTTAAAATGGTTAATAATTGCTAAAGGTAATGAAGCTGGCAATACTCCAATTTCACCGTCACAAATTTTTTATTCGCTCATGCAAAAAATAATGAATTATTACTTGGCATTGAAACAATGAAATGGAAATGAATGAGATAATTGGTAAAGTTATCAGATTTTCTGCACTTAAAATTTTGTTCAGAATAGACTTACCAGAGCTTTTTCAAATTTATTTAAATTTAAATTTTAGTAAATCATTAAAAACGACTAATTTGTACACTCTTTTTTAATTTGAGAAAAATTTTCATGAAATTATAATATGTTACTAAACAATTATAGTTAACAATTAATATCAAAAATAACAGGAAATGTTCACCCCTTAATTGTGTCTGAGTAATTGATCGCGGCATAACTGAAAATGCGCGTATTTAATTAAATTCTCATTTTGTTAATGTGACATACATAATTCACGTCAAAATGTTCACATCGGTACTAATGTGCAATTACTCGCATGGATAATTTGATTTTTATAACATTATGAATAATGTTTTGGTTTTAATCCGGCCTGAAAACAATGCTTTTTGTGCGCCCGTAATGCGTTTGCAACTTGATCTCAAATACATTTTAATCCGGCGGCTTTACAAAATTCCGCCATTACTGTTATCCGCATAGCATAAGTATACGAGACACATTATTATGTTGGTTAATGTATTTCTGTTTTTCCCTGGCAATGTATCATAATGCGCCTTTGTTGTATACACACTTACGTGGAAGCAAAGCAGCTCGATTACTTGTGCGCTTAGAAAACACCAAACCTGTCGACGCAAAAATCGATAAGGCAGCAAAGCATTTTCTTTTCCGTTCTAATTTTAGACATTGATTTTGAAAGTTCGTAAGTATACGAAGAATTATTCTGTTTAAGGCCTATAACGGTCTTTAACAAGATATATACGTAGAATATACTTTGCTTCATTTATTATTCCTTTGCGAGTTTGCATGTATAGGCGAACAAGTCCATGCAACCATGCGTCCCCGGTATTCATGACGTATGTGTATACAGTCACACAAAACGGCAATCAAAGCGATTTCCAATGCAATTTTCTTTAAATTTTTAATTAAAAAGGGGGGTAAATGATTTTATTTCAAATGGTTTATGTAACAATTTTACTTGTCTTCGTATGCTTAAAAATTAGATGAATTTTTGAAAAACATTTCGCAAATATTGGTATTCATGGTAGCGAAGATATTTTGAGTTTGAATTTATAAAATAATTTAAACTGCTTCTGTAAAAGTAAATTACATTTTACGTAACATCATTCATTAATTGGAAAGCCATAATTGTATTGTTAACATGAAAACCAAGAAAATCTGAACACTGCACTGCACTGACTCATTTTTCATGAATCCGAAAAAAACACATTACGATCAATATAAAGCTCACCAACTAAATAAATTAAATTGTTTCAATGAAAATATTTTTAAATTTTTCAAACAATTTGTGGTTTCTTAAAATGGGGTAGAATTTTATTAACTTGGTGAAAGTTTCGACATTCTTCAAAATTAAATTCCGTTAAAAATAAGGTCCATCTCTTTTGATTTATATGGAATATGCCTTTTAAATAATTTTTTCAAAAAAATGCTTTAATTATTGTTGTGTCTTATTATTGTTACTAAAAGGCTGCCAAAATTGCGGCGATTCAAAAAATTTAATTAAAAAAGCCTAAAAATTTTAATAGCGAAAAGTCGAATTATTGTCTTTATATTTAACTATGCTTTAATAACAATTTGTAGGTCCTAACAAAGATTTAGCTCCTTTTTTTGGGTGGGTCATCAATTACAATTATTGCGTACCCATACGAGTTACGAACACCCCTATAAAAATGGCAGAAAACGCACGAATGTATGCACCATGAATGTGTACACACATTCAAACCAACACTTGCACACCACACACACTCAAGCATATTGGCGCCACATTATGAATTGAATGATTCACTTAAATACTGTATGTTTTAGTACACATATGGGGTAATATGAAAAGCACAAATTCGTAGAAGAAAGCTTGCAGAGTGCACCCATACACAAAAACGAAAAATTCTAAAAGCACAAATTTACACACACACACACAAACAACCACTCACACAATCATTTATCCCTCGCACAGATGCTCAATATGAAATAAACCCGCACACATTTACACACACTCGTTCTTATTCAAGCTGTTACGTGAATCCTTTTTTGGGGAGAAAAAAGCTTTTGTTATAAAAATTGCATTGATTTTGATTAAATTTCAAAGAAGTACGTCTTAATTAACGAAAAATGTTAAATTTTTATAAAGCATACATGTAGGTGTTTAAATTAAAGCTAGCTTTTAATGACACCTATACATGCTTAAAATATTTTGGGAAGCTTTTTAGTGTTTTGTGACTGCATGAAAGGCGTAGCATGCACATTATAGATCGGTCCGTCTGGTAACTTATAGTTTTAACATTTATTCTGCTTTTTTGCAGGTGTGAGACAACATTCTTCCTAACTGTAATACATATAAGAGCGCGAGCGATTCAACAATAAAAATGTTTCACCTCTAGAATGTCCTTGCACTTATAAATGGCACTTGGTGTCGTTAAGTGTTATATTTTATGCCCTTTTTTCGTACATGGTTTATATACAGCGTTTCGATGTTCCATTAAATGATATTTGCACCCTTTTCTATGTCATTTCATAACCCCACTTTTGTGTAGTCTGATTCGATAAACTTCATTATTGATGTCAAATATTGATTTTAAAATAATAGCGACATTTTGAGTTTTGAGTTGAGAAATTGGGGTTGCATCGATTTTTTAATGCACGCGATTTTAACATTTTTTGAAAGAAGAAGCTGTTATATAAAGCTTTTATACGCAAAAAACTTTTTTTTTAATTTAACACTTACAAATTGTGAGGAAAATTGATGTAATCCTTGTTGTTAACTAAAATAAATCCGTTTTGTTTAAGGCTAATCGTTTTTTTTTTTTCACTAAATTTTTTTCATGTTATTATTGCATATTAATTTAAAAAAATTTTTGCGTTATTTTTTTTCGGTTGTTGTTGATGTTGTTTTTCTCTGATTTTGCACTAAATTTTCACTATTTTTTTTAATCACAATTTTTAAAATTCCAGAGCCGTTTCGAAACAAAACAATAATTATTTAAACTGATTTTTTCTTCTAATTTTTTTTTCGTCCTTTTCGACGGCTAGTTATTTAGCAATTGTGTGGTCCTAGTTCAATTTAATCCTGCGACGAAAATGTGTTATTCGAAAGAAATTCAATAAAAATAAATTTTGAAAAATAAGGAATATACGAACAAGAGAAAAACGAATTAAAAACACATATATAGAAAATGGAAGGATATACATATTACACATGTGAAAAAAGAAAAGAAATGGATAAACGAAAAATATAAGTATAGAAGAAGAAAAAGGAATAGGAAAAAAAATTATCGAACGGCTCGCGTTACAGCAGCAGCAGCAGCAGCAGCCACCATATAGTATAAAGGACTTGTGTGTCCTGGATTTTCTTGCACACGTACAGAGAGGCGAAATGTCGCAAGAAAATCCTGCATTCGCGCCGACGACGACCAAAAAATTATATGTACAACTCACACTCAGAACAATTATACAGAAAAATGTTGATACCGAAACAATAGAATACAGTTATTAAGCAATTAATTATTGTTTTAACCGTTTTTAATACACTTCCACAACTGATTAGTATGTTTTTTTGTTGTATTTTTTTTTTACTTCACATTCAAAACCAAAAAAAAAATGAAAAGTTCTTGTTCTTATAATGTATGAAAAAAGGGAGGCCCGGCCCGTTCTTTATAGTGGCTCATTTGAACTGCAGTCCGCCGCGCGGCGACACCGATGCTGAACCGAACGAATGTCGAGTCCTCAAATGGAGTGTCAATGTGTGTGTGTGCAAGCTTTTTCATTTGCTCCTAAATGTAGGCTATAACACAGAAATGGGAGTCGAGCTTTTTACCTCGTGTGTGCACACACAGTTGAACTATATAGCGGCTGATCAATCCACACGCACTTGTTTGTTAGTGGTAGCGTAAAAGCGTTGTGGCGCGCGTGCCCCAGTTGTAATTTAGGCTCCCCGATATCCTGCGACATATTTCCGCTGCCCTTAAAATTGCGAGCTGCGCACACGTTTACACATGGTGGCTGCGTGTTTGCTTTTTTCACAATAGCCTGTATCGTGTGAAAGGGGTAGAGTAAAATACGTACAAAAGCACTGCAAAGTGTATTTCGTGACTTTTATGCCAAATATTTATACTGTGTCTAGAGAGGAGATGTGTTTTCGTATGTTCTCTTCGTATATAAACTTTAGTATTTTATTTGGAGAGAGGCAGTAATTGCGCATTTTGCCTACGAAACTTTTGAAAAGCTCTTTATATATGGTGGAATTTTATGTTGAGAGAGGTTACTGAGTGAGATCTTTTATATGCGGGGTAATTAACTATATCAAGAATAAAATTAAAAAGGTGAGTAATTATGAAAATAATGTCCGGTTAACATGGCTTAATCTTCGACTTTGGGACTTTAAATTAACCACGGAAGCACCCACAAGTTAAAATTTAAAGCAATTACATAATGTAATTTAAAACACCTTGCACAATTATGCAAATTTAATCAATTGTCTTTAA